>JAUMHO010000010.1:1532515-1581062 GCA_032360965.1 Ulva armoricana
CCCCCCCCCCCCGCCCCCTCCCTGCCCAGCGGATGCGGTTTGCCCGTCTGCTTTGTCCGCCCCTACTTGTAGGGGTGTCGTGGCCGATGCCCGTTTGGGTCTGGCGTGATTCTCGATCCTCCTTTTTTTTTTTTTTTTTTAATCTGACAGCCCTGCTGCTGCTGAGAACCTGGACTGCCAGAATAGTGACTCAGCGATCTGCAGGCAGACCAGGGTTTAGTCCGACAAGGCATGTTTGATTGGTTCTCCTGTTATGTGTGGTTTGGATAGGGAACGTTCTGTGGTGCACCCCGTTGTGTCTGGTGCTTCCGTTTCTTGCGCCCCTCTGCGCACGAGTGCCGTGGCCGACGTCCACGGGCTTTGCAACTATACCCGAACTTGAGCCTTTTCTTCTTCAGCGCCCTCTTCCACCACCACACCCCGGAGGCCTGCAGCGAGACTGACATAGTGGTCATGCTCCATGTAATGCAGCAAAACTCCTCACCAAACACTGGGTTACAGACAGCACTGACAGCTTGCCGATTCCCAGCTGCCAGATCTCCAGGCTCACCACAAGCGTCGATCCCCTCTCATACACCTATCGTATGTCTACAGGCGGGCGGTTCTGCTGTGCCTGCTGAACGCTCGAGGCCATGGTACCCCTGGATGCGCACGCGGGCTCGTGCTGTCCGCCCGCTTGGTCTGCTCTCTTCGAGGCCGGTGGCTACCAGGGCTTGGCAGGGCTCCGGGAGGTGGCGTCGCTGCGGCTCACCCGAGACACATGCGCCTCAGCGAGTTCCGTGTGGCGCCTGAGCTCGCGTAAATGTAAATGTGACACTTACTCGCCATATCCTACAAGGACCTCGCGTGCTTTCGATGGCGCCCGACGCTTGCGCGCTGCGGCCGGCCACACAAGTTGCCACGGCACAGCCACACGCCCCGACCTGTTCCCGGTGCTCGTCGAGGCTCGCTGAGGCCCTCCGGCAGAACACCATTCACACGTGCCGGCTGCTGCTGCAGGGGACCCTCGGAATCTTGGGCCAGGATCCTACGACATCCGGCCGCGCTGGCAGGGAAAGAGCCCACACGGGAGTTACAAGGCCGCCCCGGGTTTTGATGGGGGCATGACTCGCTTCCCGGAGCACAAGAGCGTGGCACCGCCGCCCGGGGCTTACGAGCCGCGGGACGTGAACCAAGCGCTGCGGCCGTACTCGCGGACGCTGGCCGCGTTTGGGGTGTCTGACGCACGCCTGCCCCACCATGGCAAGTACCTGCCTGGGCCTGGGGAGTACAACCTGGCCCCGACCTGGCAGAAGCGCAGCTACAACATCTCGTTTGATGATACGCAGCTGCTGTAAGCTGCGCCTGGGCATGTTGAGCTGGTTTTTGTTGCGACTGCTGCATGACATGAGTGTGCAAAGGTTATCCATGAGCGGTGATATGCGAAGACCCTTCAGGCCCGGATTCACTGGTGGCAACTTCTAGTGGATGTGTTCCCTGCTATGGTTGCAGTGCTCAGTGTACGTGTACGTGGAGTCTGACCGTGCTTGGTGCAAACCAGTGCAACAAGGCTGCCGATGGGATGATTCAGTCGTCATGTGGCGCGATGTCCAGAGTGTACGTCACGGCACAGTGTGGCTTGGGTATCGCCCCATGGCTGGGACGCACCATTGGCGGATGGCTTGGTGCCCCTCGTCACGATCGCGTCATGATTCGTACTCGCCAACTGCAAGTCGCTGGCCACGCCGGTGTTACACAGTCACATAAATTGACCTCGCTCGTGCTCTTCCACATCATGTGGTTACAGTGCGGTGCATGTTTCCAACCTCGCTATCCCTTCCCTCTGTCACCCGTGCCGCGAGCCACTTAAGCACTGTGCAGCCACCTTCCCCGCGATCTGTTTACAAACGCAAACTTAAAAATTTTCAAGGTCTTGCCGCAGCGCTGTGTTGATTGCTTTACGATTATTCGATGGAGAAACCTGACGCGCCGAGCGAGGCGTCCGCAGCCTCGATGAACTCCATTCTCGTTGAAGCCGCACCAGAAAGCCAGAGGAAAAGGATATCTTATACGACTATTTTCAAGCTCGTCGTCATCGTCTGCATCATTGCCGGCATTGTGCTCGGCCTGACGATCGGCAATCTCGACAAGCACATTGGAACGCTCCTTGAATGGCTCGAAGACAACAAAGTTGAAGGCATTGCAATATTCATTGGGATATATGCAGCTCTGACAGGTTTGTTGCTTCCTGGCACGCGTTTGCACGATTGCGAGTTAAGGCATGCGCTGGTGTGCACAGCTGTCTCCAGGCCACGGCTCCAGCGCGGTAAAGCCTGTGCGCGTTTGTCAGTGCTCGAAACTCCTAGACTGTGCCATCTGCTTTCTGCTCATACCCTGCATCTGACGTGCAGTCCAGCTGGCTTATGCATGCGTTTTGTGCAGCGGTGTTCTTCCCAAGCTCGCTCCTGACACTGGCTGGCGGGGCCATCTATGGTTTCGCCGGGATCCCTATGGTCTGGTTTGGCGCGTGCCTAGGCCAGACACTGTCGTTCTTCCTCTCTCGATACCTGCTCCATTCGTGGGTACAGGGCTGGGGGAACAAGTACGCGGTGTGGAATGGCGTCAATGCAGCCATCACCCAGCATGCCCTCAAGATCGTCGTTCTCATTCGCCTGGCTACCATCATTCCGTACTCAGTCGCCAATGCGCTCCTGCCCATCACAGAGCTCGGGGTGCGTCACCGTGTCCCTGCTTGGTCACTCTGCCCAAGCCACTCCGCCTAGTCTCGCTCTTCTCCCCACAATAGGCTGCAAGGACAACATGGGGGAACTTTCCGCTTGTTTTAGACTCTGCCACCAACGCAACTGTACGTCATCCTTCGTGGACATGATGCTTGCCGCGCACTCATGCAGATGCTCTGAGGTGACCACAGTGCACAGCCCGGTCGCCAACTCAAGCTGGCAAGCAGCCCCCTGTGCCAATGATCATTTACAACGCTGCGCCAGTGTTCACCACGCTCTTACCTGCCGGGATGCTTTGCAGTTCAAGGAGTACACCATCGGCTCTGCCGTTGGCATCCTACCAGGGGTGTGCCTGTATGTTGCCATCGGAAGATTGGCGTCCAGCATCGCACAAGTCGTCAACGGTGACGTGGACACCGACCCTCGGATTCTCATCGCCTCTGTCGCTGTCTCCATTGTGTTCCTGTTCATTGTGGTCGTCATCCTCACCCGCTACGCCAAGAAGGCCCTAGCACAGAAGATCGATGTTGCTGTTGAGCAGCGGCCACAGGAGGACACTGAAGCTGCTGAGGCAGACCCCGGAGCTCCTGCCGAGACTGAGGTGAGTCTAGGGGCCACGCCAGGTGCAGAACGCCCTGGTACCACGGAGGGTGCAGCTGCCAACGAGCCTGCAATACACTCGGCGCCAACGTCTCAGGCCGATGCCGTATGAGCACCGCCTGTTATATATATAACATATGTTTGGGGGAGGAAACGGCCTGTCCGGGTCTTCCGGTTTTCCTGGCAGCCATGCTCCCGGCTGCGTTTATCGTTGATTTCAAAATGATGGCACGATGTACATGGTCATCCATTACTGTTTCTCGGTACACATCGACGAATGAGACGCTGAGAATGAAAGCACTCTACGCATGTCCCCATTTGCTGTGCCAGGCCCAATATCAATCAGGCTCAGCATGTACCAGCAGTGCAGTGGCACAAGATGCTCACCAGTGGATCAGGGCACTGTTGCGCAAGAATGTAACAAAAACATGGAGTCACACGTGATACAGCCGCAAGGAAATGCTGCGTGGCGGCACTCGAGACACAGACTCACAATCTTGCTTACCGTCTCAACACCCATGCCGACACGCACTGCTGAACTACTACCTGCAAAATCACCTTCTGCTACCATGTACTACCCTGCCCCGGCTATGCTGCGTCCACCTGCATGGCCGGTTGTCTACACGGCCATCTGACTGGGGATGTCTGCTGCGACGGTTGGCTACCAGACGACGTCCATTCTTCAACTCGAGTGAACTGGACATGCAAAGGCGGGAGGCGCCGGTGCGTCAGCGGGTGAGCATGTCCCCTTGCCCCTCGTCGGGCTCCTGGTTTATGGTGCGGTGGTGAATTAGAGACTGCCCCGCGGACCGGAAGTAGCTGCACGGCACCTGCCGCTCTCACGCTCTGCTAGCATGAGCACGTGCCTCCAGAGCAGGGGCGGTATGGCAACACACAGACGACACCACGGGTACGTGTGAACACTAACCTACAGCACGGTGGCACGGTGAGGCGGTGCTCGTACCAGTAGGGCGTGTAGCGCAACAAGTTGGAGACTCTGCTTGTGTAGATGTCCGCATACCTGCACACCCATCGCCGCTCGCCGCTGATCAGCTACAGCAGGAAGCACAGCTGGTACCGGCCAAGCCCGGGTGCGTGCCTGCCTGGATGTGTGCATCAAGTACAAGCAGTAGCCGGCCTGGGCATGGCACGGAGCAAGGTGGAGCGGCTTGGAGCGCACTTTTCGATCTGCCGCTGGATCTGCGACTTGTCGTTCACGCCCGCGATGGACAGGTACCCCCAGCGCTCGCTGAAGCGCGCACCGTCCTGCCGCACGAGCGGCGAGATCGCCTGGTCGAGGCGGTCCATCACGGTCAGCAGCTGTGCGAGGTCCGTGCGCACGGCGTCGGCCGAGGCAAAGTGCACCGCGGCCGGCTCCCGGCCAAACGCGTGCCGCGTGTGTTGCAGGCGCAGCTGGTTAAACAGGTCCCCCACGAGCTCCTTCTTCCGCAGCAGCGCCTTGAGCTGCTGGCGCAGCTCGCGGCCGCCCACGAGCGCCGCGATCTCGTCCTCCAGCTCGCGGATGATCAGCGCCGTGCGCCACCTGAACGTGGCGCCACTCTCAGCGCCGCTGCTTCACACCGGCCTCTCTGCGGCTTCCGCTACCAGCATGACAAACCACCCCCGTCTCTCTACACACCGTGAAGCACCATACCCGCCCTGCATGTGCCACAGTCACGTGCCGCAGCATCCCCCACAAGCGCTTACAGGCCCAAGCTGTACCGAATGGACACTCGGGTCAGGTAAGCTGGTTCCCCTCGTGAGACAGTGAGACGCTGCTACTGAGTAAGCACGGACTCCGCTTGGCTACCTGCAGCGGGTCTGACAGGTCTGACCTGCCACGCCACCCCAAGCGGCACAACATCCACGACCAACCGGTCTCACAGCAGCCCGCACGTAGTTGCTGGCACGGTCGGCATCGCAGCAGCACCAGAGCCGCACGAGTGAGGCCTCGACCGCACACGCTACGCCCATTCCCCACGTCCGAGCCGGACTGCACACCCGGCACCCGTCAAATGCAGTGTGTCCGGGCCGAAGCGGATATCAGCAGCCGGCCGTGGGTGTCTGCTGCGGTAGAGTGAAATGGGGGTGAGGGGCGGGGGCGCGCACTGGAAGTTGAGCTTCGCGAGGGCTGCATCGGTGTAGAGGTGGTCCCCGACGTAGAGGAAGGAGTCGCCGCTGAGGCCAAAGGCGTCCTGCACGAGCTTCGCGGAGCCGCCCCAGTAGAGGCCGCCCTTCTTGACCGTGCGGCACGGCCGCATGTCCCCGGCCTCCGACACGATCTCTGCCATCACGCCCGAGTCCGACCACCTGCACGCGCGCGCTGTTGGGCTGCACATGGCCCTGTGCGTGTTACACGGGGAATGAAACAAACGGCCGGCGGCGTAAAGGGGTAACGTACAAGTCAGCAGCAGCAAAACATGACCTCGTGAGTGTGGAGCGTGCCCAGGCCGCCCGACCAGGGCAGAGCTGCTGTGGATCCCAGTATCAGTAGCGAGTGACATGGTGGATGCTCTGAAAGCGCAGTCAGACGACTCGGCCCGGCTCTTCATGCTCGTGGCCTGAGGTGAGGGTTGCAAGTCTTGCGAGCCATGAGGAAATGGCCTTCGTGCAGGATTTGCTGTGGTATGCGTGGCCAATAGGGGGATCGCTGAAGCTCTGGTGAATGCTCCCAGTCATGAATGGAGTGGCCCAACAGCTAGCAAGCCACGGTCGAGTCGCGCTGGTTGTGACAAGTCGGCGGGTAAGGGGAGAGCACAGTATGCATCGGTTGTATGGAGCCGAGTTTTGTGCTGGTTGCCGACGAGCGGTGGCACGCACTGGGGTGGGCTCTGCACACCGGCACACGTGCACAGCCTCCAGGGCGCTCGCTTGTGGGTTACAGATGTGAACGACAGGATGCTACCAGTGCGGGTGGAGCACGTACCAGGCCGGCTTGCTGGCGTTGACATGGACACAGTCAAAGAGGTCCCGCCATGTCATGCCTTCTGGCAGGAACCTACAGCACTCAGCCAGTTAGCTGAGGCGCATAGCAAAGCTGTGCGGTCGCCCGATGGTAGGCCCGCAACAGCGCTTGCCAGCTGGCTGTGAGGTGTCACGGTGACGAGCGCTCACCGGTCATATGCAAACGACATCAGCCCGTTGGTGTACATCCAGTCAGAGTTTGTGATCAGCATGAGCGTCTTGCCAGACTCCTTCATGTCCAGCAGCGTCGCTGGCAGCTCAGGGTCAAGCTCTATGTACCTGCGCCGTGGCTCTCTGTCAGGGTGACATAAACGGTGCTGCAGTGCTGCGAGGAGGATAGCCAATGGGCCACGCAACAAGACCGCCTGGCCTCACGATGAAGCAGCTCCAGGGCCACAAGGCGGTGCGTGGTGCCTGCATGGTGCATGGCGGCGGGCTGGAGCGCACCTAGCGGGGTCCTCGATGATGTCCTGCTTCAGGCGGCTCTCTACGTGGGTGTGGAACATGGCGGTCTGCACTGCCTTCCACAGCTCTACGTATGTCTTGATTTGCGTGTGCGCTTGAATCTCGCCCAAGTCAAACCGGCTCACCAGCTGCACAGCCACCACACGTGACTGAGGCCGATCAGCCTTACCCACACGGTGAGCAGCCGCTGCAGGTCAGCGCCAGTAGATTGGCACACGATGATGCAGCTGTGCAGCCGGCCAGCCGAACAGCAGGTGAACAGCAGGTGGCATGCAGTGCCATGCCGTCTACCTTGCACCCGGGAGGCCATCCCAGGCCCTGGCAGGGGCATACGACAACAGGCCGCAGCCGCCGCCTCCTGTTCTGCAGGCGAAGCTCGGGCAAAACTGTGTCTGGGAGTGTAGAAGGACAGGCAAGCAGGTCAGGACAGGACACGGCCCCTGGGAATGTGACTTCACGGCTGGACAACAGGCAACATGCCAACAAAGTGCCGGGAGGCTGCTGACTGGCGTGTCCTCCTCGCCTCCCTGTGATGATCACCAGGATCAGGAGCGGATGTGCCATGGCATGGCAGGGCGCACACCACCGCGGCCACCACACATGGTGCACCAGCACTCGGTTGCGGCGGGCGGCCGCCGCGCGGATTCTGCGGACCATGGGAGAGGGGAGGCCGCACCTGCATGAAGAGGCAGCCCTCGGACACAGAGAAGAGCGTGTTGAGGAAGAACCAGCGGCTGGTGTTGGAGAGCTGCACGAGCTCGCGGCCGTACTCCTTCTGCACGTCGAGCGGCGCCAGCATCTTGCTGCCGTGCATCGCGCGCTTCACGAGCCCGAAGCGGTCGACCTTGAGGAGGTGGCCCTTCTCGGCGTCGACGATGAGACCGCGAACCGCGACCGCTGGGTCGAAGGTGAGGCCGTCCACCGGGATGCCCATGTCTGCCAGGGCTCTCAAGCCTGGACCACACGCATGTTTGACCTGATACGTGCCGATTCACCGCGGTCCCAGATCGGCCGGTGCCTAAGTTGGGACGCCATGCGTGGCGCTCACAGCGGCGGCATGGCCATGCGGTGCTGCTGGTCAGTGCCTGCAGCACCGGCGGGGGCGGCCCTGCTGTGCATGCTTTGAGGCCAGTGCAGGGTCATGTGTGGTGGGGCGTGCTGAGAAGGTGATTGGAAGGTGGCACGTCACCTGCGCCAATCGACGCAAACACCCCACATCTTGGGTGAGCAAGACTGCAGGGAATCGGGGACGTCTGACAGGCCAAAGGGTAGCCGCACGCAAACGGGGCCGCCAGCATCCACAGGGTTGCTGTGGTCGCGGGAGGGGATTGGCAGAAGCGATGCATGCGAGAGGGGGGGAAGCTGGTGAGAGGGGGGGGTCTGTCTGGGGCGCACCGTACTCGTACGCCTTACCCTCCCACGCCATGACGTCATACTCGATCAGCGTGTAGTCCATGTCGAACCCGATGGCCCGGATCGAGCGCAGATTGAGCGTGCGGTTACAGAAGACTGAGCGCGCAGGGTCGTCGTGGGGGTGCTGCGCGCACGCCCCCATCTCATGCACCGCCTCCTGCAGCCGCGCACGAGCCTGGGGTCACTCGCAGCGCACACGGACTTGGCTATACAATCTGGACACGTCGCTGGCGAAGAGAGGTGGCCGCCCGGGCGGCCACGATCCTGCTGCACGCTACCGTGGCCAGGGTGCAGCCGCGGTGCAGGGGGGTGCACAGGCGTCGGCGTGTAGCGGTGGCACAGGCACCGGGGGCAGGCGATCGCAGCGGGTGGGGCAAAAGTTCATGTTGCAGGGCACAGCCAGCTGGCGGTTCATGTTGCAGGGCACAGTTCATGTTGCAGGGCACAGTTCATGTTGCAGGGCAAAAGTTCATGTTGCAGGGCACAGCCAGCTGGCGATTCATGTTGCAGGGCACAGTTCATGTTGCAGGGCACAGCCAGCTGGCGGATGCCGGCATGGAACACGTGGGGAGCGCACGGTGACGGTGCTCCTGACCTCTTCCACGGGCACATGCAGGATGTCATCAAGGTGCTGCAGGCCTAAGAGGGGCACCACGCCGTCGGCACGCAGCTGCTTGAGGAGCCGCATGTTACCGTACGTGGACTCTCCCAGGGCGTCCACCTGCACGCAGAGCAGCCATGTTTCCGGCGGGCTGTGATTGGGGTTGCGGGCACTTCAGGCTGGTGGCCAGGACGCAGAGCTTTCAGAACGTGTGGCTCAGGCTGGTTCGCGTCGAGCTGGGAAAGTAGGCGTCGACGGGCAGATCTGTGGAAGTAGGAACGAGTGGCCTAGCCAGTTGGGCAACAGGCTCAGGGACGCCGTGTGCTGCTTCAACACATCGTCGAGCCTGTCATACGGAGCAAGCTGCCATTGCATGCGCCAGACAGGACCAGCGAGGTGGCTTGATTCACCAGGACGCAGCCTGATGCACAGTGTAGAACAAGAGCTGTAGTCGGCGACAGGGTGATCACGATAATTTGTATCTGGCGTGTGAACCAGCCAAAGTACCTGCTATACTAGCCTGCCCGGTAAACCAATATGGAGATGCAGACTGGGTGCTCTGCTGCTCGAGCGTACAAAGCTGCCTCACACGCTTCCGCACTGAGCCGTACTGCACGGATCCGTAACACCTCCTGCTGACTTGCCTCTGGACTGAGTAAAATGCAGTTGGATGTTCGTAACAGGGAAGGGCACGCGGGTATTGGTCACTATGAGAGTAGATTCCGCAAAGAGGCAAGTCAGGGCCATGGGGTCACAGCATGGAGACACTTGCATGGATGGTGGCAATCGCTGTACAAGATTGTGTGCGTAAACTTGATGGCCCATATAGGGGCAGGGAAGCCATGCACACCGACGCTGCATCAGGTGTCGTGCTAGCTCCCAGCTCAGTGTCAGCAAAGGTGAAAACATCGCTGCTCCCAGATCCATCATGGGCTATAGAATCTTTATCAGACGTGACCTCTTCCATAGACGTTGCCGTCGTGATTCTTCTCTTCCATCGTGCTTGCAGTTGTCGTCGGAACTGCAGCAGATTCCGACAGGAGACGCGCCCTGTCGCGAAACAGTGCGCCGGCATGAATGGATTCCCTGAAACAGCGCTCAAAGAAGGCCATGCAGCTCCAGATACGCTTTTCAGGTGCTCATGAGCGGCGCAGCGATTTGAATGTGGCGTGACGCAATGGCTGATTCGACTTGTAGACGTGTGGGAGCCAGAATGGAGTGCACAGACCACACGTTTGAATTGCACACAGCGCATGAGATGCGAACTGGAGTCCTCCGCTGGCCCTGCTACACGCGGTAGATTTCCGTTCGTGTCCAGCAAGGCAAGTGCTCTTCGTGGCGATGGGGTTTAACGCCTGTTATCAATGATGTCGCATCGACACCATATTAAATTACACGGAAGTCAGTGTGCGTGGCTTGAGATATCAGCGGCACCCCATACCAGGTACACATTTATCTTCTATTGTACACCTACACCGGTTGACCCTTGATTGGAGAACGTCTCCAACATCAATGATACAGAGCCTGTGCGAAGGGGTGAAGTCATACGTATACAGCAGTGTGCTGGCCATGGGCGCATCAATGACTCGCACACTTCTACCTTGGATACACAAATGCTCGCCAGCGATATCCAGCTCACACAGCCGTGGCTACGGGTGCGATGCTTCACCTGTAAGCTCTGCAGAGCCGCACACGTGTCGGTACACTCCGCAAAACACGCGTGCACGACTTTTAGGAGCGTCATGTCATTGGCTCGCCTGCGGCAATTCCACCCATATTTCTCTATAGTCCAAGTTCATGGAAACCCGACTGCACTCACCGAGCTCATGCCCCATCAGCACACTTTCAACTGTTCACATGCACAAGCCATGGCTATGCAAGCACCAACAAAGCCGCATACTCAAACGTACAGGAAGTATCACAGCATCGCCATCCCTTCACATGGAGTCATTAGGTGCTGCCTCATGTGCCAAAGCTGCCTTCAACCTGTCCTTGAGAGTGATGATCGAGGCCAGTGGTAACTCTGCTGCATGCTTGAGCCTGCATGATCTACGTCATACCTTTCGATGCATCAGATGGGCTACACTCAGCAGTGCTACATTGGCTGTTCCGCCTGAAAGCACATGCACCAAACCAGGGGCATGCTGCATGCTGGATTACTTACAGATGTTGATGCGAGTACGTCTGTTCACTCGAGACTCGCTGTAGCCACATTGTCTTTGACATCTCACCCATGCTGTGCGTGCACCTTCAGGGAAAGTCAACTGGAAATCCCCCTCCCAACTCTTGCCACACTGTGAAGCAGCCTGAAGCAGAGTGGTACTGCATCAACGCGGTTTCAAGGTGAACCACGATGTGCAGAAGACACGGTGAAACATGATGTGCACCTCATGATACGGTACATGTAATGAAAAGAAACTACACCAACGACGCATGCATCCAGCATCAAGCCGGTACGACAGACAGACAGGCGATCGAAAACTGGCTGTCCGAAAGAACAAGGCAGTCGAGGCCATCTGCAGCTTGTGGCATCTGGGAGATCATGCCCTACCTCACAGTTTCCCTGCATATGCTGCTGGCAAAGGCCAGGGAGACAGTGAGGCCTCAGGCACGGGTGCGTTTGGAAGATTTGAGAGTTGATTGTGAGTTGACTGTGATGAGATTTGTGAGGCATGAACTTCAATGTGAAACACAGTCGTCACGTGGACACTGGGTGAGCCCGGTTTGGCTCGGGTCTTGATGAGCGCTCGTCGCATGTTCTGCCTGTCTCACATTCGTTCAAGTACCTGTTGTATGCACAGCCTGCTGGTGCCTTCACGGACTGCATTGCGCGGGCACCCATAGGGTCGGTCTTGCCAGCCGGCACAGCAGTTTGGCCCCGACTTGTTGGTCGTAGTCATGCATCTGTTGTCTAGTGGATCTCGCCGTTGCGGGACGGATATGCCGTGGACCGATGATGCAGCCACACTGGTCGCAGGGATTGGTGGTCCCTCGGCCGGCGTGGCTGGTTTGGTTGCTCGTCCTTTGCCTTTGGGAGGAATGGCTCGTGTGGTCGCACACCTTGGTCATGACCATGGATTGCACCAGCGTGTGCCTTTGCGGGTTCAATCGGTCCCGGTTGCCGGAGGTGTCAATGTCCTTATGGATATGGCGATGTACTCATACATACATACTCCACCCCGTTTGCATTGCGCTTGCCTGCTCACGAGGACTGTGCCCAGCATGCATGCTGCAAGGGAGTCGCTTTGGTGCATTGCACCGGAGCGGGTGAGCCCCAGCCACGCTGCCATACTCACTACCCCCTCGAACAGGAACTGCAGCCACTGCATTAGACTGAAACTTGCACAAGCACGCTGCTTGCATCGGACTATGACTTGGACTGTGACTTGATGATGCTTGCACGAGTACAATGCTATTTATTTGCCCCCAGCTGTGCCTCTAATGCTGTCTGCTGTGTGCGGCAGACTGGGCCCGCCAATCATTGTACAGAATTGCAAGCCCTCCAAGGACCCTTGATGCACTCTGCCAATATCTAAACATCATCTCATCCGTGTGTCACTAGAATTGCACAGCATAAACTTGGCATCGGTGCTGACGGCAGTGTAGCATATGCTCGTGTGCATTGCACGTCTAACCTGGTTATCCATGCAACACGTCGTTCATCAAGATCCTGTCAGCACACAGCCTTGGCTAGATAGTGGGAGGGCACCCTGCTCGATTGCTTGGAGTGCATGCTGACAGGCGCTTGGTTGGGACATGACGGCACAAGCGCGGTCCCAAGCATGCAGCATCCCTTCAAAGCCTTCGACAGATGCACCTCCACTTAAAATGGGCTGTACCGATGAACTTAATGGCGTGATGTGGGTAGCTTTTGCTGCAGTTCTACCTGTGTAAAGTGCTGTTGCGATTGCCCTCTTCAGCACTGGGCAGTTGCAGTCGGGTCTACTGTCCTTGATGCCGGCATTGTGAACACAAGCATGCTTATCAAGCACTAAATGAACCCTGCGGGATCTGGCGCTGGGGCATGATTACATGCTATGGAAGGTGCGCTTGATGGCATTGCAGGGTGATGAGCGGCCATACTGGTCTTGCAATCGGGCAGAACGCCTACGCCTTGCCTCCGCACACATGTGCTGGAGGAAACGTATGGCGTGATGTGCCATGATTGGGTGCACCTAGCGTTGATGGCACTGGAAAGAGGCAGGCACAGTATGAGTCGCTCAGTGGCACCATGGTCCAAATGGATCGACGCAACGCACAACGGTTTAATTGTTTTGCATGATCAGGTGTAGCCATTCTACACCATGTTGATTAATGTACAGCAGCAGCTGTGACTTTAGAGCAGCAACCCAACAAGAAGTTTGCAGGTGGCCAGGACGGCTCCTGCTGTCCAGACACCAGGTGCCAGTGGCGCGCTATCTTCCATTTGTTCAACTACGTGGAAGCGTGTATGCTGTTCCAAAAGATGTACACGGCGGGGCAGCCAGGAGCAGAGCTGCTTCTCACACTTTGACAGCGGGTTGTGCAGTGTCCCCCCGACTCCCGCACCCGGCAGAGAGAATCGAGGATCATCTGCCAAAAGCCTTCCACACGCGCCGCACGCGGTGGCAGCCATCGTGGTTTGAGCGAAAACGAAAGGCACCACTCGTCAACTGCAACCGCCGCTTTATGATCGATACACTTCTGCCCACATACAAACTGGTTTTCACGGAGGCTTCCTTGATTGCAGGGATGAGCACACGCGAACAGGTTGCGCGCAGCGGTTGAACGGGCATGCATGATTATGCGGGCCATGAGAATCGTGGCAACTGCCACCGCATTGCACCGCGCTCCTGCTTGTCTACGGAAAATCTCCTTGACCTTTCCTAGTGGCTGTGTGACAACCCAAGCTGGATTTTTTCCAACTGTGTTTGCTTGTCAGCTTCGCTAGTAGCTGTGGTATTGCTGAGACGGTTGAGCCACTTCACAGCGTCCCAATGCGTCATCACTGCCCGGCGCTCGCCAAGAGCCCGCTCATACTTTGATAATGGCCGTACAAGAATATTGGACATTACTGTTTTCCATGCATGTGCCATCAGCGCGTGAATGCTTTTGTGTGACGGGGTAATGGGTTTGCAACGCATCGTTTGCTGGCTGCTTTCGTGATCGACACATCATCGCTCTTCAAGCTCATAGTCGCAAAATACCTCAATAAGTATGGATACTCCAACGCTACAACAAAACTGGGCTAGTCCGGCTGCCAGCACGCCATATGAGCAACAGGTGGTGCTGCTAACAACAGTCGACATCGCGCCCGGGTACTCGAAACAGATCAAGATGACACGAGCAGATCAAGCCCGTGACGTCGCTCAGCAATTCTGTCGAGATCATGGTCTCCCTGACGCAGTCATTGGAGCCCTGGAGGCACATTTGCAGTCCCACCTGGAACAAGCAGCAGTACGTTTCCCATGCCAGCCTCGCGCACTGCACAACGCTACTGTGTTGGAAAAAAGACGACTTCAAAGCTATTGAACTGCAGGTTCTCTCACCTGAATCACAGACGCCTCACACTGCCTGTTATAGCCAGGAGCAGCATGCAGTTGCACCCTCTCGAGGCAGCAAGAAAAGTGTGCACGGCCGTGGAAAGCTGAGAAAACGTACACCACCAGATCAGACAACGGTTTTTGATCGGTTGTATCAGCTGGCGAGGGCCAGGGCTGAATCTGGTCAAGCCCACGAACCTGCCCATGCTCCGAATCAACCAAAAGATGTATGCTCTCTGACTGCCTCACATGCACACCCCTGAATTCACATTGAGCAGTTTTGGCTCTCGGTGCTTTACCAGGGGTCTTGTGTGTAGACTAAATCGTCTCAGCGGCACATACGGGGGGAGTACTCCAACTATGGGGAGTTTTTGTACATCGAGGGTCTTGCCAACATGGAACATCGGCGGCAAAAAGCGCAGCACGTCACCCAGGAGCTGGAGCAACGGGAACTTCAGGGGGCGACTTTTCAGCCTGAGATTCTCGAGAAGTCCCGCTCGATGCAGTCGCATGTGCATGTCCCAGTTTGGCAGCGTCTAGGGCGCCACAGCCGCACCACCTCTGCTGCCAAACGCCGAGCCATCTACCAGGCTGACCGTGATCGTGAAAACCTGACAGAGTGCACTTTCAAGCCCAAGGTGTGTGTTGCACGGCACGCATGGTTGTATGTTGCGGTGTGCGTGGGCAGTACAAGAAGCAGTACAAGAAGCCTGCAGCCCGTCCAGAAGTACAGCAGTTCAGTCCACCAAAGTTTCATTTCTGGCTGTTGACTGAACAACGGGCCGCAGATGTTTGGCGTCCACAGTGCTTGGCATCTGGGTGCCAGCAGATTGGATGCAGCGCTGAAGGGGGACACGGCAGCAGTGTTACCCCGGCTTGTTGCACATGCCCACCGAATGCATGGGCAACGCGGCTCACATCCTCCAGATCGGACTAAAGACCGCCAGGAACGTGCCACAGTGGCATCTGCATCATTCGAACCCTTCTTGTATGCTGCACATGCTGATCTTGCAGCGCATGCGCAGTTGATTCTCTGTGCAATGCTGCAGATAAACGATAAAAGCAACAACATGATGTCTACGCGTCAGGAAGTGTTCAAGCAGATGCACATAACCCCGTATGAAAAGCTGTACCAAGATGCGGAAGCGAGACGGAGAAAGATGGAGCAGAAGGAGGCGGCAGAGGTGCCCCTGATACCGGCCGCCACGTTGCCGGCCCGCCCCGGCAGGGCCCAGCCACTCAGCCGGTCCCTCGGCCGCTTCCCCTCAGAGAGCTCGTTCGACCTCCAGTCGATGTGCTCCCTGCCCGCATCAGACCGGCTGCACGCGTACCACCTGAAGAAGGAAGTGCGCTGCTACTGGGCTGTTCTGCATGGTGCACTCGCAGCTTGTGCACCGTCCTCCTGAACTCTTAAGCACGGAGCACTAAGCACAACAGTCTTTGGGACAGCAGCCTTGGGCGGGATTGTGCATGCACTGCTGACTGTGAAGTGTGGCGTCCGCAATGTGGGGCCATCGCAGTGCCAAGGCGGTGTTGTGTCGCGGCGAACATTCCTGACGCGCGAGAGTGAGGTGGCTGGGATGTCGGTGCTCACGTGGATTGAGGTGTGTACAGGCGAAACTGAGTAGAGCGCGGGAGGCACCGCTGCGGGACGCGGATGGCACGCCGCTGTTTACCCCGCGCACGGGTCGGGCCCCGGTGGCCGACGCGCGCGCCGCGGCGGGGGTGCCGGTGTGGGAGATGCTCTACTCCCGCCGCCATGAGGCGGGCGAGAGGCGGCATCAGCTAGAGCGGCAGCAGGACGAGGAGAGCCGGCGCTCGCGCGCCGCGCCGCGCGTCAACAAGCGCAGCGAGGTGCTGTTGCACGACCTACAGCAGCGCCGGTTCCAGCAGGTGTTCGAGTTCCTCGACCAGCAGCAGCGCGGCGCGCTCGACCTGCTGGAGACCGTGCTCAGCGACACGCCCGAGTTCCGGGCACTGTCCTCGGAGATCCGGCAGGACCTGGAGGCGGCAGCGTTGCTGCTGTGCGTTGCGCGGGGGCTGTGCGACCAGGTTGGGGGGGCTGGCGGTGAGGAGGGGCAACGGGCGTGGCTCATGCATGCACACACGGTGCTCGCAGAGCGGTGCACGCTCGGCGAGGCGGTTGAGACGCTCGTGGGGGAGGAGGACTTTATGGAGCTGATGGGGCGGGTGGTGGAGGAGCAGCCCCGTGTGCCACCACGGTCGTACCTGCTGCCGGACCTTCGCATGAACACGGGCGAGGCAGACCTGACGTTTCAGCCGGTCATCAATGACAGGTCGGTGGAGATGGCACTGCAGCGCTGGCCGGACCGCGCGGGTCCGGTGTACGAGCACCTGTACGACCACGCCAAGGCGGTGCAGGTGCGGACTGCTGCGACTGCGTACCAGGCGGCAGGGCGAGGTGTTGCATGTGTGTGATGTAGAGGAGCTTGGCCTGAAACGGCCGCACTTGAACCACCATGTTGCAGGCATATCTCGGCAGCCACAGCACGGGGAGCCTGTCCGCAAAAGCCTTGCCTGACGTGTGAGCCAAGATTGTTTTGAGTATGTTCAGGACACCGATGCATAGCCCCTGGAAGCGGGGCTCGATTCCCGTTACAAACTGGCATGTGGGTCTCAGAGAGATGCTACTAAATTCCAATGCAGGCGAATCAACGACGCCGCACTCAAATGCGTGTGTCAGTGTGACACCATTTACCATGCGAACGGTGTGTTTCAGCCAGAGCCCATTTGCAGAGTCACCGGGAGACGCGGGCGCGCGCAAGACACGTCGAGGAGCTCTCCAAATGCACGTTCCAGCCCGAGCTGGTTAGCACACAGAGTTACAGCCGCCATCGGACAGTGCACGCGGCAGACTGCCCCCCTGGATCACCCGCATGGTCCAAAGGCTTGGGGACCAGCTATGCGGGCAGAGAAGTTACGGATGGTGTGTTCATGGCAGACTGATCTGTGACGCGCCGCGGGCATGGCCTGTGATCAGGAGCACAACCATTCCAGATGGCTGTGCAGGCTCGCTGTGTTCGCAATCACTGCTGGACATTGCCAACGGAATGGCGAACTTTGAGCTCACAGATGGAGAAGATACATATGACAGACACGAGGATTCTTTTGACACCAGAATCCAGAATCATTCACGGCCTGCACATCCGGACTCTCCATGCACAACTGCTGTATGTTCTGATGCGTAGCTGGTGCAGTTGACGGACCGGTGCATGTACATCGAGTTGATACTGTGTGGGATCACAGCGCCTGATCTGACAGGCTGACCTGTGCTCAGTATTTCCGTAGCTATCCCTTACATGGCTGGCCCAGCAAGATGGCAACAATAAGCAAGTCATAATTTCCTGAAGCAAAGGAACTTCTGTATGGTGACCGTACTGATTTGGTTTGAGACATCTGTGGAGCTGATTTTTTCCAGACCATCGTATGCAATCATGGGCTCTTTGAATTGAACATATTGCATACTCTACATATTCGAAACACATTGAGCTATTCTGCTGACTTCATATTTGTATTCGTCAATGATTAGCCGGGAAATCTGTTCAAATGGTCTCCTTGCATCGGCCAGACGAGTTCCACTTGCCAGTACAAACTCCAGTCCAAGTTCATTGGCCAATGTTTCGCCTTCATCTTGCCGGATCTGCACCGAAGAGTACGAGTCCAACCTTGCTGTGATCAAACTAAAGTTTTTCCTGGCATGGTCGGCACACCTGATGCAATGATGGAGGCAAATCTATCTTGCATGCGACCAACACCCCTTTCAATGGTGCCTCTGGCTTGGACGTCCTCGCACTCAGAATGGTATGCCAATGACGCACAGCTGAAAAGGATGCCTTGTCAGAAACACTGTAGACCAAGCAGCAAAAATCGTGGCCATTCCCCAGTCCCTGCTCCACAAGGCTTTGCTGAGCAGGGTGGCCACCTGTATCCAAAAGCTGCAGCTTGACATCCATCTCTTCTCTCGGGACGTTGACATCCACGATGGACAACTCGGTTCCAACAGTCTGCATCATGCCTCAAGAGTTTGATCCTGTATGTATGTATGATATGATGTGTACTGCTGGCATGCAATGTGATCCAAGCCCAACTGACAACGTAAAAATGCCGATGAGACTATTTGAAACATGCCATCTTATATGTCTTGGGGAAGTCTCGACCAAGGCTGGCGTATTGACAAATTAAACTGGTTTTTCCGCTTGTGGGTCCACCTGCACAGAAAGCCACACCGCGTAAGAACCGGATCATTTCAAAGCCGTGACTGCGCCGCTTTAATTGACTTGTCCTACACACCGCAAATGGGTATGTTACATCGTATCGTGCCATGACTATCTTTCGCCTTTGTCATTCTGCCGAGAGCGAACAGCAGCGCGGTTTCCTTGGTAGTGGGCGCACTTGAGAAGGCCTGCAATCAGGTCGACCTCATCACAACCAACATGCGCTTTTTGTCTTGACTGGGCACCTCTCAGCCTGCAGTTCCAGTGACGGGCGGATTTGGTCCCGGTTGACCCATGCATGCGGGTGAAGCTTGCATGCCTGCAGCCGATACAGGTGTTGAGCGGCAGATGAACGCGCTGATGAGGCGATCACTGAAGGTCAACAACATGCTAGTTAGGTCAGTGATGCTGCATGGTCGTGTGCTCATAGCTTGAAAATTTTACGGAGGCGGAAACGAGTGCAGACAGTATCACGGCCGGCCCCGCGGTCTTGACTTGCCCATGTCATGAAGTGACCTCTCAATTTGATGCAGTCGACGATGATAGCATCAACCAGTAGTTGATAGAGCGCTTTCGTTTAGCTTCTCACAGGCCACGGCATTGAAATGGTTCCAGGCGAGGACCTGCCGCTTGAACCAGCATTCATTGATGACATCGGAGCGTTTTTCGAAAGTGAAGTTCGTCCGGATCACAATGTTGATGCTGTTTTGAATGGGATGCGGGAAAAGCTGCAGCACTACACTGTGGCAGAAAACAGGGCTCTAACCAGGCATCAGAACCTGAGTCAACAAGAGACCCATTTGAAAAAATCCCTGGATTGCGTTATCATGCTCACACAGAAGAAAGAAGCAGAAGAAGATACCGTTGTGGATTATGCACTTGGGGGTACGTTCTATGTGGCAGCTCCTTGGCGTGCTTGTGTCGATGAACTCCTGACGACGGTACCCTTGCAGCCAACATTTTTGCCAAGGCCAAGATTCCACCAGTGAACCGTGTCAGCATTTGGCTCGGGGCAGAAATCATGGTGGAGTACAAACTGGATGAGGCAAAAGACATGCTCCAGACCAACCTGAAGAAATGCCAGGATTCTCTGCAAGAAATTCATGAAGAATGGAAGAAAATTAAGGACTGCAAAACCACGATGGAAGTCAGCATAGCAAGGTGTTACAACTTCGCAGTAGAGAAACAGAAAGAGCTCAAAGCAGGTGAAGGGGCTAGTTGATTTCCGAAGTATGCGTAAACGTTTTTAGCTCGTCAGCGTTTGTGGAACATTGTACGCTTGTTCAATCATGCCTTGCTTCATGAGTGGCAGCAATGCTGATTGCAACTGCCATTGCTTCTGCCTCAAGTCCACCGACAGCGACGCAGCTGCAGCCTCTGATGCTAATCGGTGGTTTTGAATTTCGTGCTGCGACAGTAGCATTAATGCAGAGGTAACCCCATTGCCAATGTCACCATGATCTGATGCACTTGCAATGCCTTCTTGTGTAGCTCCATGCCTTGGCACACGTTTCTGTCCGAGGCAATCATGAACTGGTGCAATGCCAGTCCAGCGGCCACCATGACGGACACCGACTGATGCATGTCCATGCACATACTCGGCTGCTTTCTGTGTGCGTGGGTTGTTGTGACAGCCCCCGTCCTGCTTGGTGAAGGTACAGCACATAGTTCGTGCCACAGCATCCCAGTTCCAGCTGCCTGGCTGCTTGCATCGTGCCGCTGCTGCAGACAGGACCGCCGGGCATTGAACCTGGTGATGCTTCCATGATGACATCTTCCCTTGCTTGCCATGCACCGGTCTGACCATCTGGCCGTTGTCAAGAATGCAGTCCACATCCTTCTCCCTGCACTTGTTACGGTGCCGTGTCCCCACGACCGTCGAATCTGGAATTGCAGGGACGTTTCCAACAATCACAGTTGACATGCTTGAAGACTGCTTGCTCAATGATCCAAGTTCCGTTCGCACTGGCAGCAGCATAGATAGACCCATGCTCCTATGACGGCTTTCAGCAGCATCATGGCACCTGACCTGCCCATGAATTGAATTTGCTGTTGAAGCAGCCAAGGATGTGCTGATGGACGGGGCCAAGATCTGTGGCCTTGTGGCCTCTCGGCTAGAAGAACCAATTCTGGCACCCGTGTGCATGCTGCGCAAACACGCATCCTTAGAGACTGCTCCATCATACTGGCCTGGTCCAACATCAGATCCACCCTGGCCACATCTGCGGTTCAGAGCATCAACCTCTCGTGCGCGAGTGCTGAGAGCCCCACGACCCAATGGGAAAGGGCCATCACGAGAGCGGCTGTGCGGACGTCTGTGCGACACACGAGACTTGAGGCACCTCAGATTGCTGACCTGCACACACCATCTCATACTTTACTGTGCTTGCCTGCGATGGTGAATTGACATCTCTTGCAGTGGTGGAGCGACCAGCTATCGCTGCTTGCAATGACGCATGCCTGTGCAGAAGGATAGGGTTGACAGGTACCTTGCATGCAGCTCAACGTAGACAAGGAAACGCTTTCTGCAACGGCTAAGCAGCGCACGTAATGCTCCCCCGGCCCAGGATGTTTGTGTTCACGGCGACTGTACAGGTCATACAGTTCCCGCAGACGCATCTCACATGCCGCTCCAAGGCACATGTCAACAAGGGCGGGTGAAGGCACTGGAGGGCGCGAGGGCGGAGCCATGCAGCTGGTGCCCACTGCCGAAGTGGTTTGGCCCCTTCCGGGCTTGACTGCATCATCTGATGTCTTCCAGCCCTGCACAAGCAAAGTCTGGCACGCCAAACATGTTGCTTGCACAATCTCTACGCTGGTAGAGTAATGAGAGCGCCCTCCTTGAAATTGTCAAATACCAGTTTCATTCGATTCAGATTTGACGAGAAGTCGAGCTTTACCACCAATTGGCGCTGTGCAACAGATACCGGTGCAGTATCCCTGGGCGCGCTAGTGCCAGCGATGGGCGGTTCTTTGATCACTTCAACTACACGATACACAGATGATCCAAATGCAGGAACTGGTGTGATGACCGGTGAGCGCTCGGCAATTCCTACAGACGCTGGGGAGCTATGTAATTTCCTGGAGGAGGCGCCCATGGTGTACACGCTATCACATCTTCCAGCAGTTACGTCGGTGCAGCTGTACACGAGATCATGCGCAGCGGTGTCCGTCCATGCATAACAGAGTGGCTCCAGCTCGATCTGCCTCCTGCTCAGCCACGGCATGCCCCATGCCGACACACATCACTACGAGGGACCCATCTGCAATCCCACCCTTGGCAAAGGCGTGGCTGAACGTACACATGTGACAAAATGCGGGTGTCGTGCGCTCCGTGACTTTTGAACAAAGTTAGCTTGAGCGCTGCACTTGTGGTCACCTCAGCACAAACCAAGCGTGCATGAAATTATTGCCAAGCCATGACTCGGACTGGCAAGCTGCACCTACACAAGCGTGCTACATGCAACCTCAGAGTACCGCTATGTGTCACTATTTTCAGTTTGCGGACGTTTGGATCTTGCAGCATCCACTGTTTCACGATCTTTCAAGGCATAACGCCTTTGGTGACTGCGTACCGCTCACACAGCAGCTTGAAGCACATTGTTTGAGAAGACTTTTGCATTAAGTAATGGGGTGCTCACAGTCCAAGGTAGATGCTGCGGCACCCCGGTCTACGGATGCCAAAACAAAGGCCGCAATGCCAATGTCTTCACAACAAATAGCATCTGTCGACCACATTCTTCCTAATAAGTACGCTTTGCGGGCTACTGGTCGAGGCTCTGTCCGCCGTTGTCCGTTGGCAGGCACCTCATCAGGCTGAACCACTTCCACATGGGGCTACGAGTATAGCAATGAATCCCTTGGCAGTCTCTGCTATGGTACCAATTTTCCTGCCCAATTAGATCTGTGGATTCCTTATAGTGCCATGGCCGGTGCAGATTCCAGCACGACATCACTGATTTCTTCAACCTTGGCAAGGTTCTTGGAAAAGGCCAATTTGGAACCACTCGGATTGCTGTGCAAAAAGACACTGGTGAAAAGTTTGCTTGCAAAACCATTTCCAAGCGCAAACTGGTCAAGAAGCAGGTGCGACGAACCTTGGACGCTGGAATGGCATCATCGCTCAAGCGTAGTTGGGACTCTCAAAAGGTATACAGGATCGTGATGATGTCAGTCAAGAAGTCGCGATCATGGACCATCTTTCAGGCCATACGAATGTGGTGAAGCTGGTGAATGCGTTTGAAGATCTGAAGAATGTGCATATTGTCATGGAGTTGTGCACCGGCGGGGAGCTGTTTGACCGAATTGTATCACGGGGGCATTACTCGGAACGCACTGCGGCACAGATCATCCGGGCTGTTGTAGAGGTCGTGGCACACTGCCATTCCATGGGTGTAGTTCATCGTGACCTGAAGCCTGAGAATTTCTTGCTCAGCAGTGCTGGAAGTGCATCTGAGTTGAAGGCTATTGACTTTGGTCTGTCTGCTTTCTTTCAGCCCAACGAGTATCTGTCAGACATCGTCGGTTCAGCATACTATGTCGCACCTGAGGTACTAAAAAAGCATTACAGTTATCAGTGTGACATCTGGAGCTGCGGGGTGATCCTGTACATTCTGCTGTGTGGAATACCACCTTTCTACGCAGACAATGAGACGGCCATCTTCCGAGCCGTTATCAAAGGAACGATCGACTTTGAGAGTCATCCATGGCCAAGCATCTCTACCGAAGCAAAAGACTGTGTGCGCAAGATGTTGACCCGTGACATCAACAAGCGTGCAACCGCAGAGCAGATTCTACAGGTAGAGCTGCCACACACGTCATACTTCTCTCAGCAGATAATGTGCAAAGGACTCTATAAAGCTGTTGATGGGAACATCATCAGCAACGTGGTACAGAACATATAGTACATTCTTTTAACGACTGGTGTGGGAATGCAGCATCCCTGGATGACAGATACAGGCGTTGCAAGCGACAAGCCACTGGAGAATGAGATACAACAGCGCTTGAAGAAGTTTCAGAACCTGAATAAACTAAAGCGTCAGGCTCTCAAACTAATTGCATCGTACATGCCCCCGGATGAGGTGCAGGGACTCCAGAACCAGTTCAAAGCTCTGGACAAGGATGGCAACGGTGTGATGTGCAGCTGACTTGCCTGTATCACATTCATATGCCCATGAAAGCAACAACCACGCTATTGTGGGATAGCTACAGCTGCATGTGACGTAAGCGGTGGGAATTGGGTGCATGAAAGTGCTGCAAAACAGAGTAGTATATGTTTCATACCTACAGGGACGATCACCGTGGAGGAGCTGCGTGATGCATTGGCAACAATGGACAAAAAACTCCCAGCAGACGAAGTTGCAAACCTTCTGCAAGATGTGGACATGAATGAGTCGGGTGCCATCGACTATGAAGAGTTCTTGGCTGCAACACTGCATGCATCCAAAATCGCTGCAGATGAGCACTTGAAACGTGCATTCCAGGAATTTGATGCAGACAATTCAGGTGTGACAATTGCTGTTGTTTCATCTAATAGCATGGGTCATCTACAGTAGTGCGGCAACCAGTTGGGTGGCATTGCAGGGACCATTACACCAGACGAGCTCAAGGAAGCGTTACTGAAGTGTGGAGGGTATGAAGATAATGACATCCAAGAAATCCTAGCTAAGGTTGACAAAGACCAGGATGGGTGCATTGACTATGAGGAATTCGTTGAAATGATGGTGCGCGGCTACTGGAGGGTCAACTTGTAGTTGCCAGCTCATTGTTTGAACACTGATGAGTATGCAAACTGCAGGTGCCTGCATCTGATGGTCCGGTGCGTCGGCGAAAACAGGCCATCAAGTTCTAGAGCCAGGCATGGCTGAAAGCTGAAGCGTGACACAGGCCTGATCACCTTCAGAGACCGAGTCAGATTCTCGACCTGACAGCAGCGTCAGTGTCAACATTAGTACTGCTACTTTCGCACTGCGGGGCCAGGAGGCAAGAACAATGAAACATTGATTGAAGCAGGGACGCATGCAAGCGGATGGACCAGACCAGTCTAGCTTGCAGCAGTACCAATTGAAATCATTGTACCCTATGTCAAAAAATCATCATCGTCGTCATTGGCTTCAAGCAAATCAGGACCCCCCACATTTATTGTTTCCTTTGCAGCCAACAAAAGTTTCACCCTGTAGCTCTCCAGTTTTGTCATACTCTCCCACTCAGCAATGGCTGTGGCAAAATCGTCTGGTTTGGAGGCGAGCATTGCGTCCAAGCAATTCCCCAGCAAATTATCTTGCCTGCTGCCAGAGAATTGAGTGTCTTTGACTTGAAAGTCATCTCTCTTCTTCATGGCAGTGGTGATATCTCCTTCTGCCATCCAACACAGTACAGCATTCATGAACGATTCTTTGGCACTGTACTTGAGCAGATTATTGTTGACATACTCGGTTGCAACAGATTCAAACAAATCAGCGGCACTCTGGTACCGCGTCAACACTGCTTGAAGCATCGCAGCTTCCAGCTTCATTTTATACTGCATGGCATTCATCCTCAACAAATGGAGATGCCGATAACGGACAAAATGCGTGTCCTGGTCCATCATGGAATGCAAGCTGCCATCACATGTCATCTTGCCCGTTCAGCACAGCCAGTGGTCATCTATAACAGGAAGATGTCAG
Organism: Ulva armoricana; assembly: GCA_032360965.1. NCBI lineage: Eukaryota > Viridiplantae > Chlorophyta > Ulvophyceae > Ulvales > Ulvaceae > Ulva > Ulva armoricana. The sequence goes on from JAUMHO010000010.1 coordinate 1,557,701, forward strand.
TCACACGTTGTGTGTTGATAGCAGGGAGTCATACCATGTCAGTGTACTGACTGTCACTGTCATACAGCTTGGCAGCTTCAAGGAAAGTCTGTATGGCCATCTCCTGTGCCGGTTTATCACCATCCTTGATGTGAGTTGCGAGCTCCTTGCAGGCCCTTGCAGCTTGCGTCACCTTTCCGCTCTGGATGTACAAATTCTTTGCTCTCTGCAGACAGGCAACAGCTGACTTCTGATCTTCTCCTTTGATGTAAAGCTTGGATGCCTCCATACACGCAGCTGCGACATCATATTGTTCTCCCTGCTTTTCAGCGATCTCCGCGACTCTAATTTGACACTTGGCTGCTAAATCATCTGCAAGGTACATGGAAAGTCAAGCATCGTCTGCACTTGTTTCAGATCACGACCGCAACAGACTATGGGCTCGACACAGTCATACGTGAATATTTGCTAGCTGAGAGTCACACAACAGCCGGCAACTTTATAATTGTTGCATGCGCGCTTGAAACACTCCACTGCAGCGTCCGGATCCTTGCTCAAGCTTAAGAATCCGCCCTTCAGCTTCTTCTCTGCTTCAGCATATGCTTTATCTCCGTCTTGCTGTGACATTGCGGCGGATGGAAACACTCAAACGCTTACGTGCTGTGAACTTACGTTACTCAATACGCTCTCGCTTTGATTGCCTTAAGCTGATCAGCAGTTGTGGGATCGTTCGTGTCATCAATCGCATTTTACTGGTATAAACGCGCCTTCCTCGGCAACCCAGGCTCAGCCTGGGTCTGCAGCCGCGTTAAGATGCAGCGTGCATGGTGCGATGCCGCTGACGAGGAGAAAATCAAGGACGTTTACGCACATCAAGGGAGACAAGTATATTTGTGAATCTATTTTGTAGAGTGGCATTCAAAACTAACGGCCTCACGGTGTTTGGGGGGAAATCGGTTATGCGTCTCTCTACCAGGCAACCGACCATGCGACTCGTTCATACCAACGCCCGCATATGCAGTGATTGCGATGCGAGGAATGAAGTTTTCCAGCGCATGCACTTAAAAGCACAGCCTGTACTGCGTTGTGTCCGTTCTATTGGCAAATGAACTCCGCAGTATATATTATATATACTTTAATCAGCTTTGCTCACAGCTGAAGGCTGTCCGGCAACCCTTCCAACAGACAAACACATGCACTTCAGTAGTTTAGCTGGTCTTGTGTTTGCGGGATTTTGATTCTGGCACATCTGGTCTGTCCCGAACTGGTGCTGGACCATGGCAAGTGTCGCTTATGACCTTGCCGCTCACAAACGCGGAAGCACGACCTCACAATCCGTGCAACCAAGCATGCTGTTCGAGAAGCAAGAAGTGTCGTCGCCATGGCTGCCATGACCACGTAGTATAGGCGCCATCTCCGTGGTGCGGGGCTATATCTTACGCGCTTTCTCGATCTTCGGCTTACATGGTGCATGGGTGATTGCCAGCGTAAGCGCCTGCTACGTTGTCATTCGATATACATGCCGATGCACATAAGACCGGAGAACACATCTTCATGCTCTCATTAACGGCTGTCCATCTTGCATTCATGCCTAGTTCCTGAGCCTGGCAGGGCGACTTGGCTGTTGTTACGTAGCTTTGAACCACGCACATCAGTTGCACGTTCACCTCAGTCAACTCAGTGGTTCGTAGCAGACAGTAAGAAGAAGGCATGAGCGCATCTGAGTCTGAGCCGGAGGCCGGCGACCCATCTGTCCGCTTCCCCGGTGCGTGAACCAGGAGTCTACACGCGATGACCAGCCACTCCAGCGTCACCAACCTATTTGATGCATGAGTACTTCACTATTGACTTGCATCGCAAAACCATGCTGCGAATGATGCATCCTGCATGTGACCCCGCGGCCAACTAGAGCGTTGTGGTATGACCACAGGTTGCTGCTAATGCCGAAGAGACCAGAACTCGGGGCCTAATGTGTGGGGCATGAAACTGAAACAAAGCGTCCCGGCATGCAGATTATCGTCGCAAGGTGTCGCTGAGTGGTGTCAAGTCTGGCTACACACTACTGTGCAAACACTTTACCACCGTTACACTGGTGCCAATTGCTGTTGCTATTGCGGTGCGTGATGCTCTGTTTGCTTTGCTGAAGCAGCTGCACGATGGTACTGCAGCCTTCGCACGCTACAACGGTTACGCCACTGCTTGCTCTCACGGCGATCAGCATCATGTGTACAGTACAACCTGTGGGAGGCTCTCCAGTCAGGCGCGTTACATGAGCTGTATCAAGATGCATCGCAACGGGAGTTGAAACTTCGGCTGGTGCGACACTGCCTGTGGATTGCATCATCATGGCTCTGCCCGTTACGAGTGCCGCCTGTCTGTCCCGCAAGCGCGACCACTTCGCATGCGAAGCTGCAACTTAATGTGTACGCTCGTATCCCTGCACAGTCGCTGAGCCTGTACAGCACAGACCTGCCACGCGGGTTGGGTTGTTGCTTTACTCATCTTGAACCTGTGGCGCTGGGTGTGCTCGTCACTGCTCTGCCGCGGTGCAGGTGACCATTGTTGCCAGCGCATGCGTGCTGTCACTGCTCGGATACCTCTTCTTCAGCAGCAGGGCAGTGTACCTGGTCAACTTCTCATGCTACAAACCCCCCAAAAGGTACGTCGCACCGTCATCGAGGCCTGCTGCATACGATCACAAGCGTGCGGCCCTGCACTGACACTCCCCGCCATGCAGTATGAAAATGTCTACCGCATCTTTCATTGAGGGCACCGCATCCTGCAAGGTGACAGCTTCTTTCCAGCACTGGAAACCCCCCCCCCCCACCCCCCCCGCACGCACGCTGCACCCACATGCACACCACCAGCCTCACCCCTGTGGACACCGTCTACTCTGTGTGTAGTTCAAAGATTTCTCGCGAGTTTTTCAAGCACCTGACCCGCGCCAGCCAGGTCAGTCCGTCAGCTCTGCGCCGCCCGTGCCCTGCTCTGTGCCTCCCCGGCCGCGTGTCACTGTCTGCACACCTGCCGTGTCTGCACACCTGCTGCCTGCTGCCTGCCCTGACCCCCCGCCTCCCTCCTGCCCCGTCCCGCCACGTCGTCACCACCGCCGCCTTGTCCCAACTTCCAGCACGCAGCCACGGCAGACGCTCCGGCGGCCCCCCCTGACCTGCGTGCACGCATGCAGCGCTTTGGCGATGAAGCGATGGCGTTCCAGGAGCGCGTCATCGAGCGCGCCGGCCTGGGCGAGGAGACCTACGTCCCTGTCGGTGCGACCACTCCGCTGCCTGCTGCCTCCTCCGCTCATGCTTGCCTCCGCAATGGCGGTGTGCCCACCGACATCCCGAGCTGCAGCCCCACCCGGCCCCGAGTACATGCATGCCCCCGTGTCACCAGCCGGTCGTGGCACGTCGCTCCACCGAGCGCTCTGGCCGCCGCGAAGCACCCCCTGCGCCCCGCTGCCTGCATCCACTGCCATGGCGCGCGTGCCCACGGTGGCACCGTGCTGCGCGGCGGCAGAGACTGACACCGCGGATGCATGCAGCACTGCGCATGACGCCACCGGTGATCAGCATGGACAACGCCCGTGGTGAAGCCGAGATGGTCATGTTTGGCGCTGTCGCCGACGTCCTGGCCAAGACCGGCCTCAAGCCCACAGACATTGGCGTCCTCGTCGTCAACTGCTCCCTCTTCAACCCGACGCCCTCTCTCGCTGCGTAAGCCCCCCCCCCCCACGCAATGCTGCGTCCGCTGTGCCGTGTGGCTACTTGATCCGTGCGCCGACAGCATGGCGGCGAGTGCAGGATGATCATCAACAAGTTCCACATGCGCCACGACGTGACACACTTTAACCTGTCCGGCATGGGCTGCTCCGCGGGGCTCATCTCCGTGGACCTTGCAGCGAAGATGCTGCAGCTGCAGAGCAACCAGTACGCCCTCGTCGTGTCGACTGAGAACATCACTCAGAACTGGTACTTTGGCAACAACCGGTCCATGCTGCTGCCCAACTGCCTCTTCCGCATGGGCGCGAGCGCCGTCGTGCTATCCAACAAGTTTTCCGACGCCCGCCGGGCAAAGTACCGCCTCGCGTGCCCCGTCATTCGAACGATCACAGGCGGCAAGAACGAGGCTGCGTACAAGTGCATCTACCAGATGGAGGACGAGGATGGCAGCAAGGTGCGCCACTGCACCGCCCCCGCATTTGGCTCGCTGCTGTGCTGACCCACTGGCGCCACCGCCGAGCGGCAGCTGTACCTACATCTGCTGTGGACGCCGTGCATGCATGAGTGGCCGGAGGTGCTTGTTGGCACTGCACCGAGCGCAGCCGGTGTCGGTGCGTGTCCATGGCGCTCACGGGCGGCGGCGCGTGCAGGGTGTGAAGCTGACGCGGCAGCTGATGGGCGAGGCAGGGCGCGCGCTCAAGCAGAACATCACGACGCTCGGCCCGCTCGTGCTGCCGCTGTCGGAGCAGCTGCTCTTCTTCTGCAACCTCATCGCGCGAAAGCTGTTCAAGATGTCCGTCAAGCCGTACATCCCTGACTTCCGTCTCGCGTTTGACCACTTCTGCATCCACACCGGCGGCCGGGCCGTCATCGAGGAGATCGAGAAGCAGCTGCGGCTCAAGCCCGACCACGTCGCGCCCTCCAAGCACACCCTCTTCCGTTATGGCAACACCTCCTCCTCCTCCATCTGGTGCGCCCTCTACAGTCGTGCAGCTCGCCCATGCAGCGTCTCAGGGTGCAAGCCCAGATGCACCGACTCCTGTGCAGTCGCAGCGGCTGCCTGAAATATTGTTGTGGCTGTGGGGCGCCGCTGGCATCTGCGGTGGCTAAACCGATCAGGCCGGCCAGCTGCCTGGCTGTGTGGCTGTGCCTTGCAAGCGTGCATGGATGCCATGCAAGCGTGGTTGCGGGCCGCATGTTTGTTGTTGTGTCGTGCTTAGAGCAAGGGCGATGCGGTCGCAGCCGTCCCGTGTAGCGGCACGGGTGCCGACTGCGCGCGCTGTGATGGCTACGCTCGACGCCGTCACCGTCCGGTGCAGGTACATCCTGGCGAATATCGAGACTGAGCGGGGTGTCAAGCGTGGCGATCGCATCTGGCAGATCGGCTTCGGGTCAGGCTTCAAGTGCAACAGCGCCGTGTGGCGGGCGATGCGCAACAACACGGAGAAGCACGCTGCCTGGACCGACGAGGAGATGGAGTTCGACCCCAAGTGGTCAGACAACGCGACCTGGGAGAATGTGGTGGCGGAGAAGGCTGCAAAGGCAGCTGCATGAGCTCTGAGGCGGTGCACGTGACAGAGCACGATCGACGTGAACAGGCGAGTTGTCAGCGTGGCCTGCGCGGCCGGCGCAGCATCGATTCTGGTGCTGGGTATGGCACCGGGCCAAGCTGCGCCGTGTGGAGCATTTGTGGCCTGCTTGTATGAGGGTGGAACCCTGAATCCGGCTAATAATGCACACACTTGGGGTCTATGATGGCAAGAGCAGGGAGTCTACTGCAGCCCGTGACCGGTATGGCAGACCAGGACAGGGAGGGGTGATTGTGTGAACTCTGTGGGATGTCTTTTAGCAAGCATGGGTCTGTGGTTGATTGAAGCCTGGATGTCGAGGCGCATGATGCCCCGACACGGCAGGTAATGGTGGAACGAGGGAGTCCACAGCTTTGTCAGTGCCATGAAAGGCACCATTCGTCACTCATGCATTGCCTCGACAAACGGGTTTGGAGAATAGCGATTAGTACAAATCGGATCTCTCCAAGGCTAAGTGACAGGCAGTGCTGAACATGTGTAACGTCTGGACCCTGTTTCTGTCTGCAGTGTCTCACCTATGCGGGAAGCATGGACCAGGTGGATTCTTTGTCTGATCAGCACAACTGTCTGATTAGAGACTGGGCGTGCCCGCGGGATTCACCATGGTACCGCATGCTATTATCCTTCCCTGCACTCGCGCATCACATCAGCGCAGACTGCGAGATGTGCTCCTCTTTCACGGCACTCAACCTAATCAGCGTGAAACTGTGCCAGAGTTTAGCTCTGAAGAGCAGGTGACCTAGTACCCAGTGAGTGTGTCAACAACAGGGACCATCTCCTCCCCTGCCTTGTGCCTCTTGTAGTTCTCCTCTATGAGCTTCAGTGCTGTCGCCCGGTTGGTGATGGAAGCCGTGTGCGCTGTGAGGCGCACTTTGGGGTGCGCCCATAGGGGGCTATCCTCGGGCAAAGGCTCCTCCTGTGTTACATCCAGGACTGCCTTGCACAGCGACCCTGCAGCACATCGCCCCTTGTTCGACAGGTGATGCCACTGTGGGGTGTGCCCTGGCGGGTGGAGGCGCAGCAAACGCCATGGCTGTACCTGTGACACATTCAGCAGCCGTTCATCCCTTGCCTCACAGGTGCAACGCAGGCAGCCCCTTGTTATCATCAGTACGATGTGAGGACAGGAGCGCCACGTCGGTACTGCCGAGGGTTGCCTTGCCGCAGAGGAAACAGAGGTGCCAGCCGCAAGGCATGCACTGCTCTGCGTCCTGCGTTGCGCCCTTTCAACAACACGGCTCTCAACGGGTTCGCGGCCGCACAGAGCAGCTGCTGGACACCGCATCCGCCCGCAATCCCTCTGATGCAGCCAGTAGATGCGGTGCCAGGCACCCCGCCAATCGCGCCCGCTGACAGTCTGCGGGAGTTCTTGGCAGCACGCAGGTGGGGCGCGCTGACACCTCCTGCGGCTGTGCCAGTGGCACGCACCCGTACAGTCTTACACTGTAGTGTTTCAATTCAGCCATGGCACCACAGAATCATCCAGCTTCATCTCGCCCCCGCCCCAGCCGCGTCGCTGCGGGGGCCGGCTGGGTCCTGGGCATCGTACGGACCCACGCACGTAGTGGCAAGCCCCAGATGCAGGTGCGCGAGTCCCGGACGGTGGGCTGCGAACAGCACACACGGCACATGCGGCACACACAGCACACGCGGCAGCGGCGGTCGCGCACCGGAGTCGAGGGCAGCGAGGAGGTCGTCCTCGACGACGTGCTGCCCGCGCGCACCGTTGATGAACGCGGCGCCGCGCTTGAGGTGATGCAGCAGCGGCGCGTTAACAAAGTTGCGCGTCGCGTCCGTCAGCGGCAGCAGGCACACGAGCGCGTCCGTCTCTGGCAGCACGTCCGCGACCTGGTCCACCGTGACGTTCCGCATGCCGTGCTGCGCCTCCTCGTCTTCCGGCCCCAGCGGCCGCCGCGACACCGTGCACACGTCGTACCCTGCAGCGCACCGCTCGGCTGTTACACACTACTGTCGCCTCGTCTTCCACGGCAGGCGCCGGCAGTGCTGTGTCTGGGCACACTCCTGATGATCAGTCCCACACTGCCTGTTCATCCGTCTACAGCCCCCGTTGGTTAGTTCCGTGCCCGGTAACTCGGTTGTCGAATCAACTCAGTCGTTCAGGGCGCACTCGGGCAGAGTTTGCCAATTCAATTTGATTTTCAACACAGGTGACCGAGGGGGGCCTGTACAGTCATGGAACGTCCATCTCAGCATACTCGTGCCTGCTCCCCTCTGACAGTCGCGGCCACACAGCTGCTGCTCAGCAAGGAATCCCGGGCGCCCGGCTCGGGTGATCTCTGCGCATGCGGGAGCGGCGCGGCAATGGAGCGGGGGGGTGGCCGCACCGAGGAGCTGCAGGTGGCGGGCGCTCGCGAGGCCCATGACGCCGCGGCCGAGCACCGTCACACGGTAGTCGCGATTGTCCGGCACCGGCAGCTTGCCCTGCATCCACTCCCGCGCCCTCTGCCCCGCGAAGTACTCGTCCATGCGGCGGTGGCAGTTCAGCACCGCCCACGCCGTCCACGTCGCCATGCGCTCCGCCATCACCGGGTCGGCCTGCGCAGCAGCAGCCGCCAGCTCAGCGTTGCGCGCATGGCATCAGCGCGGTGGGAGTCGCGCCGTCCGTGTCCGTGTCGCATGCATGAGCAAAGCGTCCACTCACTCCTAGCGCCGGGCCGTGGCGGTGCATCGGCGCAGGCATGTACGGAAGATGTGGTGGGTTCAGGCGGGTGAATACAAACGGGTCCCGTGGCAGATGCGGTGGCATGCTGCGAGCCGGCATCTCTGTAGCGATGGTATTGGGGATCGTGTAGATTCGTTCGCATGCCAGAGGGCATGGGATCTGCAGCAGCGTGGCCCAGCCGGAGTCTGCCGTCTCTGCATGCTCTGTCATGGGCTGCATGGCGGGCATGCAAGGCGGGGGGGAAGGGGGCAGAGCGTCGAGGGCATGGCCGGCGCGCACGATACGAGCCAGTGGCACTCCAGGCGGCATCAGGGGGAGGATGGCGTCGACACCGGCTCCCATCGAGTGCACGCCCGTAAGGTTGGGGCATTTTTTAAAGAGATCCGGGGGTGGTTTCCAGCACACCGCAAACGTGACATCAGCTAGCTTTGTGCGTCCGTTGGGTTCAAACTTCGCTGGCCATAACTGTGCCGGAATTCCAACTTTCTGCAGCGATACCTCCCAGTCGCCGGCGTTCGGGTTGGCTGCACGCGAGGCGCAACGTGTCAACGCCAACTAGTGCAAGCCCCCGCAACCGTCGAGTTATCGCGGTTACGGTCTAAAGACTCGCCGGACGCCTGGAGACTAGGTGACCTCACAGGTCCAGGCGTGCACCGCACTACACCTCGAACCTTTTCACATGGCCAGACCCGGACGCACTTGTACTAATGAGAACTACGTCGTTCGATGCGGGCGCATCACTGTCTTCCGCGTTGCAGATCTTCATTTGGCCGCGCGCAGTCCGCAGGATTGCTCGTTGTTTAAGCCGGGATCCAAGTTTGCCGGGAAATCTGCCACCAACAACTGCTCTGGCGACTTGCATCCTATGACTAGCTGTTTGAAGGTACAGGCCACGCGATCACGAACAGACAAGGGCAGTCTGCAGCGATCGCTGATGTTCCGAGGGACGTGATTGCTGCTTGAACAACTAGTCGCCAAATTCGGTGTCGAACGAAAACGTTGGCATCATAGTCATGCTGCAAATAACGCCTGCTGAGGCGTCGTTTGCATGCGAAATAGCGACAGGACAGCGGGTGCACTCGACAGCACTTCTGGCCACAATCAACTAGGCTGCTCGACGCAACCAAACTGGGCTGAGCATGCCAGATTTGGGTGTGCGTAGTGCACGGATTTTCGTAGAGCTGTGATGAGTTTGTGAACGTGAATGCATCCCACAAGGGTGACGTGCCTCGTGCCACCCACAGATTGCGCCTTGACTGGATGCACACACAGCCTCCCCCCATCAATCATCGACCGAGGCGATGCATAGCCTGGAGCATCGTCTGCAAGCCGTTGAAACACCGATACACTCCCCGCAAGTCACACCCTCAATCTCGAATCAACACTCCACAGCCAGCCTCCACACGGTCGCCATACACTGCAAAGGTACCAACACAGGCACAACACCGAAAACAAGAGAAAGGACGTCATGTACTGCTGTCTCTCAGAGGGCATGCCAGCACTGCCCAAAAGCTGCAGGCCCGCCCTCACGTCATCACTCGTGGCACACACGACACAGCCACGATCCCAGCAGCCACCAGCACGCACACAGCCACGGCCATGGACCTGCAGCGGCCGCCACTCCCGCATCATCCCCAGTAAGCCGGGCAGCAGCTCGGACACCGCTGCCGCAATCTCAGCCGGGTCCTCGCCTCCCAAAGGCTACCCAAAGGCAAGAGACCACTGGCAGGCACGGGGTACCCCGAGAACACCGGGCATCAGGGCTCGCCGGTGTTCCGTGTAGCAGACCTCCCACAAAGCCAACAATTGTGAACAATTTCAGGGTCCAGCCGCCGAAAAATCACAGCTAAAGAACATCACTGGGGCTCACCCTCGCGGAGGTCAGTGCCACAGCCCTGGCAAGGTGCCCGTCGCAGCGCCAGCGGCTGCACCTCTACTTGGTCTTCTTCGTGTCCGCTGCGGTCTTGCTTGGCTTGGTCGTGGAGATGGCCTTCTGGGGCTGGGGGATGTTGAGGATGGTGTGGAACAGTGCCATGAAAGGCTGCAGGACGTTGATGCCCGTGGCGTCCACGACCAGAGTGTGAAAGATCTGCAGCAGCGCTGCGCATGTCAGGGCGGCCATCAGAGGCAGCCCAAGCAGTGCTGGCCAAACACAGCAGCTGGAGCAGGAACAGAGGCGAGGACGGTCGCCACGAGTGTGTGCTGCAAGGAGGCCCCCGTGCGGCCGCTGCCAAGTTGCACGACAGGAGCTGTCTCAGCTGCGGCGCCAGTGTTGCGAGGTTTCCAGGGATGGGACCTGAAAATCAGACCCAGAAACACGTGCTCTCTCTGCCAAACAACCCGACCGCACGGCCCAGAGGCGTCCCAGCTGCTGCTCTGCGCTCGCCTGTCCACCCGCACGAGGGCACCGCCTACCGGGAGCCTTCCTCATGTCGACGGCCGCTCAGTGGGAGCAGCATCCCTCCGTGGAATCAGCACTTCCAGCGGCGCCTGCCATGAGGTGCACCACAGCTCCGCCCCCCTCCCCCCTCCCACACCTGAGCGCCCCAGCCTGACCGGGTCGGATAGCTACGATGCATGCCCAACGGGGGCGGCCGCGTGCGCTGACAGCCACACGTCTGCTGCAGCCCACGCATTCACGGCCGCGTGCCCTCTCGGCCGCGAGCCTGCGGCAACGGCGTCTGCGAGGGCGGAAGGCCGCAGTGACGCTGCAGGCGGCAAGAGAGGCGTGGGAGGAGGCGACGGCAGCGAGCCAGGGCAGACGGGGGACGAGGCAGCGCCCGGAGGCGGGCTGCTGCAGAGGGGGCGCACCAAGGTCAGCACGACGAGAGCCCTGCCCTGCGCGGGGGTGAGCACAGCGTAGAGGTGCACCAGGAGGTAGTACGTCGTGCAGCAGGCCATGCTCCGCGTCGGGCCGACACCCGGGTTGCGCATCTCGTCTGGCCCGGTCGCTATGTTGTACCTGCACGCAGTGCTGCGCTGGGACTGCAGCGGGCAGGTCAGCAGAGAGTGTCTACACAGGCGGCTGCCGCGGCCTGGCTGTCGCTGCTCGCCCCGGCGCTGCCCTCCCACAGTCGTGCTTCATGCTGCTGACCTGCAGGTGAGTCCCGCGATCCCCCGAGCCTGACGGTTCGTGTTGTCGTGGGCCTGTCTTGCATGGCGGAGAAGACGGGGAGGTCCTCCGCGCAGAGCGCTGCATCCGGCGCGAGCGAGTGACCCTGCTTGCAACTTGCAGGGCACTTGCTATGCTATGCCCTGCATCGAGCGAGTGCTATGCTATGCCCGGAGCGCTGCATCCGGCGCTATGCGACGAACACTCGCGCCCGACCTGATCGAACGGAGGCAGCACGATGCAGCTTGTATGCCATGGCGTTGAGTGGTGCTCAGGCCGGCTTGCGCGCGGCCAGGCTAGAAATACACACAGGGGGGGCGAGAGAGAGATGAGGGTGGTTCAGGGGGCGGCGCACCCTCCACGGATCATATCGTTGATGATCTTGCCGCCACAGCCTCCGATCGTGCCTGGACCCCAGCGGCGGTTGGTTTGCGGGCGGATGGCAGCTGTGTGAGCATGCCTTGGTGGGCAAGTCTTTGGGACAGTGCGATGGCACGGTGCCGGTGGCCACCGGGCATGGCTGGGAGAGATGGCCATGGCTAGGAGAGAGCAGCAAGAGGTGGCGCACCAACGATGAGGGCGGCAATGGTGGAGGCGGGGTAGAATTTGAGGACCTGGTCCACCCGGGTGCACATGACCCCACCGGATCCAACCACGAGGAGCAGCTTGCAGAGCTCCAGGACTGGAGGGAAGCGTGCGATCCTGCCGAAGACGTTGTAGGGGAAGTAGTTGCACATCCACCAGATGACGGTCCACATCAAGTCGATCTGGGAGGAGAACATGTTGATGGGCGCTTCGTCCGGTTTCATCAGCAACAACGCTGATGTTGCCCCTCCGCCAAAGCCAGCGGTGAACGTCAACTGCATGACAGGCCCATGTGCTAAGTGTTGTGCGTGGAAGTTTGGTTGCGAACGCGGCCCCTGTCGCGCTGGGCGTCGACATGGCCCTCGACATGGCCCTCGTGCGAAATTTCACAGTTATAAGCACCCCCGGGTAACAACTGCGGTGGCAGAGACCGGAGGCACAGCGTACCCAGTAGTGCAGCATGTACTTGTCCTTGACGTCATCGCCCATGGTGGAAGCATAAACGGCAATGCCGGCGAATACGATCTCTGCCCCGATGGAGTTGATATGCCCGCCCGCTACGTCCAGGGCCTGGGTAAAGGACTCTAGCATATCCGAGCTCATTAAATAGAGTTCTGGATTTTTAGTCGACCCTCTTGCTAATTTAAACGATGTCTCGCCTGCGTGAGGGTGATCTGGAAGTAGCCCCGGGGGCGCAAAGCAGCGTCATAGAATAGCACGGCCAACACAGACACACGAAGTCTACTGGCATGGAGAAGCCCGTCAAATGTTACTTCATGGTCTTGCATGCGCTTGCACGTGTTTCCACGGTGTGCACCTGCATCTACACGTGTGCACTCAGTGGCTACATGTGCACAACAGGGCAGTAGTACCAGCTGCAGACAGTGCCGATTGGCAACACAGGTACGCGCGAGGTCATGGTGGCCAACACCCCTCATGTCGATGCCCAAACCTCGGCTAGCATGTCTGCAATCAACTGCATACTCTTGCACCAGGTGGTTGGTAGTGTCCGGCGACATGTCCACCGTTTGAGAGCGAGTCCCCAGTTCACATACAAAATACCTCGATCCACAGATATTCGGCAATTACAAAAGCCTATTTTGCCACTCAGTGTGCGCTAAAGCTATGAGGTGATCAATCGTTGCCGACCGTAGTGTTCTTCCACGTCCGTGCACCACCCGCGCCATGATGAGAGCGAGGATCTCCTTGTCCGCCTCATGCGCTCGAATTTCCCAGATGTACACACCCAAGTACCCATGCTGGAGTGCATCTTCAGTAATGATCAGGCGAGAGCCGTGCAAACGCTGTCACAAGACTGCCCGTGTAGCGCAACAAGAAAGCGCATCAACAGTGGACACTTTATCCGCGATCGAAGCGTCCATAGGCAAGCTGTCTCGGTCTCCGATGGTGCGTATCCACGACCACCAATTTGGCGACACCTGTTCAGAAGAGCATGGTCCATAAACATGCGGTGTAGGTGCACCACGGCTTCGCTGCCATGACATGTATAATACGCACCACCACACTCACAAGAGACCATCTGCGTGCAAGTTATCATCAGCGCCAATGCACCATCGCTGCAGGTGGCCCCCCCAAAGCCTGTCACAATGGTAATAAGCGGGCCCTCAGGAGTCGGCAAGGACTACCTGGTGTCGAGGCTCCAAAAGACCCGCCCCGATCTTCATTTTGTCGTGACCGCCACCACACGGTGTGTTCCCTTGCGGCCTCATGACCCCCCTGTGCACCGTGCCACTGCTCTACCCCCCACCCCCACACCTGGCCAGTCTCTGAAGCACCGCCAAACACAGGCCCATGCGGGAAGGCGAGCGCGACGGCGTGGACTATCACTTTGTGAGCAAGGACAAGTTCGAGCGGTGGATCGCCGACGATGAGCTCTTCGAGCACGCCCTCGTGTACGGCCAGTACAAAGGCATCCCCAAGAGCTCGGTGCTCGGGCCGCTCGCCAACGGCCAGGATGTTGTCCTGCGGCTCGACGTGCAGGGCGCCGCGACGGTGCGGGGGCTGCTCCCGGACGCCGTGTCGGTGTACATCGTGGCCGCCTCCGCGGCGGAGCTCGTGGAGCGGCTGGTGCAGCGCAAGACTGAGGGCCTCGAGGGGCTGATCACGCGCGCGGGCACCATCAAGCGGGAGTGTGAGCGCATGGGGGAATTCGAGTACGTGGTGGTCAACGCGGAGGGTGGCGCAGAGCGTGCGGTCCGGCAGCTGTCAGCGATTGTAGATGCCGAGAGGTGTAGACCCTCCCGGTAGCCCTGATGCCGAGGAGACTGCTTCACAACGCGCATGTGAGATGCCGCCCTCCCAGGAGGTGGTTGGTTTGAGACCATTACTGCACGAATAAGCAACCAGTCCTGGAACTCCGGCGCCTGTGTGTGGCTGAGTGCTGCGGTGCTGCGCCGTCGTCCGATTGACGCTGGAGTACGCCAATCCATCGTCCAGGCTTGCTGTTGCGCAAGGCTGGTTGTCGGCCAGAATTGATGCATGAGGCATCCAGACCATGTGTTTGTCCCAGACATCTACCCAGTCCGACCTAAATTGTAGTCTTCATAGATTCAGTCATTCAACCCACCACACAAGCCTGTGGTGCATGTATCGCATATCCGACGCCGGTGGTTCATGCATTACCTGCATGCAGTGAAACTGTTCACGCACTGTCACGTGCGTGAGGGACCATGCACGAGGAGAGGATGAGACGACTCCGAGTAACTCGAAATTCGTTCGAAACAGCAGTACTCCGTGATGGTTGAGGTGACGTTGTTATGCTGGCCAGACGCTGGAGAGTCTGTCTAGTCGGTCACTCCACTGCGGTAATACAGCGTGCACGGTCGGCGCCGTGGTCAACCCGAAATGTCAGGGAAGCTTCAGCACTGAACAGCTTCAGTGTGTGCTAGGAGGCATTCTGAAACACTGGCAGAGGCAGCACATGCACGCCGTCAGCGCGAGTACCTGCCATGCACAAGTTGTGAGTGGCAGTCAGATGAATTCAAATCTAGAGTTACAGTGCTACGTGGATGTGCCAACACGGCCTCGTTCAAACAGGGGTCTGTCTATGGCCGCGCTGATGATCACGCCGAGAGCAGCTTGGCCTTGCCGGCGAAGTAGGAGCCCTGGTGAGTGGCGATGGCGAGCTCGCTCTCGCTCGGCTGGCGGGAGCCGTCCGCACCTGCACATCACACACGACTGCGTCACCACATTCAGGCCCGGCCGCCTCCTGAGAGCTTCTAAGAGTTGAGCGCGTTGGCAGTTGCCTTGGCAGTGTCGACCCATGTTGCTCTGTGCCACGCACATGCCGGCAGCGCTGCTCGGACAATCGTTGGCAGGCCCTCCCTTTTGACAATGCCCGCATGTGCTGCCCGCTCCTGGAAATTGCAAGCCAACGACACTCCAGCAACACGAGCGCGCGATGCGAGCATGCCATACCTGCCCAAGGGGCATGCTGGCTAGTTCACAGCAAGGTGCATCAAGGGCTTTGTGGCCGTCTGGGTGCAAGGCAATGTTCATTCTAGCTAGCAGCCGTCTCAACACCACAACATGGGATAACATGTTCAGGGGTATGCCCCTGCAAGTGCTCGCAAACGTGTCATACAGGGGCAAGGGAGTGGCGGCGGGGGCACACCGGCGAAGGTGCCGGCGCCCCAGGGGCTGCCGCCCTGAACAGCGTCGAGGCCGAACTGGGCTGGGCCTGCGGTGTAGCCGATGGGCACGTAGATCATGCCATGGTGCACCGCCTGGGTCACAGCCGTCATGATTGTGGTCTCCTGGCCGCCGCCTTGCGTGGCAGTGCTGACGAAGAAGGACACCTGCAGCCGCCCAGCCTCCCGTTACAAGCCCCCTGTCAGAACGCACTGGCGTTACCACTGGTGCGTGTCCTGTTAGCCAGGCAGCCAAACTGGCCGTTGCCATCTTCGGTCTCGCCGAGTGACTGGCACATCTGCCGCGCTCATCATGCAGGGCACCCGCTTCAACCCTTGCAGTCGCAGCCTTGCTGCCAGAGCAGACAGGCACAATGATTTGGCAGGGTGCTTGTACATCCACAACACATTGTTGAGAGCACGCGGTGCCATGGCAGAAGTACAGGCACTGACGGTGTGCAATCGGTCAGGTGAACATGACGTGTAACACGAGGAGAGAAGAGATGTTGAGGCAGCAGCTGGGCAGGAGTGTTGGGGCTGGCCATGGCAGCATGTGACCTCGTCTTTGCTCGCACAGGCCTATGGCAACTGCTTTTGCTGGGCCAGGCGTATGGATCAACACCGGTCGCGGCGCTGTCATGTGGCTGAGGAAAATGCTGGTACCTATACGTGAGCGTGAAAGTTGAGCAGCTGGAGAGAGACAACAGAGGGCGCACCGGCTTGCCTGACAGCTTGCCTGCAGCACAGGAACACACAGTCAAGTGGGACCAGTCTACCAGGCGCCATGTGTAGGTTTTTGTCAAGTACGCATGCTCTCACGTGACTTGCCTTGACTGGTAGAGCCGCCTGTGGAGGTTCAGAGGGCGCAACGACGCGTGTGTGAGGTGTCACAGTGAAGATGGGAGCAGTTGTGACACATCGAGGTGAGTGCTGGTAGGCAATGCTGAGAGGGAGGGTCGCGCCTGCCTGCCACAGGCTGCCAGTGTTGTCCAGGAATGCCTGCAGTAAGGGCATGCGTGAGTGAGGCCATCACGTATGTGCTGCTGACGTATGTGAGGCCGTCAGCAGTGAACGCATGCCAGCGTGTTTGTTGGCTGTGCAGATGCTCGCTGGTGCTCTGAGCTATGGCAGAGGCGCTGTTTGTGTAGCCCACGTTCACGTTTCTCATGTCAAACGTGACTGCTCATTTGGAGTGAGGAAACAGCCCAGACTGTGTGCACTGAAGCGCGTGTGTTCTGCCTGGAATTGGTGACATGTGTGGCATTGGTGGTGAAATGTGGATACTGCGGTGTTGGCAGGGACAGACCTTGAACTGTGATGACATCATGCCAAAGCGGGTGGGGAAGCCAAAGACCAGAGCGTCGCAGTCGACCAGCTGCGCGGCGGTGATGGTGGGGTCTTCAGACTTGGCGGGCGCGTGCATCTTCTCCAAAACCTCCTGCGGCAGAAGCTCCGGGACCTGCACATGACAGCGAAAGCTCAAGGGGCACAGTACACTTGATTGGCCTGGGTGCTGGGTGCTCATGCGTGTGCGGTGTGTCTAGCCCTTGCCACCCCCCCCCCATTGGCGATGTCCACCCTTTGTGTCGAGTCTTTGTGTGCATGCTCGGTGTACCACCTGACTGGCCTTTCCAGCACACCAGCGAAACACAAAGACGACAGCCGACACTGAAGAAAGATACCAGAACGTTGTACCTGGCCATGGGATGCAGAGGACTCGGTCGTGGTTAGGATCGTTCCGTGTGTGTTGCATTTGATCATGATATTGACGCTGCTGCCAGCTGGCGATGGTGTGTCTCTAGGTCTGAGATACAGAGAGGGAAGACCTCTAGAGCGGTGGACTGCAGTTCTACAGCCACATTTTGTGTCACTGCGAATATTTTCACATCCGCCGTAGCTAGCAAAAACCCGCCCAAGGATCATCTGAGATTTTGAACAGACAGCGTTGCACATGTACAGACACGAGGACGATGTTGGCTACAGGGCTCTGCACAAAGCTCTGCACGACAGCTGTCACGGAAGTGTGCATATGGGTGTTCAGTCATGAAAGTGCAGGGCGTGCGCGTTCGAACCTGAAAGATGGTCGCCTCGCATCCGTCGACCGAGTCGATGCCTTCCTTGACCGCGTTGGCCATGGTACGGACATGGCCGTACATGGAATAGTAAACGACGTAAATTTTGGTCATCTGCAACAGATGAGCGGCTTAGGATGATGCAGGGGCCGAGAAGTTCAAGGTTTGTGCAATAACATTTGAATCAGGCACACCGCGAAGAGGCCCCCAACACCAACGAATCACAGCCAAAATCAGTAACGGACATCAGCTGAACTGATGGATAGCTGCAACGCCATCAATCTCCGCCAGTTCAAGCTACCAGTTGCAAGCCCCCTGCGCGAGATCCTGGCTATCGAAACAGTGGGTCACGAATCACAATTGCCTTTCATGGAAAGACCAATGCCAAGCCACAACCATAACAGATGCAACCTCGATCTCCCTCCCGTTCCACATGTCAGTCTGGAAGCCTTCCGTGACTTTCACAGCGCGCTCCGAGCCCTATCGATGATATCAGTTCAACGCCTCGGCTGCACAACTATGTCACTGGTCAGTCGTTCCAGAAAGATTTACCTTTGAGATGATTTGGTCCTTGGTTTGACCTTCGGTTGTGCTCAGGCCTTGGATTCTTGCACTTTTGGAGCGCGGAAGCACGGCAGGCAGTGACGCAGATGCGAGTCAGAAGCAGGAACGGTTGCACGAATGCTATCAACGTATATATAGTCAAGGCAGATGGACAGCTATGATTCACGCAGCTCCCACCGTCGTTGCATGTCTCCAGATTCTTTTGGCTGGATGTAGCGAAAGAGTGGGTCACGAAAGCGCAGGCGGACTGTCAACCACGCGTGCGTTGCATGCATGATGAGGCATCGCCGGGATAAACCGAGGTGACGTGCGCTTGAAGCCGTGCAACACCTCCCAACATGCCCTACATCTTTCAAACCAGCAGCCCTGGCACGCCGTTGCCTTCCTGTTCTGGCAATGCGAGTAGTAGACTGCAGCAGGCAGCGCGCCTGGCTTGATTAAGCTTGCGCATGGCCATGGGGGGTAACGACTCGAGCTGATTGGTGAAGCTCAGGATGATTTATCCGCGTGCACTGTCTGCGAATATCCGTCTGGGTCACAACCCCTGATCCCTTGCCAGCAGAGAGTGACCACCGCATGGACACATCCCTCATGGCCATACATCACTCATGCATCCAAACAGCATGGCCGGGGTGGGCACTCGGCGCCGTAGTGTGGCCACCAGCACCTTGGATGAATGGTGTCTCGCCGCTGACGTCTGATGAGGCCCTTTGGCAAGGCCGCAACTAGTCCCATTCTGCCCGCCCAGTCTGTACACAGCAGCATCCACGTTCATGTTTCTCATCCGGAGACGTAGTGGCTCCTCATAATTGAAGATAAACAAGTACCGCAGACACCTCCAGACACACGCTGTGACCATCGCCTCGAAGGCTTGTGAGTTGGCATGGTCGAGCCACCGGCTTGTGCAGGGTGCGCCCAATAAATAAAACGAAAGTTGACATCGGGTATGACGCCATACTGTGCGTTGCAGTGGCCACGCGCCCTGCGGACAACACTACAAGCACAACGTGCAGCAGTGCAGGCCCATGAGAGGGTTGCTCAGCGGGCCCCGGCGCTGAGTCTGCTGACAGTCAAGACGGAGCGATGTGTCCTGACCTGCCGCACGGCCATGCTCCTGCGCGCACACAGCCGGAACACGAGGGCCGGTGAGGGCGGTATAGCATGGTATACTCGAGTGGTTGGGTAAACCGGGGTTTGCGATCAAGTCTGTTGCGTCGCACGCGCGCGCGACACGTGTACAAGGAAGTCACCTTCATCTTTCACCCTCGAGAGGGGATCAGCCGCCGACGGCGCTTCACGACCCATACCACCGACTCCTGCACCTCCCGCAGAGCACCACACAGTCCAGACCGCACTGGACGCTCTGACCAACGTTCGGCCACCCACAACTCCTTGACTGCAGACGTGCACCGCATACACTGATATGCATGCTGGAATTGCGCAGATCAATGTGAGATACGTCTGCTGTGTCGGTGAGACGGGCAACAACCGCAGCATCGGCCAGGTGCAACCCGGCACCCCTGTGTCCACCCCTATGCCCGACCTTCGCCCGCTGCTCTCTGCTTGGTCGGCCTCGGCCGGGTGAACATGCATGCGCACCTGTGCACCTGCAGCGCTGACGTCTGCGCATCCCAATCACATGGTGCCCAGCTGCCCGCTGCCAGTCACACACGGTGCCAGCGTCACCGGGTCCACCGACCGCTGTAGCTACTCGCGGCCACTGCGGGTGACTACCACCGCTCATCGCTCTCAGTGCTCGTGCGGGTCCTCCCCACAACCGCCCTCACGCAGCCGCACCCTGGTCGGCACATCCGATGTGGCGTCGGACACCTGCGGGAGCCGCTCGTGGCATGCTCCTGCACGGCGCACCGGCCGGGGGCTTGCTCGAGGATAACACGCCGGCTGGCGCAGGGCACCGGCACCTGCGGATCCGACTTCTGCGCATGCATGCATGCCTGGACGCGGCCACCGCAGTGACGGCGGCGTGCGGAAACACGGGCTGCCTCGATCAGCCCCCAACTGGGTGTTGGTCCGTCCCCAAATGCCCCACACGCCAGACAGCAGCATCCCAGCAGGTGTGGACACAAAGCACCGGACACAAAGCACCGCCAGCGACACAGCGAGATGGCCGCGCGTCCAGAAGCAAGCAGAGGTATGGCACTGCACGCGTCAGCACAAGGTGCTCATGTCTGGAGGGTGGCAGAGGGGCCGCAAGCAGCAGGGGGGCATCAAACTCATCACGGCCGCCTCGGCCTTGGCAAACCATCACCGTGCCCGCGCCTACCAGCAGTAGCGCAGGCGGCCTGGCGGCCGCACCCTGTACTGCACCATCACCAGCGTGCAGCATTCCGGGATGCCCTCCGAGTGGGTGACTCTTCCAGGCAGCGTCCTACTGCCCGTGTTCTCTGCTTTCACATATCTACACATCCACACCTTGGCCCGTGGTCCCGGTTATCCGGAAATGTCAAGGTCCTTGTAGGATATGGCAAGTATGTGTCACATTTACATGTACACCTGCATACCTATGACGGCTTTGCCGGTCAGCGAGCAGTCACTGTACCACGCGACCTCTGCTTGATGCATGACTCACTCGCCGAGACAAACAGGTTGGGTTGTGGCCGGTGGTCATGCAAAACGGCTGCTCAGCAGCTGTATGGTAAGAACCTGGGTAACGGGCAGACGCACCCTCAAAGCCTGCTCTATGCAATTCCATTGCCTGCGACGAGATCCGGTGTGGTACATGCGTGGCAAGCATTTGTGGCAGTGCCGAAAGCATGGCCGTTACAGCATGCATGCTTTGCCACTGGACCGTTCGTATCGAGTGAGAGGGCTGTACAGCACGTGCATCGTGGCGTTGTGGGATGATTTCCTGGCGGTGCACAGCGTGTTGCGAAATGTGGCGCGGAAAGTGCACGTGGGTGTGCTACATGCAGTAGAGGATGGTGCGCAGGGTGTCGGAACGATTGGGGGGGAGAGAGGTGATGTGTCCAGCAGCCGCGACACGCGTGGCAACGGGGATTTAAAAATGGGGACGGACGGCGGCAGCAGCGCAGACGTGCACAGCAGCTGCGGGTGCTGCACTGTTGATCAGGGGGATGGGGCGCAAGGGCCGTGCCGGACGAAAGGTGGCCAAACAACGGCTACTGCTTGACGCTTGGGCAGCATGGTTGTGGAGCGCGGCGGGGCGTGAGGCGCAGCGGCCGCAGCGCACACACGCCCACCCACACACCCACTGGGCAAGGACCGCTTCGGACTGTCAGGGGGGGAGGAGCGTGGGGGGTGGTGTGGAGGAGTCAGGGGGTAGAGCACTGCAGCTGTCCCTTGCGCGGCACCGCGTGCGGTGGGGCAACCGGAAGTGTGAAAGGTGTTCTCACTGCGGCTATATTGCTGGGGCAGGGATCGCCGGTGGATGTGCTCGAGCTGGAGAACTTTGCTTTCGCAGAGCTGGAACGGGACCACCACGAGCTGCTCCGCGGGCGTCTGACAGCTATCTGAGAGCCATATTTCTGCATCTGCACCAGACGGGGGTGAACAAGCCTCCCCATACCGGTGCTAAGAACACGTCCTTTGCTGGGTCACAGTCAGTCGGAGCTGTCTACGGAGAATCAGAACATGGGCTAGATGACGCGAAATAACTTTCATGGCTCCATGTGCTGTGAACGTCCTGCCGTTGTGCAGAGTCAGGATGTGCTAAACTGCAACCCGATGCTCAGGCCTGGTCCGACCTGGACGAAATGGGTGCCAAAGCTGCAGTGGATGGTTGGTGCATCGATCTTGCCTTGGAGTGGAAGAACCGAAGCAATGGTTCTGACCGGTCCAGTACCGGTCCCGCCGACACACCGGATCCCTGCACGCGCAAACGTTACACTGGCATATATTAAGGTGTAACGTCTATCCACCTCGAGAGCATATCACCTCAGAGCCACGAGCAATGTCACCTCAAGAGCATGTCACGGGTAGGGGCCGGGTGGCACCAGGTAGGGGCACCATACAGCGGAGACACGACTGCAGCGCACACCATTCAGGCAAACACAGGCCGCATAACACAGTTTGCGGGAAGAGGCCGCCAGGTGCACGCAACACAATAAAACCGACCACATAACACAGTTGCAGGAACTACGGATGTGCTCTTTGCATGAAATCTGGCCTGTGTGAGGGCTTCAACAGGTATTTTTGCAGGCGTGCTGGTCAGCACTTGGGTTGTGTGCACCCTCCATGTGCTGGTGCGATAGGCGCCCTACCAGGCCGCAGTCTGGCTTTCACCAACCACCATGTTATATAAGGCTGTTCTTCTTGTTTGGGGCAGCTTCTGCGACTGCTGCAATGGCCTATGTGGCCTATAGCTAGGCCAGTGTAATGACAATGGCCATGCTCTTAAGAGCTTGCAACAAAACAAGGACAAGGTGGATCGTGTAAGCGGCGTGCGTACATACTCGGATATAGCGTTCAACATAACCATGAATCTTTCAGCCTCGGTTGAGGTGCTTACGGTCACCACTGTACGTCCTCGTGCAGTGTTGGCACTAGCTACGAGAATGAGCCCGACCATGGCCCTGGGAACATGCGCCGCCACAGTCCTAGCCGTTCCTTCTCGCGATAACAGTATCATAGTTTTTTTGTTTAGGAGCAACGCTAGTTCAGGGCATGTGATTGCGCACTGGGCCAAGGGCCAAGAATGTGCGCACATTGCTGACCAAAATTTAAAATCTTGGCGCTGATCAACTGCGTGATCTGCGGGGTAGCCTTGCCGCATCCATACACAAGTGAAGTTATACTTTCGTTCATGGCCAATCGTTGTCGCGTCGCCAGCGGTGTGCGCCAGCGAAACGAGACCACGCCAGCACTGTCTGGTTGCTGGCGGTGTGCCAGCGTCACGCCGCGGCATTAGCCTTGCCAGAAGGATGCATCCCAACAAGTTTCAGATTTACGGTGCGGAAGGCTTCGCGGATTTGATTTCAGAAACTCTGCGCCAGCTGCTACTAACCGCACCAGTGACGTGCAGCTGGCCCTGGCAC
Organism: Ulva armoricana; assembly: GCA_032360965.1. Lineage (NCBI taxonomy): Eukaryota > Viridiplantae > Chlorophyta > Ulvophyceae > Ulvales > Ulvaceae > Ulva > Ulva armoricana. The sequence goes on from JAUMHO010000010.1 coordinate 1,580,672, forward strand.
TACACAAAACATCTCAATTGGTGATTTCACACACGATACTATGGTGATGTCAAGTGGTACCATACATCAAGGCCCACCTTGCGGATGCATCTGTGCGTCGGGCCATATGCATGAAAAAGTTGGCCCCAAAGCAACGTCCGATGCATCGTTATTGTCCAACCTTTACATACGCTAGATGCGTCCAATGCCCCCGGGGCGCGAGTCAAGTCTCACGAGGCAAAAAACAGCAAAGTATGAAATATGAAGCAGTTTGGCATCGAAAGGGGTACGGCGAGTTGCAAGATTTGCTGAACATTGCGGAGGAGTGCGACACTAGGCACATGCATGCGTCAACTACCCCGATATATAGGAGGAGTTCAACAGACGTGCACGGCACATTTCGAGGAAAATT
>JAUMHO010000010.1:1581162-1660100 GCA_032360965.1 Ulva armoricana
ACAGGTCGCTCTCGGCCGCCACCGACGCCGCGTGCGCGCGCACCGCCGCGGCGGCGAGGACCACCACCACCAGCGCAACGATGACGGCGCCGGCGATGAGGCCCACCGCCAGCGTCGACAGGCCACCGAGCGCGTCGGCGGGGGCGCCGCCGCCGCTGGCGCGCACGCGGCGCGGCACGATCGTGCGGGGCGGCCAGCGGCAGGTGCTCGGGGCGGGGGCGCGGCAGCAGGCGGGCGTGCCGCAGCGCGCGCCGGAGCTCCCGAGGATGATGCTGCTCCGGGGCCGCGGTGGGCCGAGCGGGAGCAGCGACGGCGCTGGGAGCGGCGGGGCGGAGGCGCTGCGGCTGCTGGAGCGGTTCGCGTTCAGCCCCAAGGCGTTCAAGGAGATGGCGGGCCGGGTGGGGCCGGCGCGGCAGGGCAACGTGAGCAGCGACGACTACGAGTGCGCGGTGTGCCTTGCCGCGTTCACGTCCAACCAGGTCCTCCGCCGGTACAGCGGCTGCGGCCACTGCTTCCACGAGCGGTGCATCACCGCATGGCTCGTGCGGGGTGACGCTCGCTGCCCGATGTGCCGGTGGTGCCCCTTCAAGCAGAGCTGGTGAGCATGCATGGGGAGCACGCATCGTGCGTACTGGCAGCCCGGCCCGCCACGTGTGTGCGGCAGGTGTCCCCAGAGCTCGCACGCGTTGGATTTCAGTCTGCGGTGGAAAGGCCCCCCGATGCGTTCCAGGCAGTCGCACAGGCGGTGACGCGGGCACGCGGATGACGGCTGCAGTGGTGGTTGTTGCTGTTGTAGATGTGGTATCGAGACATCGCCCCGTTCTCACGTGCCGGTGCCTTGTTTGCACGGACGCCTCTGTCCCGGGCAGCCCGTTTAAGGGGGTGCTGTGGCCGATGCCCGCCTGGGTAGATGATACACCTGTGTTCCCAGCAGCGCTGAACTGCTGTGTGTGGAATGTGATGTCTAGATACGGGGCTGCAGTAGCTGTGGGCGTGTTGCACGGAGAACAGTGCAACAGCCCGGCGGGGTAAACGTGCAAGCCAGCACAAGCAAACCGGTATGCTCACCAGTCACCTCTCCCACAATTGACGTCTAGATACCACGGGCGTGTAGCTCGCCTCAGAGAGCCCTGATGCTGACTGAATCTGCTGGCGCTGGTGTGTCGTGTGTCACTCCTTTTTTTCAGTGAATCTCCGCGTGCCTTGCCCTGCCAGTCCGACACGCTGGCAGGGCTGAGAGACCCTGCATGTCTGAGAGAAGCGCCGAGATGCCAGCATCGCAGCAAGAGCGTAGAGCTGTGCCGATGTTACAGCCGGAACCCGGGTGCTATGACCTCGCGACGGGCTCTCACGCCGCAGTGTGTGCATCATGTAGGTACCGTCAGCAGCGCCCGTTGCGAGGAAGTGAGGGAGTGGTATGAAGTGGTGCGTGGGAGTTCTGCTGATGGAACAGGAGCATGTTCGGGCGTGCTAAAAGCCGTTTTCGACACCACATGGGGTCCAGCGCGGTCGCTGCCTATTACGCTACGGTGGTCGCGCAATCTGCAGGTCCTGGTCGCATCAGGCCATGAGTACCCACGTTCCTGCACGCCGAGTGCCGCGCTTGGCGGGTCAATTGACGGGTGTCGACACGTCACCGTCACAGTAGGAGAGTGTCCATTTGCTGAGCCGAGTTGAGGCAGTGTTACGCCACGCCAAGGAACACGGTTGCCGATGTGCCGTTTGCTTGCGTACTATGGGGATCCCATATTGCTGGCTTCCAGTGTGCTTTGGCCGGAGCGCAGCATCATCAAGCAGTCATATGATGCCCGGGAGAGGCTGCTGGATCCGTCTCTTCCTGCGCACCTCGGTGGGGTCTTGTGGCCGTGCACGACTTCCTATGGCATTCACACTATCGCATGCTTTGCACGCGTTTACACGAACAGCACCAGACTGGCCATTGTTGCAGGGCATGGAAATCTGAACGCTGACGGGTTCGGGATCGGCTGGTACAGCAGTGACGAGCACTGCGCACAAGTTTCGAAGAACGGGAGCTCCCGAAAAGACGACACCCCGTGCACGTTCAAGGCGATCACGCCCGCATGGAACAACGACAACCTGATGAAGCTTGCCTCCAAGATTAGGTCGCGGCTGATGTTCGCCCACGTCCGTGCCGCATACCCGGGCATGCCCGTCAGCGAGCAGAACGTACGTCCTTGACATAAACAGTACCAAACGAACGCATATCCTCCCTATGTGTAGTGAGTGTTCTGTGTCTGCATATGAATGCTGTGCTGCGATCTCGGACGCCATCAATCCGCCGCGTCACAATCTAGCTCTACTGTTGGACCAGAGCCTTCAAGGCTCTACTGTTGGACCAGAGCCTTCACGCGGCCTGCTGCCCGAACGGAGGTCTTCAGCACACGCATACGCAGCTGTGTACATTTGTACGGTGATGCAGTCACCAGCAAAGTGCTCCTGCCTGCAGTCATCACATGTGTATTCTGTCCTGCCTCACCACCTGCAACGGCCCTCGACGACCCTGCCTCCTCACGGTCCCCAATCCACCTCCTTATGCAGTGCCACCCCTTCACATTTGGCCGCTACATGTTCATGCACAACGGAATCATCGCCGGCTTCTCCGTGATCCGCCGGAAGCTACTGGACGGCCTCAGCGATGCCGCGTACGACTCGGTGCCTTCTTTCCACTCAGACTCGGCGGTCTCGTTCGCCCTCTTCCTCTCGTTCCTGCCTGACATGGACGGCCCGCAGCCTCCAGACGTCATCCTGCAGGCTCTGCAGAAGACTCTGCAGTTCATCGGGGAGAAGCATGCAGAAGCCGGCCTCGCCGACACGAAGGGCCACACGTCCCTGCTCAACTTTGTTGTCACCGACGGCAACACCCTCATCGCCACGTGCTGTGTCAGCCCTGACTCTGACAAGCCCGCTTCTTTGTACTACGCTGAAGGCACCACCTTCAGGTGCGAGACGCTGCGTTTGCAGCTCAGTCCCCCGTTGCTAGTTCCGTCCTCTTCTAGGTGGCAGAATGTGGCTGAATTCAGCCGAGAACGGAGCTACCAGGCGCTGAACTAACGGAGGGGGACTGTAGCATTCGTCCGTCGCCCCCCCCACGCCCGTGTTGTTCCGCCTGTGTCTCTCGCCCACACTTGCATGCCAAACTGCTAAACAGGGTCCGTTGCGACCCCCAGAGTCAACGATGCAGCAGCAGCACAGCCCTGTTGCCGCTGCAACAGCGGAGCAACCCGGGTGTGCGAAGCGGACGGATGCGATCGTGCCGCTCGTCTGCAGCGAGGGGAAAGCAATGGGTGTGTGCTTGCGTCCAGGCGGGCGGACGGCCTGGTGCAAGAGGGAGACGCGCCGTACAGTATAGACTACGCCAACAAGAGCGCCCGCGTCGTGATCGTCGCGAGCGAGCCGATCACCGGCTCCGCGAGCGAGTGGGTCGCCGTGCCGAAGAACCACGGCCTCGTGGTCACGCGGGACGGCGACGGCTACATGAACGTGCTGCACGTGCCGCTCGCCCTCTCCGCGCCGTCGCCACGCATGGAGACGGTCGTACGGTGCCTGCGCACGCTGCCGCTCGCGTCGGACTCCCCGGCAGGTGCGCCCCCCGGCCACCGCTACACCCCGGCGCAGTCCCCGCACCGCGGGGGACGTCGCCACCGGCACCGCGGCGAGCCGTGCCCGGCGGCGTTGCCGTGGCGCGCGCGCTGGAGCCCGGCGTGAAGCCCGCGCGGCGGCACCGCACCTGCGCGCTGTCGCTGCGTTTGTGCCGTGCAGGACGGCGGCGTCCTTGCCGGAGCTGCGTGCGTGCGGATTGCGACGGCAGCGCTGTGTGTGCAGAACGGCAGAGCCTGCTGACGCGGCACATGCGGCGCATGGCGATGACGTGTGGCGCGGTGCCGCCGCAGCACGGGACGACGTGCTCGCACTGTGGCCGAAACGTGCCCGCGGACGGGCGGCCGCTCAGCACGAGCAGCACGCACTCGCTGCCACCCGGCGGCACGCCTCCGCGCACGAGCCCGCTCGCTGCCGCGTCGCGGGCCATGGCCTCGACGCCGGAGGCCGAAGACTCGAGGGCTCGGACGGCGGCGGTGAGCCTGCCGCAGCGGGGTGGCGTGGGGGCGCCCGGGCTCGAGAGCGTCAACCTCCCAAACTCGCTGGTGATAGAAAACACGCTGCAGGAAAAGCCGGCGGCGGCGGAGGGCGCGTCGGGGAGTGGCAGCCCTCGGGCGACGCACGATTTCACCGCCGGTGCTGACACGCACTTGCTGACCGGGCACAAGGGCGCCATCCTCAACCTCGTGCATGACTGCGACGGCCTGCTGTACTCCTGCTCCTCCGACAAGACTGTCAAGGTGCGCCGCATCGAGCCGGCAGCATGCGTGCGGCCCCGCCACCCCGCGGCGGAGGCGTCGCGGCAGTGGCGCGCGCGCCTCTGCGGCGGTCGGTGCCGCTCGCTGCAGGATGCGGGCGCTGTGTGCAGGTGTGGGATCTCAGGAAGCTGGAGTGCCTGAACACGTGGACGGGCCACACGAAGGCCATCCTGAAGCTGCAGCTGCAGGGGAAGTACATCTTCTCGATCGGGGGGCCGTCAATCCGCGTGTGGCACAAGGAGACCGGCGCATGCGTGCACCGCATCCTGACGTCGCGCCGCGCAGGGTGGATCCGCGCGATCAGCGTCACCCCGGAGATGGACGTCGTGGCCGGGTGCCAGGACACGACGCTGAAGTTGTATCGCTTCGCCCCCGAGGCGGCTGCGCCGCCGCCGCGGGGGCTCGCGTCCATGACGAGCTGCCCCCGCGGCCCGGACTACAGCGCGGGGTTTGTCGCGGCGCGGGCGTGCGCGGGCGGGCGGTGCTCGTTGGACGCGCACGCGCCCCCGGCGACGCTCATTGCGCCGGTGGCGACAGGGGACGCTGGCGGCGTGAGCAAGGCGCGGGCGACGTTTGATGTGTCGTACGACGCGCCCAACGTGACGGAGGCGCTGCTGGAGGGCAAGCTGGACGATGGGCACTGTGCGGCAATCTATGCGGTCGTCAGCAGCCGGCGGTTTGTGTGCTCCGCCGGGGGGGACTCGACGATACGGGTGTGGCAGGCAAAGGATCTGCAGCCGGTGACGTCGATGATCGGCCACCGCGGCCCGGTGTTCGCGCTGCTCATGCTCGGTCCGCTGCTGGTCCTGCCTCCCGTCATGTGCTCCGTTTCGCTGCTGCTGCGACCACGACACGGTCAGGTGCAACGCCGACGAGCGCCTGCTTGCGCCGGCTGCACCCGGTCCTTGGCAGGGCACTGCCACAGGGTGTGACAGCACGCGGTGCCAATGCAGGGGACCTGCTGCTGTCCGGTGGCCGGGACGCGACGATTCGGGTGTGGGACCTCGACACGTGCTGCTGCCGGCGGACGCTTCCGGGCCACACGGCGGACGTCCTCAACATGTCCGCGCTCGCGCCCGGCTTCTCGTGGAACGGCAACGCGACCGACTGCTGCGTCGGGGACGCGCCACCGCCGGCCGACGGCGACGCCGCGGGTCACCGCGCCGCTGCGAGCGTGAGGGCCTCGCTAGACGGCCGGGACAGCAGGCCGGCGCCCGGCGGCGCGCTCATCCTCGCGTCGTGCTCGGCTGACGGCACGTGCCGGCTCTGGGACGTGCGTACGTGGACGTGCGTGCATGTGTTCATTCCCGGCACCGGTACGCGCTCCAACCCCCCCCCCCCCCCCGCAGACGGCGGTTTCGGCACGTGGCGCCATACTGTGCCAGATCGGCAGTTGCCAGCACCGAGTCGCACCAAACGGCCTCATGCATGCGTGTAACCTGTGACTGGATGCATTCCACCGCTGCAGCGTGCCGCTGCATCGGCCTGCGCCGAGTGACCCCCGTGCTGTGCTGGCTGCCGGTGTACCTGCCCCGTTTGATCACCCGAGCGTTGGCCCCGTCCAAGCCCGTGTGCGTCCAGGGCATGCTGCACATGCATGCCTCTGCTGCGAGTGGCGCATGTGAACTGGGCGGCCGGTGTGCAGGTCGGGAGGTCGAGCCGGTGCTGTGTTCAGCCATCACGGAGACGCACCTCGGCCTCGGCATGCCCTCCGGCGAACTACATGTGTATGAGATCGGCGGCATCCTGGAGAGCATGCTGGCATTCCAGGCGCACACCGTGGACACCCTCGCCAAGTCGTGGCGCACGCCCTCGGACGACTTTGCGGGGGAAGCCTTGGACTCGGGCGGCACAAACGGTGCGTGCCCCCTGCCCGGAATGCCTCGGTCAGATGTGGTGCGAAGGCCGGCGCACACCGCACGCAATCTGCGACGCGAGTAGGTCGTGAGCGAGGCACAGCCACGACCCGTGTGCGTTTCTTGCTCATGTGCTGGAGGGGGATGGCAGCACGGGCTGCCGAGCAGTGACAGCCTCCCGGCGTGCAGGCACCGCCGCGCCGGCGACGCAGCGCAACCGGGACAAGCCGCTCGGCCGCGCGCTGACGTGGCGGCGGCCGAACCAGGTGAAGGAGAACGTGCAGCTGCGCATCGAGCAGCAGCTGCTCGCGAGCCTCGCGCACTTTGTCGGCATCCGCACCGTCAGCGGGGACCCGCACCTCCACGAGGACGTGTTTGCCGGCGCCAAGTACCTCGCCGGCCTGCTCGAGAGCGTCGGCATGCAGGTCAAGCTCGCGCAGAACGTCAACACGGTACACCCCTGCGTGCTCGCCCGCCTCGAGGTCTGCCCAAACCTGCCCACCGTCGTCTTCTACGGCCACTCCGACGTCTTCTACGTCGGCGACGACGTGGGCCCTCCCCCCCCCCCCCCCCGTGCTGCACCTGGGGCTGCGCTGTTGCACCTCTGGATCCACATGCATGTGGATGCCCACACTCCGCTACCGCTGCCCATGACTGCACCAGAACTCGGCTCAATACAAGCGATATGACGCCGCCGGCAAGCTCGCTGTCGATCTGGTCAAGCATGCGCTGTGCCCGTGCGTGTCACCGCGCACGTTTCAGTCCTGCTCGCCGTGTTTCGGGCTGTGCTGTGTGCTGCGCTGCGGCTGCTGCCCCGGCTCGCGGACGGTGCACGCTTGCCAGAGCACCCGGCTGCTGCTTGGCCCTAGGCGCCACACGGTGTGTGTCACTGTGTTTGTGGAGCTCAGCGCGTGTATTGTGTGCACGGCGCGATACGTGTGCCCGTGAAGCGGGAGCGACCGTGTCTCTCGTGGGGGTGGCTGCTTCACGCGGCGAGGCCGAGGTGATGGGTGGCCATGTGCTGCAGAGCTGGGTGACGAATCCGTTCCACATGACGAGCAAGGACGGGTATCTGTACGGGCGCGGCACCTCGGACAACAAGGGCCCGATCCTTGCGATGGTGTTTGCCGTCAAGGAGCTGCTCGACTGCCGCGAGGGCGAGGCGTGCGCAGGGCTGCCGTGCAACCTCTCCTTCATCTTTGAGGGCGAGGAGGAGATCGGGTCGCCCGGCCTCGCCGCCGTCGTGGAGAGCCACCCGAGCTGGTTCTCCGACGCGCGCCTCATCGTGATATCCAACTCGCAGTGGATCGGCGACGAGTTGCCCTGCCTGACGCTCGGCATGCGCGGCATGCTGTGCATGACGGTGCGCGTCGACGGTGGCACGCGCGACCTGCACAGCGGCAACGACGGCGGCGTGTTCAACGAGCCGATGGTCGACCTCGTGCGCGTGTTGGCGTCGCTCCTCGACTCGCAGCACAACATCCTCGTGCCCGGCTTCTACGACGACGTCGACCCCCAGCTGCTCGAGCCGATCCTTGACTGCATCCTGGTGCGCCTCGCGCGCCCTGCCGCCTCCTCATGCCGTTGCTGCCGCCGGCAAGCCGTCACTGCGCTGCGCCCCTGTTGTGTTGCCCACGGGGTGGTGCAGGGCGCGTGCCCTCCAGCGTAGCCGTCAGCTCTTGTTTTCCCAAGCCAAGCCACGCAGCTGGGGGTTGCAGCACACAGCGTCGGTCGGTGGGGGCGCCGGGAGCACCCCCCCCGCGTCCCGCATCCCGCAGCGGCGAGTGACGCGCGCGGCCAGGTGCAGGAAGGCGGTGGACAGGACTTCTCGGTGGCGGCGTACGCGGCGTCGCTCGGCGTGCCGGCGCTGACGTGCGGCTCCACGCTGCGCGCTGTGCTCACTGCGCGGTGGTGCCAACCCTCGATGACGATCGCCGACGTGCGCTCATCCACCACCGACGAGTCGTCCCGCCGCTTCGGACCGACCCGGTTCTCCGTCGTGCCGTACTTTGCCACGGTGCGCCCCCTCCGCACTCACAGCACAGCATGGCTGCTCTCCCCGGGACTCCGTCACACGCAGCCTATGAAAATAGACCAGTTATAACGCTAATACCCCATAAGCTTGGTTGGCCAAAACCACAGCCCATAAGTGCCGTTGCAACCATAAGCAACAAAATCACTACACCCACGCACCAAACTGCTTCTCTCGGAGCTTGATATGAGCCGTAGTACAGGCTTCTTAACACGTGCACCACTGGTACTGTAAAAAACGTGCTTGCACCGTTAGCGTGCATATATCGCAGTATAAACCCGATACAAGCACCCTGTCTGCTGAACCGTGGTGCCTAGGGGAAGGGGAAGAAGCGCGTGACATGGTGGGTGAGGCATCTGCGTCGAGTGTCGGCAGTTGTGGCGCCGCTGCAACATGCGCAAGTGGAGGCGCAGCACCAGACAACTCAGCAGCAGGAGGTGAGCCGCACATGGCGTGCTACGGAGCTGACGTGGCGCCATGAGTGAGGTGGGCCTTGCGTGCAGGGCCACATCAGCATCCGCTACGTGCCTAACCAGAACGCGGAGGTTCTGATCAGCCACCTCACGCGGCATGTGCAGCACGAGTTCCGGAAGCTGCGGTCGGCAAACCGGCTGCAGGTGTCGGTGCGCAGCCGCGGGCAGTGCTGGAGCGCGGCCCCGGAGAGCAGGTACTTTCAGCACGCGGCGGCCGCGATCGAGGCGGAGTGGGGCCGCAAGCCGCTGCCCGTGCGCGAGGGTGGCACGATGCCGTGCGCGAGCATGCTGGAGTCGCTGTTGGGGGCCCCCGCGATCATGATCCCGATGGGCCAGAGCTCGGACAACTGCCACCTTGCGAACGAGCGGCTGCGGCGGGTGAACCTGATCAAGGGGAAGAACGTGATACGTAGGATCATCGAGGGGTTTGAGTCCGGTGAGAAGGCTGCGTGATAACGTGGGTCTGGTAGTTCAGTGTAGTGATGTAGCGAGCTCTGAAAGCACGTTTTAGTTTCGGTCAAGGCGACTGGCCTTGGAGTGATAGTCGTCGGTTGCGAGATTGTAGATGTGAATGGCACGGAGGACAAGTGTTTAGGGATTAGGCCGTTCGCTTCAACCGCAGTGTTGGCATGTGCAGTGTTATTCACGCCTGCCTATCAACTTGATCCTGCCGGACAAGCACGTCCCAGCATCGCAGCGATGAACGCTGTGCGCTCGGTTTTGATACGTTCGGACATGGTGTGCACGGTGTAGTATGCTACTTGCTAGATGTCCGCAGGCACAGTGCCAATGTTTGAGAGCATGGGAACATCACAGTGTTGTCCTCCACAGCACATAAGCATGACCTTTGCCCGCATCAGCTCGGTTTCACATCATGCACTGCACAGCCGTCGTGCCTGCGAGAGTTGAGCACCATCGAAACGGCTGTGCCTGCACTGTCAGATGGTGTCACCTGGTCATGTTCAGCTTCGTACAGGCGATTCAGCATGAGGTACTAGCGACAGCAGACACGTTGCTGATCCGTAGCACAGCGCTGGACATACTGTGGCAGCAAAGCCGCTGACAACAATGCATTGGCCGAGTATTGGCCGGCAGGTGGTTTCTGACAGGTGTGCATGCATTCAAGCCCGTTGGCGCACATACGGCGGCATGGGGATCACTGTGAATCCTTGCATATGAAATTCAATCACTTTCAAGCTCATGATTTATGTCCCGCCTGGCCCTTCCCTGCGCAGGGGACGCGCAGGTATCATGGAGGCATGAAGGGATAGTACCAAGAAATGACATATCGGGAGAGTCCTTCTTTCGTTTGGCGCAACGTTAACAATCGCACACGATATCACCGGTCGCACAGGCGTACACGCATCTGCCCCTGCGCACAACGCCGGCCCGGATCACAGTGAACCAAATCGGGTTGGTCTGAGTGTGCAGAGGAGTTGCGGGCATAGATGGGCACATCTGCGCACGGGTTTGGAGCGAAATGGCCGGGCTGCTCATGACAGGCGTAACAAATAACTAAAGTAGTATTTATTCTATCATAATCCCATCTCTGGCTGCCAGTCGCCGGCAATGGCACGTTCATCGTCCGCAAGTGAAGGGCACACAGTTGCTGGACGATCGCTTCTGGTGTGCTCTGCTGCCCAGACCACGCATCCGCGTCCGGTTATCGCTCACAGTGTTTGAGTTTCTGATCTTGTTTCAGGATTGTCTCATTCCTTTGCGAGCTACCAGTGCCCTTATAGATGAGCACCAGGTTATCCAAGAGACGCTCAGCGAAGTCCTTGCAGTGCACGCCACTACGCACAAGCATGACCTAGCCAGCTGCACGGATGCTGCAAGAAAGTGGCGCGAGAATGTACGGTTTCCTTGTGTGCAACCTGCCTGCACCAGGTACAAGGCCTGACTCGGGATTTTGCGCTTCCAGGACGCCTCGGCAGCGCACTTGCACACGCTACGACAAGAAGAAAGAACAGTTAATGTGCTCAACCGATCTTGCGCCGTCGAGCTGGAAAATTCAGCGTTGACTGTGCAAGTAAAGGATCTGCTCAGTGCACAGGGAATCCAGCATCCTGCCGACTTACCCCAACCTCCTGTATTTACTGAATACAATCATGAAGTCCTCAAAATCACGAATGCTGAAGGGTCCAATTCATCAGTGGCAGCTGCGTTTTGGGCATCAGATGCTGCACAACAGAAACTTCTGAGAAGGTGTTTGGATGAGCTGAAAAACATTTTAAACGACCGAGTATGCATCTCCCAATTGGGTTCAAGAAAAGAGTGGCCGACAGAATTGTACACGGGATCATGCAGTGCAGGAACTCCTGATACGCGAAAGAGATTGGCAACGGAGCCAGGAAGAGCTACAGAAGCAAAGGTGCTTTGAAGCCATCGCAGCGCGGGATAAAAAGTATGAGACAGACACAGGCCAGCTGAAGGGGCAGCTAGAGCGATGCCAGTCCGAACTCGCACAGCAAAGGCAGCTGGTAGATGTTCTCCGAGCTCGGTGCGAGCTTCCATGATGGCACTTCTGAGAGCACCTGAACTGGGATTATTGTATCTTCGTTATATAGGCGCTTTGGCATAAGATTTTGTTGTTTGAAGAGCTCTGACCACTCTGTCGGCCATGCAGGCAAGATCATGACACGGCTGTGCAAGACGTTCTCCATACGCTGCAAAACCAAACAGAGGGGATTGCGCCGACCATGCAGAAGACTGAACAGAGGCATGAAGCACTGCAGCAGGAGCTTCAGAACGCTCAAGCCGGTTTTGCACAGCAGGTGGCAATGATGCAAGATGTCCACGCGCAGGTTTCTGTGCTTGGTGAAGTTAAGCGGTATAAGGTTCGATCCCTGCTCTGTCGTTATGTCCAAACATGGTTTCACGTATGAAACCTGTGACAGCATTTTCTGTTGTGGCGCACGCCCGGCGTGCCTAGACCATGAACACGCATGATCGTGTAGGCAGTTGGTACCCGAGGACTGAGAATTATTGGTGCATGCAGGACCTCTGTGAGAAAGCACAAGAAGAGATTGCACGTGTCAAGGAACAGCTGCAAGAGGCTCAAAAGCACGCCCTCGAAGCACGGGAGGCAGATGCCGTGACAGGGCAAGCACTCCAAAAGGAGCAGGCACAGTTGCTTAAAGGCCTGCAAGATCAGCTGGCTCAGCTACAGGCAGACCGCAGCGCCACACAGGTGCTTAATGCTGCCACAGCTTGCAGTCATGCAAGGTGTTTCACGGAGTGCTCTGTGAACAGTTGACCGAGATGACTGGGGCGGCTGGGGAGCAAGTCTTGTCCGTGCAGGAGCTGTGCGACAAGGAGCGCCAGGAGACAGCACGGGTCAAGGAACAGCTGCAGAAGGCTCAGGAAAGTGCCCTCGAGGCACGAACGGCAGATGCGGCAGCGTCCCAGGCAGTGCAAAGGGAGCAAGCACAGCTGCTGCAGGACCTCAGAGAGCAAATGACAAAGCTCCAGGCCGCTCGAAATGCCGACGAGGTACGTATCGGTTCTGACTTCACCCCCAATGCAGCCTCTACCACCGTGGAGTGCCCGCTTGCGCTCTCGCTGGTGCCTGCCGCACGGGGTCATCTGCACGGGTTGTTGACTTGCAGGAGCGCGCAGTGAAGGCTGAAAAGGAGGCGGCGGATCTGAGAGAACAGCTGCGGAGCAGTCAGCGGGACGCCCAGGCAGCCACGGCTGCTACGGTGCGTGCAGACGCTGTCGCTGAACAGGAGCGCCTGTTCTCGGCCCACAAGGAGTGGATCTCTCAGCAGCTGCAGCCGCTTCTGCAGCAGCCGCACCCCGGGCCCTCGGCTGCCCCCCAGGGCACGCCTGTGCATCGTGCCGGTGGTGCTGGGGCGGCTGCACAGCCCACCGTGCCTGCTGCGGCGGGGCCGTCTGGCGCATCTCCACCGCAGCCCTCGAGTGCCGCGTTCCTGTCAGAGGAGGAAGGCAACGCTGCAGACGGCGCCGCCGCGTACGCAGATGTCGGGCGACTAGCGCAAGCTCTCTCTGGCAGGGAAGCTGGGGGCGCCGCTGCTGCAGTTGAAGAGGGGGAGCGGGCTGCGGCGGATGCCCCGCAGGAGGACGAAGGCGGGCGAGAGGCTGGACGCGTGCATCAGAGTACGAAGCGCCAGGGTCGTCCGCCGCAGAGCCAAGTGGCCGCTGAGGGCAGCAGCGCTGCGGATGCCCCGAAGGCAGCGAAAAAGAGGGCACCGCGTAAGAGCACGGGGCCACCTGTACGTGGTGGCAAGAGAGGCCGTGGTGGCAAGCAGCCTGCACCCGCCGTGGAGGACGGTGACGATGGCTGTGGCGGCCAAACGGAAGCTGCTGGGGCGCCGGCTCAGAAGCTCAAACAGTCCAGGGGGCGCACAGCGGCTGCTGCTGCCGGTCGAGCCGCTGGTGGCGCGGATGAGCCGCTGCCAGAAGCAGTGGATGCACGGCAGGAGGAGCTACATGGGCCGGATGCTGTGGAGGTCGGTCAGACAGGGGACGAGGGCGCGGTTGCGCCCAGGAGGGTGCTGCGGGCACGGAAGCCGGGCCTGACGATGGCGGATGACGCAAGCGAGGGGTGCGGCGGCAACACTGGGAGCGAGGGGAGTGCAGTGCAAAATCACGACAGCGGTAGACGGGCCAAGGTGCGCCGAACCAGCGGTGCCAAGCAAGTCGCAAACGCACGCAAGCAGCCGCGTACGTCTGGCAGCGACCCGAAGCCGCGCAAGAAGCCGTCAGTGAGGTCGCCCTTGTTGGAAGGGCCAGACAGTCTTGGGAGTCCTCGTGCTATGAGGATGGAGGACGTGCCTGACGTGGCCGGTGCACACGTGGCAGCGGCCGGTGGCGAAAGCCCTCTGGCTGCGGCTGGTGATGATGCTGGCGCATCGCCGAGCTCGGACGGTGAAGCTGGGGCTGCCGCTGTGACATGGCAGGACCCACGGTCAACAGAGTTCCAACCGCCATCACGGACGAGGCCCGCCCTTGCGGAGCGGCCATGTCATCTATCTGAACAAAACGTCAAAGCCGGGGGGCAAAGAGGAACCCTTGGGGTTCACTCCGTTGTGGGTTCTCAGGCCGGGGGTCAGCGGTGTGGGGGTGTGGTGCGGGCTCCAAATTCGATGCGGGATCCTGAGACATTCGGAATTGTGCGGAACCCAATGGCTGCAATGACATCGAAAGTCATGGAGGCAACCAAGGCGGGCCGGCAAAAGAACGCGATGTCGTGGGGTGAAAAACTGGCAGTGAAAGCATCTGAACGGTATGAGCCGCGCATGCACCTCAGCCTGGACCGCAGATGTGGTATGCTGGGTCTGACTTGATGAGTGCATGCAGGCTTCGGATTGGAAGACCGGGTTACTCAAGTGCACGTGTGTTGTCGCAGAGCTTGTCCAATTCATGCGTGGACGCTCCCACAAACGAACTGTTTCCAAACGGATGGAAGCGGTCAACTCTCAGGCATTAAAGCTGCGAATAGAGTTCAAAAGTGCATGTCGCTGGTGAATGACATCATTTCGACGCTGATATTGCATGTGTTCCAGCCGGTTCCATTGCATGTATTGTCTGAATGCCTCTTGTTACATTTGTCTAGTCATCATCAACAAACTCTCGGCGGTCTGTCCACTTGGGCGTCCGGATTGCTGCTATCTCATCCTGAAACACCACCTTTGCTCAATTTGACAGTGTAAAATCACCGCAACAGTCACCGCAACAGGCTCTGTCACCTTCTCCCGGCGCCCCTTTCAGCTGACATGGGAATCGGGGTGAATAGTGATCGCACCTCTGTCAGGTACTCGCCAGTTTGCTTGTACGTCTCTCTATTTAATTTCCGGAGGTCCTCCAGATTCTTTTCATCCTCGTCAATCCGGTTAGAGTAGAAAATCGGGGCTCCGATGCCCACGCCAAGCCCGAGCACGACGGCTGCAAGGCCGACCCATGTGTCTGAATCACTCCAATCAAGCTCTATAGCACGGCATGGCGTACTACTGCGTGCAGCTGTGAACGAAACCGGGCGAACAAACGCCCTGTGTGCCGGTCGCACGTGACACGCGGGTCTACGGGCGGCAGTTGCTAGGCTCGACATCCTGATCATCCTTTCCAACATCCATGCGTGCCACGAATAAACCACTTGCTCCATGCAGTTGATCTGTCGTCTGGAAAGCAGCAGGTGGTTGTTGGGCAATCGCATGCATCCAAGGCAGCTAGTCCAGACCAAATGTTCGCGAAGAATCATCCTGTGGCCACGAGGCCTCGTTCGTAAGGAGGCAGACCTTGTCCACGGTGCGTCCAACACACCCGTCATGCGCAGGTCTTTGCAGACCAGAGGTATTAACAGCGCACAATGAGAGAAAGCCGGTGGCCTCCTTGGTGCCACACTGGGCAACCCCATTGATAATGCCCTGCCG
Source organism: Ulva armoricana (assembly GCA_032360965.1). Taxonomy (NCBI): domain Eukaryota; kingdom Viridiplantae; phylum Chlorophyta; class Ulvophyceae; order Ulvales; family Ulvaceae; genus Ulva; species Ulva armoricana. The sequence goes on from JAUMHO010000010.1 coordinate 1,596,295, forward strand.
ACGGTGAACCCCAAAATCAATGTGCTGGTGACACTAAGAATGTGATATCACAAGCACATCCTGGAGGTGACTCGCGGATTGGTGTCACCATATCCGTGTCTGTCGATGGTGATAGCTTAGTATTCGTTTCCTCACATGCTGTGTGCCAAGGCCTTGGCTAACCTGGGAACACCATGGTGTTGCCGGGAAAGGAACCACGAATTTGGCAGAGCAACAATGACTCAACATCCCGTATGTCTTCCACGAATAGTAGCAGTGCATGCTGTCATCTGGCAGTGCAGACAGAGGCCAATGCTTTGCAGACGCAAGTACTGCACGCACCGCAAACAGGTCTTCAAGGACCAGCCCTTAAATGATCAATGCTGAAACATGCCAATGCTGGACAAAGCCATAATATCGCAAATTGAAATTGAGCACCACTTGAGCAGCATGGTGAGCAGCAGTAAAAAACTCGCCAGGACCAGAGGTGTGTTTGCAACAGAGACATTTGAGACTGCATTCAGCTGCTGAATGCTTGCCGGCCTCGATGATCCATGGCAGCGGCAGGCAGCTGACTGATACTCCCGTGGCCACAAGTACCACAGCCATGTGGACGTCCTGGTGGTGGCAGCAACTACAGGCAACTGCATGTGCTGAGAATTACTGCAGGTTGAGCTGCACCCACCTTGAGTGTTCTTACTGAGCTGCAACTAATCACAGGAATGATGTCTTGCCATGCAACGCAGTTTGCCTCTTCCAGGACTGGACACTGTGATCTGATGCCGCATGTTCTCACATGAATGCCGCACTTCCCTCAGTTGTGGGCTACATGCATCTGCGAGTCACTCACAAGCAACCCTCAGACAGGAAGGAGAGATGTCCTGTGTGAGTCAGGTACGTGCTCCCGGCTGGCATGCAGCTACCTGCTCATCAGGTCCACAGTGGGTTGTGCGCATGTCTGACATGGGGCGCCTACGTCAAACACGTCTCACGGCCGGGGATCCGGACTTAACTTTGTCGCTCACAGTGTTTCTGCAGCACTGCGGCATGCCTACAGGACGTGTCCTGATGACTGCCCCAGGCATCCTTTTGAGACACTGCATCTGTGGCGCATGTTGGGTTTGTGTGTTTAATGCATGCATGTGGAGCCACAGCCGAGTGCTGGTGTCAAGTCCACTGATCACACAGTTGGCCTCGTTAGCTGGTGTCGTGGTACGAATGAGGTAGCTGTAAATATCGGAATGGCTGTCTGGCATTTGGAGTTAATCAAGCATATACATATAACAATCATATACCTGTAGGGACTGAGTTTTGGTCAGGAGGGTACCCGGATAGAACGTACGTGGAGGATGCGTGAGTGGTTGGTCTGATTTGAGACCTGTACGCTGTTACATGGTGCACCTGCTCCTGCGCCTCTCTTCGTTGCAATGCATGTAAGGATCAATTCTTGCCCAGGGAGCAGTGGGATCCTGTCGATGCAAGGGGCCGACGGAAACGCCATGCCAACTGGCTCGTGCACTCACTATTGTGAGACATGAATGTCTGCGGTGCCTGTCGCCGAACGTACACATGGTATGTAGATGTCACTCTAACAATCAGTGATGCTGACCTACGCAGCAGACACCACTCCACAATGGTCGCAAGGAAAAGTTTGGGCATCACGCCAAAGTTTGGCGGCCAACCCCAAGCAGGCATCAGCCACAGCAGCTGTACTGGTGTAGGGGCGTACAAACTACAAACTGCAATGCTGTCTGCTGCATTCGTGCTGAACAAACACAGCTCAAATCCACAAGAACTGATCATGAGGCACAGTCACGATCACCCGTGGCTGCTGCTAGATTACTCACCGGCGGCATCGTAAGAGCTGCTCCTATTTCACTCCTGTGCCTCTCCACACCACTGATGTCTGATACCACATCTATACTAGCATACAGCCAAATTCAGTTTGATTCCAGGCCACCCTGTCCTCGATGCGACTGCCCTATGCCTCCAGATACATATACACATCTTGAGATACGTCCATAGATCTCGTGGTACATCTGCAGATCTGCTTGTCTGTGATGCACATCGTGAGATGCAAATCGTGAGCGATGCCAAAAGGTCATCATCTTGTGGTGCGCATCACATGTGAATGCTGACATGCAGCGCTAGCAGGGGGGGTGACCACTCAGCATGAAACCCCGGTGGTGATCATGGTGATCATGAGCCCAAATGCCAACCCCGATGTACGGTGACATACGTCGCCTCTGCTGCTGCCTCGTCGCTGCCTGGATGCATCATCTGTGCATTGTGCCTCCCCTCTGACCTCCCCCCCTGCCTCCCGGGTACACCGTATGGCAGGTCTGCGCGCGCTGGCGACACGCGCGCCTGCCTGCCGGAATGGGCACTGGTCCGACCGTGACTTGCTGGATGTATGCCTCTCCCCCCGTCCATACGCATCAACTCCCCGACATGCCCTTGAATGCCGGGCCTCCGTCCCCCCTCTTCACCCCTGGATGCATACTGTAGTGCCACTGTGGCTGACGCCCGCCTGGGTTTGCCGTAACCTACGGTGCTGTATTCCTGAATACATTGCATGGCCGATGATGTCCCTTAACATGTGCATCGCACCAGCCTTCGAGGTCAACCCAGCGTGGCCCGAGAAGGTTTGTAGGAGGTGATCATGCAGCTGGTGACTAGCTGTGGTGGGTGACGTATACCTAGGCCTCCTGGGCGAGCCCTGCCGCCACCCCGCATCAACTTTGCAACACCTTTCCACGAGGAAGCGGCTGGTCTGAGTAGCTGCCGGCACAGGATTCTTGAGCCCTGTGATGCCTGGGACCCATGTGTAAGCAAGCAAGCACTCATGCATGGCAGCATGACCAATCTCACCTTAGAAATCGGGATTTCACATGGGTGGACCGATCTGCTGCAGACTGGTTATACCTGCGGTTACTTGTTTGGTAACAAATACACTGTGTGTGGGGCATGTCGCGCGACGTCCGGTGCACGTGACGCTGTTGTTCAAGTCGACGCCGGCAGCACGGCCAACCACACCGCCATGTGGGGGGACTTGATTCATAGCTAGATCTTGTTATATGGGCGTCTGCATGCCTTGGCGGGAGATTGCGTATATCGCTCTCCATGGGCTTCTTCCTGAGGGTGTCGGCCCGTGCAGGCCTGCGATGTACCTGCGCCGCAGCGGATGAACGTTCGTGTATACGTGCACGTGTGCGATTCCTGCCACCCACATCTGCGCAGAGTGCCGATGACCCTGCGGCGGACTCATTCCGCGGCCGTCAGTGGCAGTGGGGTCAGCGGTCACGCACGCGCCGTGCGCAACGTTTCTCGCGCTCAGGACTACGTCCAGCAGTGTGGGGCACGTAAGCCACGCCTCTGTGCACAGTCTCGGCGGAGATACCCTGGAGATTCGGCATGCATTGGCTTGCCTGTCAGTTCGCAGCGTTCACATAGGGAGCCACACTGTCTCATGACCGCCATGACCCGGATCCGTGCCCGCACGATGTATTTAATTCGCACTGCTGCTTATCGACGCATACATGCCACCAGAATGCGTGAAATAGTGGAGGCAAGCTGAGGGTGTGCCCATGTGGCAAGCCTTCTCCGTTATGCCCGCCATCGAATCATCGTCCCGCGCGGGTCTACTCATTACACTTTGTGGGTTTGCCCTTGTACTCTTTTGTAACTACTCATTACATGCTGTGTGACATCGGCACCGTCAGCTCACGTTCGACGCGTGTCGCGGCGAAATCTACCCCGCAGCAACGCTGCCGCTCTGATCTGGATGTGAACATGCTCAAGGGCAAGGTCGGCGCTTATTGACTCAGTTGTGCCTCGGGGTTTCGAACGGTCCGAGAGGGCATCAGCATGCTGCCTCCGAAGGCGCGGCCATGCAATTCGCGGAGCACTCCGAGCCAGTTCTCAGCACCAACGGTGGATAGCACAGCCGTGCAGGCTGGGGACTGCACAGCGCGCTTCTCGAGGTGCAAGTCGAAAACGGAACGCCGCGGTGTTCAGGCGTAGATATGTGCTCACATCGATTGTTGCGAGTCATGAAAACCTGACGCAGCAAAACAGTCAGTCGAGGCAAGACCTTGCCTCGACGCAACGAAGGTCTAGCCCGGCGATAGCATTGCGACACGGAGCACCGTCCTCAGGCACACGTCGAGCATGGTGTCAGCAGCGCTAGCCGTGCTACGAATTTGTATGTGAATTGTGCACGGACGAGTGCACTGGCTCACAGTGCAGCAGAAGGACTTCATCGCTGTCATAACTGCCCAGGACCATGTCGATTCTTCAATGGGATTGCTGACACGTACCCGGCGTGTTCAAGTTTCACGAACATGGTGTTAGACGCCATAGCCACTATACCGCTCACGCAGGAAGGCCCTCTGAACGCTACCAATCCGTCATGTACGACAGCATGTACAGGCAGCCCGGTCTATCTAGCCTGGAGTGCCTGTGCCTGCGGGGGACCTGCAGTCTTACAAGACAGTGTGGGCTCCTATTGGCGAAGACGCTTCCCACAAGTCACAGCGCCGCATGCGCAGAAGTGGCAGTCGCACATGCATTATGCATTTGAGGCGATGGGGTTTTGTCGCAGTAGGCACTGACAAATGCTAGGCCCAACCGATCCGCAAAGGGCTGCACCTTCGCATCGCGCACGGCAATGCTTATGAATTCGGCGTACATCTTTGATTGTACGTGGTAACCGCACTCCACACAGTTGCAGCTTCGGTATAACACCTTCCCGGTCCATGGTAAATCCTTGGTATATCATCGCCTAGCTACTTATTGGCAGGGAATTTGTATGGTTGGAACTTGTTCAGCGGTCTCTCCCGCAGCTGGAGCTGCACAATTATGGCCCACAAACAGGTAAGTCGATTCTCCCCGCGGAGCCCTGAGCGCGCTCCACATCAGAACTACGCTACATATCTGCTACTATTGCTGTATCTCATGTCGTTGCTTTGCAGCACTGACATGGACAAGTGCGCGGATGCCAGCGGAACAGACAATCGCGTCACGCCTAGCGAAGAGGCAGCACAGAGATCACATCATGATACAAACTCGAAGCAGAATCAAGCAGGTATCGTTTCCTTGCGCTGGTTCGTCCGTATGGGCTCCCGCAGGTTGGCCATCGTAAGTGCAAACCAACGCGTCACCCCCTATAGTCCTTTCAAGTTTGAACTACATCACCAGAGAGCTATCTACGTCTCGCATGGCTATTCCTCACGCAACCTAACAACACTTTATCCCAAACCAACCAGCCGTGCCTCCGGTGCTCGTGTTTCCATGACTTTAGGCTGCATGATCCGAGGGTCGATCACCTGCCTGTCAAGCATCCTGTATGGAAGCGACCTCTCCCAGCTTGTATCCCTCGGAAAACCGTGTCCCAGCGCCCTTCTCGTGCAGAGGAGCCCGCTGCGAAGCGGCAACGGACGGTGCGTGAGGCTACCACCGCGAGCGCTCAAGCACAGCAGCAGCCAGAAACTGCCGCCGCCAAGCCACCGGTGCCTCCGCGCCCAGCTGCACCCGCAAGCCCCACCCCCGCTCCTACCCCCGGCGGCGCAGATGCCGCTGCACCAGCAGCTCCAGCCGTCAGCCCTGCGGAAGACCCTGCAGCTCCGGCAGCCCCGAGAGAGACAGACGCCACCGTGCTGTGTGCTCCCACGCTCCCCCCTTTACCACAGCGCACACCACAGCAACCCCACATATGACCCCGTGCCCGTGCTCACCCCTGGCCTCCGTTGTACGTGAGTTCTCCACCGGTTACTTTGCTTAAAACACGATGACCACATGCTGTGAACAACTCTGGTGGCCTGGATCCGCAGCCATGCATGCGGCGATGCCATGCCATGCCACCCAAAACCGCACCCGCAAGATTCCGTTCTGCTGCGCCCGGTGCGGCAGCAAAGGTTACTCGCACAAGGTTTCGGCGGGCAGCACAGCTGCGGTGCGAGAGCCGCTCAGCGGCTGCGGGTGAGGAGGAGGAGGAGGACCGCTTGACCGTGGGGTGGCACTGTGCAGGCTGCAGCAGTACGCAGAGCTGCTGTGCAGCCCGCAGCCGCAGCACGTGCTGCAGGCGCTCAACCTGCTGCTCGCGATCTCGCGGCGCGACGGCCACGCGCAGGTGCTCGCGCACAACCCTGCCCTCATGACGGCACTCTGTTCCGTCATCCACGCGTTCCACCTCGTCATAGACTCGAACCTCACCCGCCGCGATGCCGCCAACGGCGCCACGGCACGCACACAGCCCCCCACCACCGCCGCCGCGGCGGGGGCTGCCGTGCGGCGGCAGCTCGTGGAGGACCGGTGGTGTGGCGAGGCGTGCGAGCTGCAGCCGTGGCGCGCACAGCTCGCCGTCCACGCCGGCACCGTCATCCACAACCTTGTGCAGGTCCGCGCCGACTCCCCTCCCTCCGGTGCTCCTTCCGTAGCACCCCCTGCGCCAAGCACATGGCAACGCGCCGCGCGACCCGCTCTTTCTGTGGGGGTCAGAGGCCGTGCGTGACCGCTGGTTTTGGCTGCAGGTGGCGCACGAGCTGATGACGGCGGAGAGCCTGGCCGCGGTGCACACGGTGTGCCTACGACACCTGCCGCTGCTGCACGCGCAGCCGTGCCCGGCCGTCCTGGAGCTCGCCGCGCTGCTCCTTAATGTCACCCGTGCCACCATCCGCGCCGTGCCGACGCCGTCCATGCTCACCATGAGCGACAGCGTGCTCCTCCTCATCTCTGATGCTGCCCTGCCCCTGCAGGTGCGCTCCCCCCTGTCTGCACCTCTCGCGCAGTCTCCCTCACAACAGCGAGCGTGATCTGTGCTGATTTGCATGCCAAACGTGCATTGTGCTCCATTGCGTGACGCAGGCGTGGACGGTGGCTCGAGGGCGTCGTGTTTCGGGCCCTGGTGGTGGCTGCGCGGCAGCGTGACGGCGTGAGGCTGCTGCAGATCAAGGCTGTGGCGGCTAGCATTCTGTCCGAGGCGCTAGCGTCAAGGCAGGGTGTGCACCTGGTGCGCCACATGAGCTCGCGGCGGCCACACGAGCCGTTTGCCGCCGCGCACTCCCTCATTTTGTCTACGCACGCCGACGGCGAGCATGCGTATACGGTGCAGTGCCGCGGCGAGGCCGGGCCGGCAGGCACGGCGGACCGCCCGGCCGACAGCCCGCAGGCGCGGCTTGCGACGCAGTGCATGCCGCGATTCTGGCACATGCATGCGATCTCCTGCGGCATTCGGCTCGCGCGAGAGCTCCTTGCGGCCGTGGCGGCGGGGTATGTTGGCATTGTGACGGCCGGCGCGGCGGGGCCGAGTGGCGAGCGGGTGTCGCGCACCATGCAGCTGCGGGTGCCGATGCTGCCGTCATCAACACCGGCCTCGCCAAAGGTCAACGTCGGTGGCCCACAGCGCAGCACCGGGCGGCAGGTGCTGGGCGTTGCGCCGGAGGGATCACAGGGGCGGGTGGTGGGGGGGCAGGAGGACCGCGCGGAGAGCGTCGGTCTGTGGGATCTCTCGCCGGCGGTCTCGACGCCTGCGTCGCCCTCGGCGCGCGCCGGCGGGGACCGCGGCCTTTGCCCTGCGTGGTCGGTGGCAGCACATGCGGACACGTCACAGCCTGGGTCCGCAACACACCGCAAGAGCGACTCCGGGTCGCCGGGGGTGCGCCTGCTCAGCCCACAGGCGCAGACATCGCACGTCCAGGAGAAGCTGCGGCGGCACGCGTTGGCTCAGGTACAGGCCGAGGAGGAAACGCGAGCAGCGGCGGCGGCAGAGGAGGCCGCTGCGCCGGGTGATGAGGCCGTGCACGGGGCGGGCGCAGCTTGCGCTGGGGCCGCGACAAGTGGAGACGACGGCACCGCCGCTGCGGCTGCAGGCCCCGGTGCGTGTGGTGGGGCCGTGGAGGCAGAGGCGCCGGTTGCGGCCGGGGCGGGGGCGGCCGGGTCAGCGGGGTCTGGTGGGGCGGGCGAGGCGGGGGGTGGGACTGCGGCAGAGGTGCCCCCGGCCACGACGCCGCAGGAGAGCAGCGGCGCGAGTATGCCGCCTCCCGCGCCGGCAGCGTCAGAGACAGACAAGTCGCTGACGCTCGCGCCGTTGCCGGCGCTGCTCATGCATGGTGTGCGCATGCCGGAGGGCATCTGGGGGGAGCTGCCGAAGGTGGGCCCGGTGGACACGGCTTCTCCACCAGACACGGTGCCCGGCAGCCCTTCGCTGGACCACATGCCGTCGTTCTCGCGATGGGTGAGCATGTCGCTGTCATGCTCGGTTAGCTTTGGTGGCCCGGTGCGTGCCGACTCGGAGGTGCGGTCGCGGCGGATTGCGGCGCCCCCCGCAGAACAGGACGGCCCTGTTGACCGCACGGAGTCAGTGTGCAGCCCGCCATCGCAGACACAGGCGCGAGGGGACGGTGGCAGCAGCCGGCCGAGCCACCCCCAGATTTCGCTCGCGCCACCGCCGCCGCTGCCGCTGCTGCAGTCCGGGCGGACAGCCCAGCTCGGACGCGGCGTGGAGGTGCCCTCACTGGACCTCGGCGCAGGCGTCTGCGGTAGCAGCAGCTGGCTGCCCGAGGCGCCCGGGATGGGTGCGCGCGGCGCAGACCTCTGGGCGCACACGAGCGACGTGCTGCACGTGCCAGCGCTGCTGATGTCCGCGCTGTGTGACGTCGCGACCGGGGGCCGCCCTGGCGCCGCCCCGGCCGTTGCAGCACCGCCGGCGGAGCCGGCCGCTGCGGACGGCGTGGCCGCCGCTGTACCCAAGGCTGGTGTCGCTCCGGCTGCGGAGGCGTCCAGCGGGCCGGAGGCGGTTCCGTCACCTGCTGAGGCCGCAACCAAGGCGGCGGCCGCCAACGGTGCAGTGACGGGCGTGGGAGAGGTGGTAGCAGATGCGCCGGCCCCTGAAGAGCCGGGGCGCGGCGCTGCGGCAGAGGCCGCGCCAGCCGGAGAGGCTCTAGACAGCCGCACGCTGCAAGGGCTGGTGCTCACGATGGACCGCGACGTGATCCGGGGCGCACATGAAGCACTGGCAGTGGCGCTGAGGGTGCCAGAGCTGACTCCGCAGGTGCACACTTGCCCTGCTGTCGCCCTCGGCAGCATTGTGCTGTTTGTTCCGTCAATGCCATGCATGCCGTACCCATTGCCTTGCACGGTGCCTGTGCTGTCCCTGCCTGGCGTGCACGGGTGGATATCACATGCATGGGTGAATGCTGTTGAATGCGAAGGCCGGCTAGGCGAGTGCACGGATAGTGGATGCGCTACAGAAGCGTGGAATTGACAGCCCATGAAGACCGTGGACATGCGGTGTGCAGGTTAGTGCAAGGCAAGGAGAGCTGTTGAATGCGATGTTTGAAGATCGAGAAGAAAGCACTCCTCGTCAGCATTTCACAGCGACACGGTGACAGGCAAAGCTGAAGACAGGGGAGGCGGTGTCGGCATTCTTAACACAGTTGTATTACGGCCATGAGGGATTCATGTGTCTTGTGGTGGAAGGCCACAAAGAAGCTGCACGCAGCAGACAAAACCATGTGTGTAAGAAACTGAACCATGGTCATCACAGAAGACAACGTGGCATTGTGACAAATTGCGTCAGACACAGGCGGGATACCGGGATATGATGCTCGGCAATGTAAAAGGGAAATTTCACATGTTACAGGAGTAGCCTATTCTCGAGGACGAACCATGAGTGTCCGTTCTTTGTTTCCAACAAGACGTTGCCATGGGGCCATATCGCTGCCAAGATTGTGATATCCCATCTGTTCATACAGGGCGATGGCTTTGTGGTTGTCGCTGTGTACATTCAGCGCACTCCAATCCGTTTCAAATCCCTCAAGGGAACCATGCACAGCTTCCAGCAAGGCTGTGGCACAGCCCTGCCGCCTGTACTCTTCCTTGACTGCCATGGATGTGATGAGGCCATAGAAGGGTGGCGACTCCACTGCAAGCCCTGCTTTTGTGATCGCCCTTAGGACGCGGGATTCCTGGCAAAGGAACATCTCGACAACAGCTACTGGTTCTCCTGCTACACCTCGATCTGTGGGCACTGCCACAAGGATGATGGATGTCTCAGGGTCTGTTACCAGCTTTGATCGTAGACCAGCCAGAACTTCTGCCTGCACATGTTCATATTGGTAGTGACCGACACATCCAGGCGAGATCTCTCGGGTGCCACGATCACACAACTGTGCACAGGCGACAGTACCAACCGCCTGGAACATGCAGGCCGCACACAGCAACAACGGCATGCCAACGCGGATGACACAGACAACCATTGAAAGAAGCATTCGGTGCAGATACGCACCCTAAATGCGGTTTTGAGCGCGCTGTCGAACACTGGTGCAGGCTCATGAAAGGAGTTGCACTGCACATCGGCGATGGCGGGCACGTCCTCGCGGTGTATCTTCCGTACATAAAAACCATCGGTCGCATGTACCGGCTTGATGTCTCCTAAAACCGAGGGTGAAGCGAAACGAGAACAGCGACAGCCCACGTGTCGGGCGCCTGGAGCTCTACCGAACAAATGTGCTCTGTCTACGGATGCGGCAGCAGACGGTTGCGCACATGACATCATATTCTCAGACCAAAGCTCGTGTCAAACTCCCTCTTCACAACTCTTGTCGGCGTGCATCACAGCCAAGGCTGCAGGCTGGACACCGCCAATGGGACACAGCTTCAAACCGTGGAGACTACACGCCTCGCCGTTGGCATACTCTGGCAATCAAAGTTTACAGGTGCAGGCGCTCAAATCGCGCTGGGCTGCCGTGCTGAAGCCGCGAGAGTCGCCGTTGCCGGTGAGCTACCCATGCATTGTGTTCAAGCGCCCATCATCTTGGGCACCCATCGCGAGACCTGCACCTCTTCGACCTGCGCACATACACCAGTGACAGCACAATGGCTGCGCGGATAGATGGTGATTTTTCCAGCATATACAACCGGCAGCTACCATTCCAGTACCTCGTTGTTTCCTTAACCAGCTCACAAGTTCAGCTCGACGCGGGTGCGCACCTTTGCCTGCTGCATGCATGATGGTGCCGTCAGATCAGCATCGGCAGGGAATTGCACGTACAGCAGCAACAGCCTCTTGCGGACCTGTCCCGCAACACGGACAGTTGCCATCAATTCCGGCCACCGCAGTCGAGCAGACGGGCATGTGCCGACCTGATCCTCTAAACCAATGCCTGACGTGCTCCCCGACCCTGGATGCGGCCAGCACACATACCGAACTACGTAATCAGCATGCTCCACTTCTGGGTGCCGCTGGTATAGCACCCAGTCACCTCCGTACTGCTCTCCTCGTTTTGGCAACCATCCCTGCAGATGCTCAGAAACCGCAAGTTGAGTGGTTACCAAGATCGACTGTGTGGGAAGAGTGTTGGGGATTATTCCGCAGCCTGGCGCATGCTGCGCTGCAACGCGTGTGCAGCTGATCCTAAACTGTGTTTGGCCACTCCAACACAATCATGCGAGAGTATCAAAATGTGGTCACACCGCCAATCAAAAAGACCAAAGAAAAATTTATCGCACACTGAAATCTTGATCATCTGTGCACGTCCAGGAGATGGGGGAGCGCAACACGTACGCAGGGATGCTGACAACCACAGCAGCCTTGGCGCTGGTGGGTGAGCGCCTAGATCCGGCATGTGTGGCATAACATGGCATAAAACGGCTGGGCAGCACGCCTTACTGCGAAAGTGATGGTATGCGGCGTATCGATAAGCCCATTCTGCGTCACCATGGCCACATAACCTCCAGAGCTCTTCATCTGAGAGATCTAGTAGGCCTCCATTGGGCAGGGATAATCCGCCAGTGCCTGCTATGTGCCCATCATCAGAGACATTGTTTGCGATGGCGGCTTCAGCAGCGCCGTTGCCAGACCTTATATTTGCAACCGTGTCTCTGCTGTTCTGCAGGATCGGTCCAGGCATGGAGCCAGACGCTGACGAATGCGTGGCGCATGGAGGAACATCAAGGCCGTCATCTTGGGCCGAGGACGCATCCACACGTACTGCAGTAACAATGGTGGCTGCATGTGCAGCTGGAATTAGGGCTGAGTTGCTTGGAGCATCGGTCGGTTGAGCCGATAGTTCTGTAGCATCATTGAGGTGGATCCCCCGCTTGATGAGCACCCCGGCATGCAGGCGTGTGGGAGCAAGCAGCGCTGATTTGACATGCTCAGTTGTACATTCTTTCGAGCCGTTCGTCACTCCCTGAGATTCACCCGATTTGTTGGTGGCTGGACTCTGCAGGGGCGGATGGGCTGCTACCTGTACAAGCTAAAAACATCCACATCGGCGCTTCGCCAGTGTCACAGCATCGAATCAGTCAGGATCAGCGCACCTGGAGACATCTGATGGTATGCTGCAAGAAGAAAGCTTCCTCGAGGATGATGGGTGCATCCCGTCGTGCACTTGACTCGGGAACAGGCTGCGAACGCCTCGACTGCTTTCGCCGAGCTTCTGTGCCAAAGCCGTACCTGTGAAGCTCCTTTATTACCGAAGGCTCTGCTTCAATTACGACATTCTTTGCATGTGAGATGGTCGCCGACAAGTTGAGTCTACACAAAGCCTGAACCACCTGCAGAATCACGTTCATTGAACGTCAACATCGTTTCACAATCCAAACTACAAAATGTGGGATTAGACCTCACCTGACTGGCGTCTGCCGCTTGCTGGAACGCTCTCTTCTTTCCCCGCATCAACTCAAATTCAAGCGCCGGGAGTGATCACACTCGCAAATGAGGGACTTGTTTCCGCGCAGCCTTTGTCAGCCGAACCAGCAAAACTTGATCAGCTGCAGCAACAACAACGATCGCCTGTGCAGTATATGGTCGTTCCAAAAGGCCAGAACGGATCAGGCTTGCGCAGTATTACCTCGCCCGCAACGAAAGGACTGCACAGACCAGTAAACCAATACCCCATCGCAGATTAGCTCACACGGCCCTGGCTCGCAGTCATTTGATGCGGCCGTTCTCGCTTCAGCAGCGAGATTGTTCACGGGCATGTCGTTGCCGGAATCACACCCTCGCGACATCGGCCACGATCCCACGGTGTGGCAACAACCACAGCCTGCTTCCATGCAGACTGGCGTCAGCAGCTGGATACGTGACGGGGTGTGCCATCCTTGCACGCATGTCATGAGTGAGTGCTGCTTTGTGTATAATCTGAAACACAAGTGTCTGTACCTGCCAGTGCTCACGTGTGAGTCCTTTGATTGTGACGGAACTGCAGCGCAAACTTACGTAGTGATGTTCCTGCAGTCTGCCTCAGAGCTATGGCGACTTTGACTAAGTCTCCCAGCTGTGTGTGTAAACACTTGCATTATTGAAGCAAGCCTTATGGCCCAAAATTACCCATGCTATACAGGCATGTCTAACTTCTGCAATCGATGATCTCACAGCGTTTCCTGCTTCGCTGGAGCGGGCTGGTCCGGCCACGTTCTGCTTTGCGTTGCATACCGATGCTGATCCTGGGCAGCTGCTGCAATGGCTTCAGGGCAACCTTTGCTGGACTGCACGGGCACTGGAATGGACAAACAGCCACCGCATCCACAGCAGCGTTCCAGAGAACGACGATGGCATGCAGCTGCCCACCGATTCAGTGCTTCTGGTCTCAGCCTCTGTGCAAGCAGATGCAACACATCACGAGCTGGTCGAGCAGACTCTTGTTCAGGTGCACCACCTGCACTGCAGCGCTGTACAGAGGATCATCATCATGTTTCGCGAAGCCTCTTTGCCGGTGACATCGATGGAGTTTCACTGGGTTGCTGCACAGCCCCAACGTGCTTTGATTTAGAGTAATGGCCTGGCCACAGTGCGATGCCTCCACTGTGCTACACTCACGCTGCCACATGTGCTCCAACGTGAGCAACGTAGTAATTGCACAGCAGGTACAAGAAAGCATACAGGCCCATCCTGCCTGGGCCCAAGCAGTTTGCATGACTAAGCCACCTGTTTGACAGCCGCGTACTACGCCCACGGTGAGCTCAGGTTCTCCAAGACGTGTTCAAGTCGCCCGTGGAGTGCTATGTCACGTGCCCAGGGCCTCTTCCTCTCTTCCATGGAGGCCTTCAGGACTTGACAGCACATGCCGCCGGTGATGCACAGGCTTGCCTCCAGCAGTTTGGAGTAGCCGTGCTACCTGTGCGTCTCCCCAGACTTCGCCGAGCATCCAATGACAGTGCCATACGCATGGCCATGCCGTTCTGCATGCGTATGGCACTGGCCACGCCGGTCTGCATGAGTATGGCACTGGCCACGCCGGTCTGCATGAGTATGGCACTGGCCACGCCAGTCTGCATGCGTATGGCACTGGCCATGCCGGTCTGCAGCACGCGCAGCCGCGTCCGTCCGGTGGTACTCGAGTTTCAAGAGCTCAACAGCAGTGCCAATGTGTTGACCCCACATGCGACAGCATCAACAGCAGAATGAATTATGAATCCACACGTGCGATCGCAGGGTGCTCGCCCCACAGACACTGCTCCACTGTTCCCACGCTCTCCTCCTCTATCTGTGTGCCACTTTGGCGCGAGGTCTTGCCTACTGGGCTGGTCCCCTCTGGTGCCTGCAGGCATTCCTGTTCCTCGCCGCGCCGCAGCCCCAGCAGCTGGTTGTGCCCAAGAATGCCCGGTGTAGGCACTAGTTTTTACACGACAGCTTTTTTTATTTGTATATATGTCTCTATTTTGCGCGCTGATGCCTGAATAGCCTATTCAAACCGGGCTTGTGGTCCTGGTCATCTGGAGATGTCAAGGACCTTGTAGGATATGGCGAGTAAGTGTCACATCTGCGTTCACATACCGTACACCGATCTGGCTGCTCCCCCACTCCACCAACATCGCACTTGTGCAGTCATTGCCCAGATCCATGTGTCTACACCCATTCCTGTGGCCTGCTAGGTCACAGTCTTATCCAGCAGATCCTGCAGCATGCGTATTCACAGCATTGCGGTCTTGATTGTCCAGCCAGAACAGGATATCTGTACCTGCGGCACCCAGATGCAGCCGTGCGGGACATGCACACGTGAGGTGCAACTGTGTCAGCCCGCACAGACGTGCCGCAACACCCCACAACGCATGTAACAGTTGCCATATCAGCTGCAAGGCCTGAGTGCAGAACTGCATGAGCGCATCAGCTTTGGACTTGTGGCGGCACCAGGTGGCTCAGCAGGTGGAGCTCCTCGAGGGACTCCTGGTCCAGCGAGGGGTCTCCCTTCAGGACAACTCGATCTTCACTTTCCGCGAGATCGCAGCGCGCGGTCGCCACCGCTTTGATGCGCGGCTGGACGTTGGGCCACTGTGGCGGCAGCAGGCCGCCCAGGAGGTGCATTGCTGCCTGCGAGACGCCCCCTGGATGCCCATCATCCGTGCGATGCTCGGGGACGACACCGCCACTATCACTAGCGTCGTGTACTCCCGGCCTGGAGCCGATGCACAGGTGTGGTGTGGCTGCATCGGCAGGCACCTCAGCGGCACTCGATCGCTTATGAGCTGTGCTGGCTTGTGTGTGCCCGCCATGACGGCCACGCCGCAGATGCATGGCCAAGGTCTTTATTGCCAAGATGAGGGCGGTGCTGGTTGTGAGGAAGCGTGGGGCATGGATGTGAGTCTTGCTTTGGCTGCAGGAGTGGCACTCGGATGGGCCTCCAGGAGCACGGGCTGGCCGGCCGTATGCGATCTGTGTGTTTGTGCCGCTGTTGCAGCTCACCCGGGCCACTGGCTGCACGCAGTTCTGGCCCGGTTCGCATGTGCATCAGCACTTAGTTGGATTCGGACCAGCAGCTTCTGTGCTGGAGACGGCTGTGGATGGGTTGGTTGGGGCTGGAGACGCCGTGCTGTACGACTACCGGGTGCTACATCGTGGCCTCCCGAATACGTGCAAAGGTCTCCAGCGTGATGTTCTCCAGGTGTGTGCTCGCTGAATGGGCGTGGTCCACAGAGTTACTTTGCAGTGCCACTCATGGTCAAGGGCCTGGATGCAATCGTGTGAGTGCTGTGGACGCAGTTGGGTGAGGTGATGAATGTCGCTGCAGGTTGTGTATCACGTGAAAGAGTATCGTGAGGAGCGTAACTATTCCGTGGACACTCTACTGAAGCAATAGCAGTATGACATGAGTCCAGGCACCTTGGACTAAAGTTGGCCATCCCGGTCACGTCAATGGTGCACATCTGTAGTAACTACTGATCTGGACACGACTTGCCCGAATTCAATCCTATCACTCCTCATCCTCGTCACTCCGAGAAGATCTACGAAGGAAATTAGGATTTTTGCTTCTGTTTCCTACGTTGCACCTTTGCAGGTGCTCTATACTGGGCTCGTTTCAACTGCTTGTTCACTTGGCTGTTGTGCTCAGACTCGAACAGATATCGCCCTTCACTTTCTGCCGTAGCTATAGCTCGTCGTAAAGCCCAGCGTCTCTCGGCGTCTGCTCTCTTTGTCCGTTCGTTCTTCCACTTATTTTCCTTTCGCTTCCAGGCATCTTTCTGCAATACCGAATCAACGTTTGGTCACCGTGTGAGATTAAAATCAGCAGCAGAGTTACCAAGTGTTGACCGTACCGCGATTTGGGTCTGCTTGGCTATCTGCCGATCAAAATTCTTCCTGTTCTTGTTGGCCGGCCTATTTCTTGCTGCATTCAACTGAATACCAAGCTGAATCTCTGGCCAGGGCTTTGGGCGCTTCGCTTGCTGATAAGGTTGGAGTTGGCGCAATTCTGTTGGAGCTGCATCTCGAAACTGCTCTAACAAGGGACTTGTTCTTGTGGGCGCGGTCGACAAGGGCCTCCGCCCAATGGCAGCGACTTCAACTCCTGTTGGGATACTTTTCAAGGCCGTAGCTCCAGCTGCACCGATGTCTAATAGCCCAAATTGTGCACATACACGGGCCAAATTCCGGCACGAACTCATGCTGCGTTGCCAAGTACCTTGTCAGAACGAGTCCATGCCGAGATACACGCCCAAAACGGAAGCTGGCTGCGTTCTTGCAACAATCATGGCAGTGATACGATCTACTGTTACCTGATGATTCATGCCCCTACATGGCGGTGGCGCATTGAGAGGACCTGCGACCAGTGCAGATGCAGCGATCGAAATGCATGGACAAACCTTCACACACAGCGGGCCCCGGCTTGGACAACAGAGCACGGCGTTCACACCCATCGCAAACTTCTTGTCATGGATGTATGTCCTGCGTCCCTTATCGCCGCTGTACTTCTCCGTGGTGTTCGCTACAGTGCTCACTCCAGCTCTGCTTGCTTGCCTCAACCAACGTGGAGATCTGAACCCGCATGTAAACACTTCATGCCTACCTGAGCAAGTGATGACTTAAGAATGACGGTCAAACTCCTTTTTCAGCTGCAATTGCACCTGACATTGCAGACTGGAGCGACCATGCATGGTTTCAGCTGGTGACAGGCTCACTGAACCTGCACGGTCGACTTGGTAAAGGATGTTTCAGTTCTTCAACGATATTGTATCCAAGACAAGTGATAGCGACAATTTACTGCCCCTTCCATCTCACTGCCCTCTGCAGCTAGGCGCTGCTTTGTGGTCCAAGGCACCCGTGTGCTCACGCAGAACGCTATGGAATGTAGCCATTCGAGCCTACCTACCGCCCCCTCGCCTATCAACACTCCTCAGCAGCGTATGATATCTCGTCTAGGCTCAGGATGTGTTGTTCTGCTGGATGGGGCTGCTGGAATTGGTCCATCCTGTTGCAGGAGCTACCAGAGGACGTCTCTCGGGTCATCGCACGTGACGTTCCGAGGTCATTCCCCGAGTACGAGTACTTTCAGCGCCAGGATGGCAAGCTTCACTTGACACAGGTCCTACATGCATACGCAGCCTGTGACCCAGGGGTGGGGTACTGCCAGGGCCTCAACTTCCTTGCGGGATGCATCCTGCTATACTGCCCCGATGCGGAGGAGGCCTTCCAAGTGCTGTACTCACTGCTGGTGCACCAGGGCATGCGGCATCTGTATCTACCCGACCTCAAGGTGTTGCAGGTCTGCGGCAACAGCACAAATCTCTCGCAACATGTGGATATGAAACAGTGACTAGCAGCATCCACCCAGTGCTGTGGCCGATGTCCGTGTGGGTTTGGCGTGATGACCAACTGCTTTTTCCCCAGTGTTGAAACCTTTCACCTTGTGTTGCAGAGTTTCATGGACAGTGTGATAGGCAACCTGCCGGACAGCCTCCAGTTGCACTTCATCAATTGTGGTGTCGTACGGTCCATGTTCCTGCCATCCTGGCTGATGACAGTCTTCTCAGCAGACTACCACATCTCAGTGACTGGGCGGCTGTTGGATGTCATGTTGGTCGAGGGCTGGCGGGGGCCGCTTCTGGCCGCTGCTACAACCTTCATTGCAGTCTCTCAGCCATGGCTTGTGCAGATGAAGGGGATGGAGTCCGTTGTGGAGGTCCTCAAGGTATGAGGCGGCAGTCAAACAGCACCTGTGCGGCTGGGAGGCGTACTTGAAGCCGATACGCTAGCGATGTTGGCCATGAACCACAGCGGTTACAGGACTGACGTATGGCCTGCTCTGGCACCATGCAGGATCAGCTGCCAGCCCTGCCGGTCTCAAAGCACCACCAGATCATGACGGTGGCTCTCAGTCAACCATGGCCTGACACAGCTGTGGAGCCAGCCAGCACAGGCGGGCAACAGCCTCTTGGAGCGGCTCTGAGGCGACACAGCCTTATGCCCGCAACCCCTGCCAACGGCCGCACCGGCGCTGCTGAAGTCCGACGCGCCACTGCAGATGTGTCTATGGACATCAGGAAACGGAAAGGCAGCAGTGGACCCCTGCCGACGTCCTACAGCGCGCATCAAGCAACTGCCATGAAGCAGCATTTTGAGAAGCTGCTTGAGACGTCTGGGAACCGGTTACAGTCTACTCCAAGGGAGCCGCAGTTCCGTATGACACCAGATAGACTAGCGGGCATACCCGAGAACACCTCAACTACCAACAAAAGACAGTAGATTGGGTCAGGTGGAGACACGCTGCATGATGTAGTCAAGATAGGCACAGCGTCAAGCGGCAGCTGCAAATGCGTGTTGAAAACAACGACTGCCAGAAAACTGAGCTGCTTAGTTGCTTACAACGTGTCCCAGCACACACATGCTGTGAAACGCTCGATACGCTCATATGGCAAGGGTGATTGAACACTGATCAATTGAATCGCTACAGCAAAAAACTCTACTGCTGCATGCTAAAGCTATGGTCCAGACTGCAGAGGAGATTTGCTACAAAATGAAGTGACCTCCGTACACAACGGGTACTCAGTGAATTCGTGTAGTGCCTCTGCCCATCCACCAGCACCACCTCAGCCGCTCCCGCTGCCACGCCTGCAACACCACTCCTGAGTTACACGTGCACAGACATGCTCCGAAATGAGCATGCCAATCAGCATGCATGGTGTACAGAAGACTCGAGCTGCTGGTGCCGTCACGGCTACAGACAGCACAGCATGCAGACTGGAACCGCACCCAGTGACCGTAGACAGGCACTCGGTGATGATCGCCGTCACAATCGTGCGGTCCGTGTCACTCAGCTTGTACTCGTCCTGCAGCTCCTGCCCCACATCCTCCGGGGTGTCATGGTCCAGGTGGTGCTCAAACTCAACCGTCTGTGAAAGAGGAGTCCCGTGGGCTTCATCCAAGGCAGTCATACACAGCTCAATGCAGACTGACCGTGGCGACTGTGGGCGGGCATTGCTGCTCTGCCGCACAGAGAAACGGTAGTCCTCCCCTGTCAGTTCACACGCTTTCAGGCCCGGAAGCGGGACGGGGGCTACGCCGTTGGCAGCACCTTGCGCGGAGGGGCCATCCGGGGGCTCATGGGAGTGGGAGCTCTCGTGGAGGGACGACTGCTTCCTGGGCCCATGGCCGTGTTGTGCTATGTGCACGCTGTGGGCATCCCCGAGATGGTGGCTGTGTGCATGTGGGTGGACGGGCAGAGGTCTGTCTGCCGCTGCGGGCGGCGTGTGTGTGCGTGATGGGCTTGGCTTAGGCCGCGGAGGAGAGAAGAACTGTTCAAGAAGGGCTGCTGCAGGCGGTCTCTTCTCAGAGAAGCACAGTGTGAGCAGCGACCGTGCCCAGTCATCACGGATGGTAGCAACCAGCTGCGACGTGTCGTGCTTTGTCTGGGGATCCGTGACCACCTGTAAACGTATACACATGGAGTGATGAATGCTGCCTCGACGTGCGATTTCTCGATTCCGGAAGCAGTCGAGTTGGTCGCATGAGGGGTTGAGAGAGGGGCGCGCCTGGGAGTACATCTCAAGCATGCACAGGCCGAATGAGTACACATCATAGTCAGGGCTGTGACGAACCACCTCTGCATGGTCAGCGAGGGCCTGGTATGCAGATCCTGGCTCGCTTTCAGCATATCTGCGAGCCAGGAGTGTCACCAGACCCAGATCCCCGATCTTAGCAGTGCCCTCATTCCCATTGACATAAATCTTGTCACATCGCAGATCCCCGTGAATAACTGGAGGATCTTGAGAATGCAAATAATCTATTCCCTCTAGAATCTGCTTGGAGAACTTGCGAAGTGCATCTGCACCAAGCTGCTTGTGCTCTTGGATAAACTCTCGCAAATTGCCAGAGGTGAACAGCTCAGTAATGAGATTTATCTGATTGCCTGAGTGCCAGCACTTGAAACATCGTATGATGTTCTTGTGTTTCAGTTTGGTGTTGCGCTGCGTCTCCAGAAGCAGCTGCTGCATGGTGCTGCCATCAAGGCCCAACACATCCCCTGATATGATGCCCCATGCTACATCTAAGCCATTCCGCTCATCAAAGCCTTTGAAAACCACCTTAAATCTACCCTCTCCGATGGTGTCGCGGTACCTACTGAAGCGCATTTCTTCGTCTCGTTGGACCACTCCGTCGTCGTCTAACGAAGCCTCATCGTGCTCCACCAACGCACCGTCTGTGCCCCTATACGTCTCGCCTGAGACATCACCCATGGCAAATGCCTTGACTCACAATCTAGAGCAATCTTGTTTGATTCGCAGATGAGGAGAAGCTGTGTCCGCCACTGCGGCAGTGCTGGAGGAGGCCCGAGACCGCGCCTCGGCAGCCGTTGCCTGGGCTGCGCCGCATCAAGCCAGTCGACAGATATCTAATACATTGTTAAGCTACGACAAATTACAGCGTTTACCGTGGCATGGCACACGAATACGACACACATAAACGCCGATCAGTCAAAAAGCTGTCATCACGCGCACACAGCCAGGATCCCATCAAGGGTGCGAAATGGTCCTGTCAATGGCCAGTGGCAGGCATCAAAGCTGCACATCGGTGAAAGGCATTCAGTCTGCCCGGAGTCACCACGTCGCCACTCGGGCCGAATTCTGCATGTAATGCATGACTGCCGCAATGCTCCGAACACACTAGCAGACGCCACTGTGGCAGGCAGACAGCGGACGTGGTCACACAAAGACAACCACAAATGATATCCTCCGCGAGCACGATCATGATCTTTCGGTTTGACCATGTGCTGCCATATAATTTGTCCAGGCAGTGAGTGGCGATGGCGCAGATGCAATTGTATCATGTTCGCAACTCACAGACACACTCTATTTCAACAATTCACAAGTGCCCCAAAAAGCGTACAGATGTCTCCAGGGTCATTAGAAACAATGTCGTGAACGCCACGTGTGTACAGCCCCGGTAGCCATTGGAGTCCGTATGCATGTGCGCCCTTTCTGATGGAATCCTTGCCCGGTGCTAAAGCCAGTGCCAAAACACCATGTCGCTGGTGTCGGTATCAATTCAAGGGGCAGGCAGGGTTGGTGGAATAGCCTTTCGACACCGAATGTTGGGCTGCGAACGCTTTGACCGTACTCACTGCAGCCGACTACCTTCTTAGCTGCAGGTCATCGTCGAACTCTGCCTTGCCATCGCTGTTGAAATTATGTTCGGCATATGAAATAGAAGACACTGTTCAGATAGTCTCATGCAAGTTTGACATGCCCCGTCGTTGTGCGCTCCGTCTCTGCTCTGTCGAAGCCCAAGCCATGCTATATCAAATTGTGCTACATTGATTTATTGGCTTTGCGTAGACCATCTTGCCCTTCATTGTTGTAATATTCTTGAGGTTATGGAGGCGAATTGCCTTTTACGTTGCTGAAGCGCTCCCGGCGGATGGAGCGGACGACGGGACCTCTTTCGTTCTGCGTGGACATGCAGTACCGTGGCCTCGTTACATGCCACGTAGCTCTTTTATAATGGTAATTGTGCATTGTGCCAGCTTTTGTAAGCTGTGCAGTGCTTAACATTGTTGTCGTTTGTCGCGCCTTTCAGCTACAGGTAATTCTGGTCGATACAGGGCATGCACAGCCACTTTGCCGCCTGGCGAGATGTTCTATTCCTTTTTAATCCGGGATGTCTACGCTAGTTACGGAGTTTGAGGTTGGCAGCGCTGCTTCCGCAGAAATCTGACCTCATCTGTCACGTAGCCTCGTTTTGAAAGTGGCACCTGCTGCCCCCGCCTTTTCTCACGTCATCCATGAGGATCCATAGCCCTTTTGCATTTGGCTGGCCTTTGCGTATCTAGCGATTTCGCAGTGCCGACAGCTGTGGGATCTGTCGCTTCATCGACGATATGCAGTGGCTACAGGCTCCGAGCAAGCGTTTTCTAAGGATGTGCAAACGCGAGTGGCGTTCCAGGCGAAAGCGAGAAAGCTCTTGGCCGAAGTGGAGAGGCTGAACAAACAAGAGAGTGCGCCTTTTACTTTTTTTTACCGTTTCCCATAGCACTGAGTCAGGTGCACACGTGACCCGTGTGTTCCCGCGAAATTTCGATGGCCGCCTAGTGTTATGGCGGCGTCTTTATCTTCAACGTATCTTTGGATATCTTCTCCAACAATACTATGGAGATCTTTACAAGCTTGTTTTACAGCCTGCCGTTGACATGGACGGGATCCGGATATTGAGAAAGAATGTGGTATTTTCGATGCGTGTTCTGTTTTAGGGCGAGCTTTGGTGCCCATGGTATTCGTTCGGACGTTGGAGGACCAGACCTCTCATGATGCCGGTGTGTCACGCTGCGGCTTATGAGCGGCTTCATGCATGCGTTCTCGACGTTGCATCATGTCCACCGGCTCGAATTTCAGGAACGGTGTCTATGACAGTCTCTTACCAAATTGGCGACTCCAGCCGCTGATAAATTCACGGAAACATGATTGCGCTGGATGTCGTAAAAACCGTTTCACTCCTTTCCGATTCAGTTTACTTACAGCATATGCTAGAACGCGCCAGATTAGACCAGCTGTAAACGCTTACATGTCAAGCTTACACGTCCACGGCGGCTCCGCGCTGGAGTGTGCGACGCGTTTGATTGCGCGCAGCCATGTTTTGCAGTGCCGATCGATCGATGAGCAGCAATTCCAGATCGGGCTACGATCAACAGCGGCGCTTTCTATGATGTGTATCTGAGTGGGACATGTCTGGCCACCTTATGCTCAAGCGTCTTACATGCTGTAGGACAGATGAGGCAGAGAGGTGTGGACTTGAGAGTTACGACTTTCTTGCCACCCTTCACAGATGTGAGCCACCAGAACCACCATCACCATCACCATCAGCTGCAGCGCACATCGAGTAACCAAACCTCACGAGGCCTACCGCAATCAGCTGCAGCCCTTCTTGAAGCCAAAGCTGCTGCGGCTTCATTGCTGTCCAAAGCGCCAGCCCCAGCCACATGGTACAGTGACTTAGTCACTCCCACCCCTGCGCCAAAGCGCAGGGCTCCCATGAGGCCACCATCCCCTAGACCTCTGCGATCTCTGCGCAACTCTCGAAGGCAAAGCGAAACTGCAATTGGCAACACTGAGATTCCTGCAGTTGCCAAGCATGCTCACGTTGCAACAGATGATGCACCTGGCGTTGGCCCAGGTCTCAGAACTCGTGCTCGGCGCCGTGCCGCAATGAAACATTCCCCCAGTGATCCTGCATCCAGCCATGACACAGCTTCCATTGCGCTGGGACCCACCACACCATCCCAATGTCCTGAAGAGCGGCAGCCGTACACCCTCCGACAGCGCACAGCTCACCCCGAAACCAGCGTTGTTGAAACCGACCTTGAGCTGTGGGCAGATGAAGAGAATGGTCCCTCCCAGGCAAACGCCAATTTGGATGTGGATTTCTCCCCCCGGCCTGCGCCTAATGCGTCTCTGGACACAGATTGCTCGCCCCATCTGACATGTTTCCTCGCTCCAGAGCTGATGACAACCCCGTGGTCATCTCCAACCATGACGCCCGTTCAGCGTCAGGTGGATGCGGCCACAGGGAGTCTCACGAAGCGGTCACCTCTGCAAGATGCCACTTGGAGTGCGCTGCACGATCCAATGATGTCACCTGCAATGCGACCTATCTGCAGTGGCCTTGACCTATCTCGCCTTGATGATAGCGCAATTGCTCTCAGTCCCATCACTTCTGGTTTGAGCCCCTTGGCACTTGGTCTGGCTGATTTCCCATCTCCTTTGACAGCCCTGCCAGCTTTGATGTCCCCTCTTCCAGACACGTTGCAGGTGTGATGCATTGCTTACGTGACTTGTGGAACTGTGTCGTACAACTGTCAGGCGTGTTGTCAACCTTTATCTTTCCTGCAGAGCCCTACCGTGCTTCCTTGCATGCCTTTTACACCTGGTAACGCCAAGGTTTCGGAAGCAGCGCAAGACGCACTCGATGCAAGTCTTCTTGGTGTTTTATCGTCCTGTAAATCTTCAAATGAAACGTTATCAAGCAGCCTTCGTCATGCTGCTCGCATCCCTGCACTTACCCCCAGGCTGCTCCCGGCATACAGGGACTGGCGCATGATCAACATGCGTGATCTGGGTGCGCAACTGTTGGTGAAATTTGAATTCTCCTTACCATTATGGAAGCATCGCCCACCAAACAATGAATTGTGTGCAGGGACATTCGCTTCACCCAGGCGCACATATACACGTGTACAAGAAGCCGCTAATCAAGGTGTTTGATTTGTCATCCCAACCACCGGATGATGACTTGCCAGTCAATGAGCAAATTCTTGTCTATTCAACGCATCGCGCATTGATCAGAAGCATCTTTCACATCAAAATCTGGCAGAGGTAGCATACCGTGGTAGCCGGCTGATGCTACCCCATCGGCGTTGGCTGCCTGTGGCCGAGATGATGCCATTGATTGCTTGGATCTGCAGGTTTGCAAAACAAACGCAACTGACTCAACTGAAGTCGGGCGTTATTTTAGTTTATCGTGCTCATGGTGCAGGTAGTTGCCGATGTGTTAGCTGCGAGTCCAGTGACATCTGTCAGGCAGGAGTGAGTGTTACAGACTTTCGGCTCCCTGACCATTCTTGTTTTTAACCATGTAATGTTACATACACATGCGTTACGTTTTGGTCAAGGGGTTTCTGCCATCACTGCCTTAATTGGATTTAAGAGCGTGCACCAATCAGCCTCAGCATCCATCTTACGTTGATACAATTCCTTCGGTCTTTGCACACCTGCACTTGTCCCTGCTGTTCGTTCAGGATCATCTATTGCGAGGACGCGATCCCTGTTTGTTCTCAAGATATGTAGAACGCATGCATCGTTGCATCCAGGGGAGAGAGCGTCACAGCACACTTGGCCGCTTCATCTGTGGCATGGAGATCATCGGTAGGTCTATGAGGTCCAGCAACGCCATTGCCATACGATCTTCAGGGAATTGCTTCCGCAGACGATCAGGCCCCAAGGCCTGTACTGCCTCACCTCCTTTTCGTCCCGATGTGGTCCTGTTTGCAGCCACCTGTTCCATCTTCAGTCGAACACGACTGTCAACCTGACAATGCACTAGCGTGTCCACCGGACATGGTGAAAACTTTCGCAGCTTTGCTCTCAGATAAAGATCCTGACGTTTCTGTTTGCTCAAACATGGCTGCAGCAAGTGTGATGCTTCCACCACACCCAAGCCATGTGCGCATCCTCCTGTCACTCCTGCGACACATCACGTCCTGGCTTGCTCCTCTGGCGTCTCTGGAGTCTGATATGAGACGCACAGATTAACCTCACCTGACAGCTGTATAGATACATGTTCATCTCGAGCATCGTTTCACAATTTGACACTGTTTGCGCAACTATTGGGCTGTATAACAGGCGGCCACCCTCCCGAACCTAGCCCAGACACTATAGACATGCGAACTCTTGCAGCTGGGTCTCTGGGCTCTCATACCTGTTGGCGCGATAATGGTATCTGCCTTCACCACAGCTGGAAGTTTTGGCGTGCATTGCAATCCTGCACCACAGCGGACTGCACCAACTTGCAGATGGCTGTGCTGGCGTGCATCGACGTGTCCACTACCAGTTATTGGGGCGCCTTGTTTATGAGTGTCAGTGCAGTGGTTAGATGCAGATCCAAACGGTTGACGCAGCTTGGTTAGAAGAATCCTGTTGTGTCCCAGATGCAGGCGTCTTCCAGGTAGAACTGGAAGCATGGGCAAGTCAGGGAACCCATTCCACGACCTGGGACATTGAGGGTGCGCGTCGGTGGCAGCACAGCCAACAGGCTTGCCTTCCTGGACCTGCAGCAGGCAGGACTCCGGGCAAGCCTACGGTACAAGAAAAGGAACACACACAAAAATAATGCACAGCCTATTTTTTTCTCTGATGCATCTTTAGTGACTGCTCCAGGCCTAGGCGCGCCGTTGTGGCTGGCTAGCTGGTCCTGCCGGGGCGTCGGGGCAATGTGTGCACCATGGAGCCACCACGATCAAAATAACCTCATCTGAAAGCCCACACACGGCCCAAAACTGCCTTCCAAACTCCGCAACGAACGAGCTCAAATCCTTTAAAAATCGTTGGAGCAGTCAGGTTCATGAGCTACCGTTTGAGTGGGCTGTCACTGGCACGTAGTCACTCACCAATGCCCCTGAAGTCCCGCTGGAGACCTGTGCCATTATCGGATGAGCTTGTCGTATGAGCTGGAACTTATTGTAGGACGCGATGGGGATGATGGTCAACATTGTGCTCCGGACATTCACGCCCGGCCGAACGCATGCTGACCGCTACGCTCCTGTCAGTGATTGGGGCGCGGCCGGGTTGTCCACACATCCATCTGTTACCGACACTGCACCACTCCTGTGGCATTTATCGTGTAGGCCCGGCATTCACACTGCGCAGTTATTCTGCAGCGTCGGATCAAAGTCCCGACCAAAGTGTGGATGCGCCATGCATTGCACCCCAACCAACGGGCACGATGCCTGCAGCCCATCGCATCGGTGAGCAGTGGCAACATGAGCCATCGAGGTAGTACTCTGTTGTGAATTCCAGGTGTCGGCGACGTCCGAATTCTGTCTGCAGCCATTGGCCGCGCTTGAGCACCGTTCCCTCACACTGCTGCCTTGACAACATTGTGGGGGCCCCTCGCCGCCGGCATCCAGGGTCTACCTCATGGCCAACATGCCCCTGCATGAACGCATTCAGGCCAACGCTCGCAATGACGTCCACAGTAGGCCACGGAGCCTTGCTCCACCCTCTGCCTCCGGCCCGCTCTCTAGAAAAGATGTGTCATTGCGGACGCATCCGCCGTGAGCCAGCCATCGCCAGCATGTACCCTCGAGGTTTTTGTGGGGGGGCGGAGAGAGGTAAGTGTGTGTTTCGCGTCAGCATCCATGTGGCCCATCGTGTCGGTGCGTACCTGCAGCACGCACGCATGCATCTGCTGTATGCTTGTTGGCTTGTGTGCGTGCCATACCTGCGTCGTTTGTTTGCAAAACATCTTGACTGTGTTCAGACAAAGACAACATCGGGCCCAGGTCAAACCGGCAGCTCATCACGCGGGAGACACCTGCTGAATCTGCTACCGACTGGGACACCGGGAACACTGGCACGCAGCGGGCCTGACAGGCAAGGCTTGACTACAAGAGAAGACAAGAAAAGAAGATAGATCGGCCCAGCTGAAAGCCCTGGCATGGTGCCGTCCAGTTGTGAACCTGAGATCCGATCGCATGAACGCTCAGCATGACTAAACGTTAATCACACGCTGAGAATGCCACGGCACGGGCTCGCGTGCCAGCACCGGCCTGCACGCCCACCACCTCCGCGCCAGGCCAATCCTCCGCCCCCTCCGCGCCGGGCTGCTCACCCTCCCCAGCCTGTCTCTTTCCGCCTGTCGGCCCCTCCTGCTCCCTCCCTCTCCGACTCTCCACACGGCCAACCCGCACCTGCCTAACCCCTCCCCGCCCTGTCCCAGACATTTGCCCCCCGGTCACCCCCACACCAGCTCTTCCTGATCGCTGGCCCCCCGTGGAGGAGGACGCCGCGTGCCCGGCTTTGCTGCCACGGGTGATGCCCATGACATGCTTGTTGATCGACGGTGGGCTGTGCATGCAGGATTCTGGGGCGTGCCGGATTCTAGGGCCCTGTTGTGTGCCGGAGTGTTTCTGCTTGGCTGCTGCTACCTTTGGGGCATTGTGAGCGGTGTTGTGGCTGGATTGGTGTACGTATTTGTGCATGGCGTTCACGGCGGTGGGGTTTCGGGTGTGGTTCCTGGTTTATATGACCGTTTTGGATGCGCTGCCTCGTGCGTGTGCCCCTCGGCGATGCCGGGCTGTTGCGTTGATCTCCGTGTAACACCTGCCCACGCTGCCACCGTTGCAGCAATGAGTGACGCATACGCACCTCACGGGCACGGCATTCAGGGTAAGTAGGCCGTGTGACTCTCTGCCCTTCACCGGAGCATGAGGCCAACACTCACGTTTTCCCACAACACACAAGTACCCGGGGTGCCGGCAGTCCTGCATGCACATCCCCTGGACACCCTGAGGCACCCACGCCACAGTGGCCGGATCAGGCCGCAAGCACGCACCATGGAGCTGCAGACACTGCTGGAGCGGCGCTCGGACAGGGCTGCTGCACCACAAACATGGTTCGCAGATGCTGCTACTCTGAGCACAGTCTCATTGCCATCACACCGCACTCCGCATGCGGGCGCGCGCTCACCCGATGCCCCACGTCGAGCCTTCATGTGAAATGGCTCAAACCCAAGTGCGCATGCCGTGGCGCAGTGCATGCAGACCGGCACGCATGCCGCTCATGATACGCGCCGGCGTCTCGTTGTCAAAGGCCGCCACAGCACCGGTGCAAGCCTGCAGGCCGGCACCCGCTGGCGCTGGCACCTGCCTCCGGCGCCCGCCTGGATGAAGAGCCCACAGGCGACGGTGTATCCAGGCCACATCAATGCCATCAGCGCTGAGGCACGGTCAGCACGGGTGACGCATCTGCAGGCCGATCATTCGGACACCGCGGGCACCACGGTTCCTCTGCACATGCGCTGCATGTCCTTCAGGGCCTGCAGTTTGAACGCAAACTTGGACGCCAGCCGGTCCAGGTTGCCAGCTGGGATGACGTGGTCGATGCACTGGCTGCACTCCTGGCACACCGGCGCCGTGCTGGCGCCCTCGGCGGGCCGGTGCCGCCAGCAGCCGCGGCAGTAGCAGTGGCCGCAGGGGACACAGGCGACGGGGTCGTCAAAGACTCGCACGCAGCGCAGGCACGTGTAGTTGCACTCGAGGGACTCTTCTGCTTGCACCTGCACGAGCCAGTCCGTCACGCTCTCCTCGACCTGCGCCCTCCCTATAGCCGTGTTTGCAAGAACCGCCGGGAGGGTGCCGGCATCTCGCGCCTGCAGGGGCATGCATCACACACCGACTGCATCAGGACATGGCGTGTGCGCCGCGGCGTCATGGTGCTGCTTCACGGTTGCAAACACCGTGCTCACACCTTTCCTCTCACCACCAACCTGCCGCATCGTGTCTACCCGGGCGCCGCGGGCGCGGTGCGGATGGAAGTTGGAATGTGACCGAGCCGGGTGATGGGGTCGCAAGCGCACTGACACAGGTGGCCAGAAGCGCGCTGGGCTCGAGACGAGGGCGAGCTGGAGGGTGCTGTGGGGATGTCAGAGGAGCATTCGAATCCAAACACACGCTGCAGTTCGGCACCACAGCAACACACTCACACAGCAGCTCAGGCCGGGCCGCTCAGCATCGCAGCTGCCACAGGCTGTACGTCCACCATTCAGCACGAAATCACAAGTGCGGGCGATGCCAGTGACCCAGCATGCATCCCACAGTGTTGTGCTGCCCTCATCCTGGACTTGTACACCCCCTGCTGGGCATGTGTACATCCCCTACGAGTGTTCACAGGTGCCTCTGCCACGCCCGCCGTGTGGGCACCTCGCGGTCGGTCACTACGCCAATGGCACGCACGTCTCTCAATGCGCACCAGCTTGTCGAGTGTGGCCCTGAGTGACTTTTCTTGATCACTGAACTCTGGCAGGATGACCCTGTTGGTCAGTGGCACCTGTGGCCGCAGGCTGGCCTGACTGATGCCCCGGCATGCCTCTGCGATCCTCGAGACAGAGTGCGCCAGCTGTTGAAGCGCATCCTGATCGCACAGATCCCCTGCAGCCCCCGGTGGACCGATGGCAGAGCTCGCCTGCAGAGCCGGAACCACGCCAGCCTGCAGTGCAGCCACAGCGTCTTGCTTCCACGCCCACCAGTCCAGCACTGCCAGCAGCTCGCTGAGCAGCACGGGCGTCATTCGGCGGCCACGTTTCGCTTCAGCAGGCACCACATGCCGCGGCCCCATCCCACAGGCACTCTGCACCACGCCCGCACCTCGGCCAATGCAGCTTCAGCACCGCGCGCGCACACAAGCACGGCAGACACGCTAGCCCCATGTTCCGCCGCTCGACCTTCCACAGCGGCGGCCTCGGCACGAGCCGCATCCAGCTGGACCTCGTGCTCCTCACCCCGCTCCCGCAGCTTTGCCTGGTACTGCTTTGACAGGACCGTGAGCTGACCACGCGCCACGTCCCGCTCGTGCCCGAGCCGCCGGGACTCCTCCTGCATCTGCGTCCGCACCGCCTCGTTCTGGAGCCTCTGCCTCGCCATCTCGGACTGCATCCGCTCGCTCCACGCGCTCCCATCAGCAGCCGAGGTCGCCTTGAGCTCATCCACGGACCTCTGCAGAGCCTCCACCCTTGCACCCAGGCTGTCGCCCTGGTCTTTCAGGGCCTGGCAGTGCCTGCACACAGGGACGCCGCATGCGCTTCACCTCCACCACCCCCCGACCGCGCCGGCCTGTGCGAACCCTGTGCAGGGCGAGCAGAGGCCGGGGGACTGCAGCCTGTATGCAGCATCCTGGAGAGGGCCAGCAGCACCCCACGCAGACCAAGCTGGATGCAACGATGCAGGTGTTCACACTGAGGCATGCATGCCGGAGGGGATGGGGACCTCTTTGACACCTGGGCAGCGGCATGCTCGTGCTCCTCAGCCTGCTTTGCCACCCGTGCCTCCGCCTCCCGGGCGCGCTGCTGCCACGCCTCAACCTGGACCGCGCTCGCCCGCTGCATGCAGCTGGCGCGCTCGCCCAGCTTGTGCCGCATCGTCAGGTCACCGGCATCCGACTGCAGGCACCCATGCTGTCACGATCCCACCATGTGCACCTGCGGCGGGGCACGAGCTCGAGCGGGACCGCACCAGCGCCTGTGCCTGTGCAGCCTGTATCCGAGTCACGCCCGACAGCCAGCACGACACCTGCCTCTGCATGTCATCGCCCACAGCAGCCATGGCCACCTCGTGCCGCTGCAGCACGGCCTGCAGCTTGGCGCCCATGGCAGCGGCAGCTTGGTCTGTGGTGTCCAGCAGCACCTGCTGTTCGCGAGCCGCCTGCGCCCACACGCACCTGCGTCTCACAGCACCCTGTATCTTACAACACTCACACAACGTGTCAGATTGCAGCTCGTGGCAGCTCTGCCTACACAGCCTGCTGAACCCGCTGTGCTGCGGCAGGTGCTCGTGTTCCATCCGGTCACCTGGGCGCCCCATCTGCGGAGCACTGCTTGTGGCACCTGGCCACTTATGAGTGACGCTGCCTGGGCTGCTGCCGTCGAGGCGCTTGCGCACATGGATGACTAGAGCTGAACAGGGCAGGTGGGGCTGAGGCAGGGACCAGCAGTTGCAGCGCACCGTTCCTGCCTGAAGCGCTCCGTCATCTCCAGCATGGTCCGCTCACCTGCGTTGACGCTCGCGTCGTGTTGCTGCTGCGCCTCACGGGCCTGCTGCTGCTGAACCTGCACATGCCGCTGGGCCTCGGCGAACATGGCACGGGTTGCGGTCAGCTCAGACAGCGCCTTCTGGAGGTCGCCATCGGAGGAAGCGGTGGTTGCCCGGGCGCTGTCGAGGCTCTCGCCCAGCTCTGCCACCTGGGCCATCAGCAGTGACGCTTGCTTCTGCACTCTGCACAGCCAGCTAGGCAGGTGCGGCACCCGGGGTGTGTAAACCTCTCGTTGGCATGGACGCAGGCATTGAAGAACGCGCTGTTGGCCACTCCCGAGGCCAGTCCTCCGACATATCATCCCCATGCTGCACATGAAAGCAGCAGGGGGCCGGAGATTGACAGTCTCCATTTGGTTGGTTGTCGGATGGCTCTGAGCCCAATCTGAGCACACCCGCACCTGTCTAGCTCCTCCGCCGACCGCTCCTCAGCAGTGTGGCGCTGTGCAGCCTCTTTCTGGGCCTGGGCGAGCTGCTCACAAGATACCTCCCAGTCTGCAGTTTTCATGCCGAGCTGCCGCTCCAGAAGCATGCCACGTTCTTGAGCAGACTCGAGCTGCGCCTGAATGGCGTTTGTCGCTGCATCATGCGCTGCCACTGCTGCCCGAAGACTCTGGATCTCAACGAGGCCAGCCTCGAGTTTACCATGTTGCTTCTGAGCAGAGTCCTCCAGCCGCGTCTTCTCCACCTGAAGCTGAGCGATGCTTTCAGAAGCACCAGTCATGAGCTTTTGCATGCCGTGAAGGTCATCGGCGAGGAACCGGTTGTCCTCTTTCAGGATTGACTGAGCTTTCGTTGCCTGGTTCAACTTCTGCTGCAGGCCCTGCACTCATCAGTGGGGTCCTTGTGCGCACTTCCCATGACCAACCATTCCCCTGTCATATCCGGGGAAGAGCGCTGAGGCAGTGCTGCGTCCAAACTCACCAGATATGCAGCATTCTGCTGCAGGTCAGACTGCTTCAGCTGCATGCTCCGCTGCTGCTCAGCTTCCAGCTTTTGTGCAACACCGATCAGATCGTGAGACATGCGATCGATGCTGGCCTGAAGCTCGTGCTTCTGGGCTTCGCAAACACGGAGGTTTGCCTCAAGTCCCTCCATCGCCTTGGCCTCTGTTGAGAGCCGTTCGAGCTCAGCAGACAGGCAGGCCTGGCTGAGTGTTTTCTGTTCCAGCTCACTTTCCACACTCTGACGTGCACCACGTTCTGCCTTGAGCTCACTTTGAACCTGGCCATCATCGGATTCACTGCGCTGTGTCGCAAACGGTGGTTTCCACCCAAGCTGACTCCACTCTGCTGCGAGACAGCACACCTGCGTCAACTCGGTTTGGCACGCCTGCACGATTAAAGACATGCTCTCATAGTTCCTCTGCAGCGCTGCCATCTCCTTGTGTGACGCGTCATGGTTGGAAGGGGTCCTCCTTGGGTGAGGCAACAGCCTGCCATCTGAGCCCATCTGCGGCTCATGAGCTTGCGGAGAGCCTTTCAGTATAGCAGGCAAAAATGCCTCGTGCATTCCGTCTGGTGATTTGAAGGTTCCCATGCTCACGGGATAGTAGAGTGCTTGTTTGCATGTGACAGGGCAGTGCTTCACGGTTGGGGTACGGGAGCCATGGCTTCAGTATTGTCTATTGACGCCCATCCACCGTGCATGCAACACACCAAATTGCTCGAGATTCCTTCGTAATCATCGAATCCATTTTACCCAGGGCAAGTACGTGACTATGCCGATGGCTCCTGTTGGCCCATTATCGTACATGCACCGTTATGGCACCTGTCTACAGACATCACCGCACGCAACAATGCAGCGATGAGTTATGTGTGCCTGGCTTGCAAACAGGCTGGAAGTCCCATATTGCGTCTGCCACATAGACCACAGTGTGGCACAGCAGCGTCTACTGAACCGCTCTGCCATGTCATGCATGCTTGCTTCATGTACATCGATGATCATGAGCTCCGTACATGTCTGTCGACATCGCCAAGCCTACAAAGGCATCGCCCGTGTGACATGGAAGATTTGAAACTGAACATTTCAAGTCGACCAACGGCAGGAGAACCACAGCGTCATTCACACTTTCAACCTCCATAGTGACACGTCTCGCATTTTATCGCCATCTGACCCGTGCAAGGACTGGCTCCAAGATGAAGAGGGTATTTGTTTCGCTGTTTTTCCTTGTCTTGGGCTTTGGAAGCGCTCTAGGCATTGATCAAAAGGAGCTTCATCAACAGCACCACGGCAGGCAGGAGTATGCGCGATTCAGGCAGAAACTCCGCAAGCACGCAGAGACCAAAGGAGGTGCATATGTGGGCCACATACCAGAGCATTTCTTGGATCATTTGGGGATGGAAACGGAGCTGTAGACCTGGCTCATCTTCGACATCGCAAGTTGTCACCACATGACAACCACGCACTTGGTTTGGGATATCAGTGTGACAAGCACATGGAAGGGCGTAAGGAATTCCGCGTAAGGCAGTCCGATTTTGAAAGCTCTAGCCGCTAGGGTTACATTCGGCATAACATGGAAGCCGTGTGGGGTGCATTTACAAGCAATGCCCTCAATTCACTACCACTTTTGTTTGTCATACGAGTGCATGTCATGGACATTGCCTTCCTTCAATGCTGCGTTTGTTCTAGCTTCTAGACGCTGCTTTCCTGTGTAAAGCCTGCGGCGGGCTTCAGTGATGCTACTGGCACCAAGATCCTGGAATCCCTGCTTCGCAGCTTGGATCATGAATGGAACAATCCCGGTTACAGACCCCTTGCTCACAACTGTGCCAGAGACACCCTGCGCAATTTTGATGGCCTGCGTATCACTGTGGTACCTAGTCTCAGAGCCTTTCTTCATTGCCTCCAATGACCCCATTCCCCTGCAGGCGTTGGCACGAGTTTGGCTGCAGCTCAACTGCTGTTACTGCGGATACAAATGATAGCGATATTCTTACCTGTACTTTTTGACCTTGACGCCGTTCTGTTCGAAGTACTGGCCTGGCGCCTCATCAGTACCAGCAAACACTGAACCACACATCACCACTCCTGCCCCAAGAGCTAATGCTTTCACAATGTGCCCGGAATTCTGAATGCCGCCGTCTGCGATAATCGGGACACCAACAGAGTTACAGTATCGCGCTGTGTGGTAGACTGCCGTGGCCTGGCCTCGTCCAACAGCACAAACCTCCTGCAGCAGAGGCACGATGGTGTAAGTGAGCTAATGTCCACTGAACTGTGGACAAAACCACGGGGGCAGGTTGCTGTGTGGAGCAGGAAAACAAGAGAGCACTACATTAATGCACAAGTACCAACTTCATCACCTAAAGGGCAGCACCTGTGTAGTGCAGATTGATCCAGAACCCATGCCGACACGAATCCCATCCGCTCCCGCATCGACAAGTAGCTTGCACTGCTCCACGGTCACCACATTTCCACAGATGACGTCCAGCTTTGGGTGGCGTTGCTTGAGGTACTGCAGCATTTCTACTTCATAGGACGATGCCCCTTGAGAGGAATCCAGAATGACGGCATCGACACCCAGACGCACAAGCTCATCCACACGTTTCTTGTCATCGTCACGAGTGCCAACAGCCACTCCACACCTTAGCTGACCATTAGCATCAACAGTGTGAAGGTCAGCATTGTGCCTGCATGTGCAGCACGACATAAAAGCACGGATGTGCGTTGCGCCAAAAGAGTCCCATGGCTGGGCCATGCTCAATGTGGCCTGCATCACTTGCGCGGCTGCATGAAGTTGACCTCCAACAGGAAAACACGTCGACCACTGCCCGTCTGGTAAATGCACGAATACGGCAAGAAGCACACAGGAAACGGGCATGGCTCCGAAGAACTGCGCCCACAAGTTCGTCCTCCTGAGTCACGACTGCAATCGCCTCAGAGTCTTCATGCTGCTTCAATGCAGCCTTGAGTGCAGCTTGCGTGTCATCACCTTGCACCACCTTTGGCACTTGGTCAGCCCTGGACAGCGGTCGCGCGG
This sequence comes from Ulva armoricana, assembly GCA_032360965.1. Taxonomy (NCBI): domain Eukaryota; kingdom Viridiplantae; phylum Chlorophyta; class Ulvophyceae; order Ulvales; family Ulvaceae; genus Ulva; species Ulva armoricana. The sequence continues at coordinate 1,632,319 of JAUMHO010000010.1, forward strand.
CATGTCGGTGTCAGCAGAACAGCCTCTCAACGCTGTTCGAAGCAATGCTTTGAATCCGTGGCAGCTACTGTTGATACACAGGCCAGCACACATCGAGACTAGGGCTGCGCCGGTACAGGCTCTGGCAGCAACTTTGAGTCAGAGTGTGTTGCGGTCCTGGCGTTGGTGTCTAGTTTGCTATCAACCACAAGTTTGCCACAAACCATGTATGCAGTCAACCGCATGCCCGACTGCAAGTGCTAAAGCCAGAAGCGCCGTGAACAGAAGTCAAGCACAGTTTGTCTAACACGTATCTGCCTGGATCAGAGCCGTACGGTGTCATGACACTTTTGACGGTGTCGGTTCCCTTACTGCTTTTCAACTTGGAACGTTGCACAAATCCCAGCAGGGCCCCTCGCCTCTCACCGCCTTTGGTCACATATACAACGTCGCCTACCTGCAAGCTCACATGCATATGCGGTCTTGCAAACAATGACATCAGGACAGGTGGTGGTGAGCTGCTCTCATTGAAGAGGTGGAGAGGGTTTAACACGTACCGACTCAAGATCAGCGACGCTGGCCTCCGGTGCCACAGTGATGATACATGGTGCACACCCAGGCTGGTGACTCTTGACCGCCTCTACCGCTGCAGCCTGCTCTGCCAGTGTGCAGTTGTAATGAATGAATCCGATGCCACCTAGCTGCACAGATGTGTTGTTTCAAGTTGCCGTGGATAATTCTACCACGGCGTAGGTCGTGTTTTGTAGGTCGAAGAGACTCTTGTGTGGAACATGAGAAAACTGTTTGCGCACTTGTGCCATAACAATCGCCATTGCAGCTTCAGTCACAGTGTCCATGGGAGAGCTCAGCACAGGGACAGCCAGGGAAATGTTGCGAGTGACGTTTGAGCGCATGTCAACCTGCATGAAACCAGGACGGGTGATTTTCAGTTTGGCAAGCATCAGCTGCTGTAGTGAGGCGCGGTCCGGTTTGGAGTGTTGTTGATCCACACAGCAGGACAGAGCACCTCTCAAAGAACCATTTTTGCCGTGTCCGCACCTGATCAGCTGCGAAGTCAATGTATCCCGGGTGAAATATGACATCGTCATATGTGTAGCTCGTCCCAGAGCCAAACAGCTCCTTCGCCTCCATGCCTGCACAACACTGACCACCAGTACAGACCGGGCGAGCAGATCATGAGCTACCTGGACAGCCAATAAGTCTCACAACAATACATATTGCGAAAAATACCATCTGGGACTATGTCAGTAAGTGGGAATGTCTCCATCGTATCCACGTCGTGCCGAAGGGTCAACCTCGACGCGACTGCGACAACGATCAAGATTCAATGTATACAACGAGACGTTGTTACGAAAGCTGTCACTCTTAAGGCGCTTGAAATATAACTAATTTTCGGGGTATCAGACGCAACACATGTCGCTCACGAGCGTACGAATTGTTGCATGGCATGCGCCGCAGATTTCCCGTGTAGCCACGGCCTGGGACCGCTCTGGTTGCGGAGTAAGGGCGGCATAAAAGCTGAAAGAGTAGTGCCATAAATTCCGCATTCAAGAGAGCAAGGCTGCTCATAAGTTGGATTGTACATGAAACATGCAAGTGCATGCAGCGGTCCCTTGGGTGTCCGAACGGACAGACAGCCAGACAAGCAGTCAACTTGGATAGTCAGGGAAGTTCTGTCTACTACAGCACATCACCTTGGGTTCCATACACGCACATCAGCTGGTATTCCATCCCTTCAAAGGTTCGCATGGCCAGATCAAACTCAAACACAAGATCCCATCATCAGGCTCAGGATAGCCCTAGGTGCACAGGGATTCTGAAATGATCACCAAGAACGCCTTGCCTCAGGCTACTTCATATGGGCAATCGGCGTACAAACTCACATGGACTCACAAAATACGCCAGATCATGCACAGGGAAGCTAAGGAGCGTGTGCTGAAGCGATTGCGTGCAGCTATGTATGTTCCAAATCAGCATCCGAACTCCTTCCAGACGCAAAACAGCTCACTGCTGCTGTAAGTTTAGACCGGGGGGCACTGGTCCAATTTCTGGCTGCGTGCAAGCAGTGTTTTGCCATCCTTTGCTGTGGCAACTCCCCACGACTAGTCCTAGAGATTCAGCTCTGCTAGCATCTAGCGGTCTGCACGTGAATCACAGCGTGCAAGGAAGGTATGTGTGCACGTTCAGCTCGTGGCCGCGATCAATGCCTAGTCGAAAGCGATCAGTGCCAAAGCACAACACAGTCGGTGAGACCCAGGGCACCGTGTCCTAGATTCTACTCTTTGCCGGTCTTGGCATCTGGTTCCAGCATCAGCACAAGTAGAGCTGCCGTGCTTGAGTCTGAGGCAAGGGTCAACCGAGCCTTGAACAGGGATAGCAGACATTCCGCCTGTACAGCATGACATCACCACTGCCGGATGCCGAGACAACACCTCTGCATGCCTTGGCAATGGCTTTAGCGCTACTACTACCACACCCCCAAATCGCCAGCTTCAGATCATCAGAACGCCACGGCATCTGGTTGCAGCATCAGCACAAGTAGAGCTGCCGTGCTCGAGTCTGAGGCAAGGGTCAACCGAGCCTTGAACAGGGATAGAAGGCATTCCGCCTGTACCGGCTGCGCTGGTGAGCCGGTGGCACCCTTGGCTGCCTCAACGCCAGTCTGTAACAACGCACCGCGAACCGACCGCGGCGACCTCTCAATAGCGGCGCCTGCATCTCTGCCACCCCACACCTCCTCAGCTGCCTCACCCTGGGCCTGAGCAGCACAGGCACCAATGGCCACAGGGCCATGGCTGTGCACAGGGAACAAATGTGATCACAGGTCACTTGCACTGGTCTTTTGCAGGTTTTGTCCAGCACAGCAAGGTCGGCCTGCTGTCAACCTTGCCAAATCTCAGGGCCATGTGCGTGTTGTCCAAGCGAGGTATCCAAGCCAAAAACTTTCCAGTCATGCATCTCTGCCTACAGGTGGGGTCTCCACGGTCCGGTCAACTGGCACTGCAACGCTACGTGGACAGCACAACCAGTGGTTCATCATTATTCATGTCGTTCGCCCTTGTGCCCATCTGGCGCGCTGCAGTACCTGACTCCCTCGCTCCTTGTTCTTGTCGATACCACTTAAACATGCGTCGTTTTCAGCTCTGATAGTCCACCCATGCACCACCCTGCATGGTGGTTTGCCTCTCTATACAAACGCAGCTGCTGTGTGGGGGAATGCACAATATGAAAAACCACCTGTGGGCACACATGCAGGCCAGTGGACAGCAACATGCGTCAGTTGCGGCGGTTTCTTGTGTGACTATGGCTGGGAGCGTTCGTACATGGCGGGACCCGTTCGGGATGCGTGCCTTCTTAGCAAGTTCGCAATGTTGAATGCTGATGTTGCCCATCTCGCCTGCACACGGCCCAGTCAAACACGTGCTCGGCTTGAGGCGTGTGGCCATCCCGGAGTCGCTGTACGCCTTGTAAGTGCGACAGCCTCGGAATGGTGTCGAATCTCTATCAGGTCAGCCGGATTGTATCAGCCCAGTCGCAATGATGATTGCAAGCCAACATCGTCTCGTCCCGGCGTTACGCAGGATGACTTCACTGCGTTTCAAATCGTTGTGGACATATCTTCTTCTGGCCTGGTGATTGGCAAAACTCGATACGAGTGTTGCCGCCATTTGCGTCACTGTGGCAGTGGTGGCGCTGCGTATGTAAGCCGGGTGTCTGCCCCGAATATCGAGAAATGCAGAATGCTAGTCATGTGATTTGCTGTTACTCGGCAGTCTCGACACTCGCCTCACATGAACACGATGCCTCCACGTGAAGAGACGCACAGTCTTTGTGAGCCTCACCTTCACCGCCAGAAGCGACCGAGATACATGCATGATCGACCAGTCAGTCCGATTCGATTCCACGTGCCCACATTGGCGCAACGTGATCGCACGTGAGTCGCAGAAGAGATTCACAAGACAACTTAAGATTAGCTTATCTGAGGAACTAAGTTGTTGTCACTACGCCTCAACAGCTCGTGATGCAGCAATACTCCAACATACAGGACCTGCCGGCGTCCTCGGCAAACGTGCCGATACAGCAGTTTCAGCTTCTGCAACAGCAAAGATCGCCCGGTTTTGGTGGTTATGGGACGACGTTCATTGCTCCGCATCCCAGCTTGATGTATGCCACTCGTGATGTAGCCTTTTATCCGTCAACCCTCGCAGCGTCCGATTACAACCTGCCTTACACAGTCCAGCAACCTGAAAAACAGATCTCAGCTTCAGCAGCAGAGCCTGCGGTGTCCAAGCCAGAGCCTGCGCCCCCTCCGCCGAAGGCGCCGCGGACAAGCAAGAAAAGTAGCGATAAATCCGGTTCAACATATGCAAGTCGGCATCAAGCAGCTGAAAGTCGCCGTCGACAACGAATTAACGATAGGTGCGGTGTGCTTTCTTTCGTCGAGGACCTCTGTTCAGCGACGCAGTCGTTGCTCAGATGGGGGCCACGTGCAAGTCGACATGCTTCTCACATGCTGGCACCACACGTGTATAACACATAAATTTCTAGAAAATACATTGCTATGCGCTTGAGGATGATTTGGACATATTGCGTCTGTATGTATGTCCGATGTTCACTTGACACGAACGGCCGGCCGCGTATGACAACGCAACGGCTTTCCCTACCTGTGTCGGGCTGATAGTGCCCCGAACACTCGCCTTACTCACATGTACATCTGATATGGGCATGGCTGCGTGCGTTTTCGTCACTGTGATGAGTAGTTCGACGTTACTACAGCACAGCGTGCTTGTACATGAAGCTGACCTCCAAAATAGTTGCATCTTGTAGCAGGCCTGACACAGCCAAGTCTATGCCTCCAGCTGTCTGGGAGTTCTGAAAAGCTATACCTTGTGTAGGTTGGACACATTGCGCAAAGTTGTTCCACACAGGGACCGGGCAAACACTGCCGCTTTCCTGGAAGAGGTCATCAGCTATGTCGTTGGCCTTAAGAAACGGGTTGCAGACCTTGAGGGTGTCACAGAAGATAAAATAAGCGTTCCACAAGTGGACGTTGGGGGTATGCTAAACGGAAGTGCAGTGAGCACTGGAGCAGCGACTGTACTAGGCAATCCCACGATACCCGGAGCCACAGCCAATCCAGCCGACGCCATGCAGCTTGCAATGCTGGACGGTATGGGGGGCCAGCCGATGCCTGTGTCGGGTCCCATAATGGCAGGCATGCCGTTTCAGGATGCTGCAGGGGCCCCAGACCTGTCGAAAGGACTCCCCGCCCGCGGGATGCCGACTCCTGCTCTGAATGCAAACCAGGTCCGTCAAGTCTGTGCTCCCAATAGTGGTCCCAATATTGTGAAACGCCTGCTAGACTTGCCCTGTCGTCACAGCTTGATGCCGCCTGGCATGGGTGATGGCATACGACAACACAGAGATCATAGAGGTCATGGCCAAAAGCCCCTGGAGTGCAGGTGCTTGTGCCGGTTGCGTTGATGCCAGACCAGCCCAACGGTGGCCAGGCTTATATGCTGGTGAATCGAGACGAGTTCCCCATGATGGCTGGCCAGCCTCCATTGATGGGCATGCAGCCTCCACCAGAAGTAGGCCAGCCCAAGCAGGGTGAGGAAGACGGCCTCATGGTGCGAGACGTGCTGGGCTTATGTACTTTCTATGTAGCATGGCGCCATGTCTTCCGTTTCTGTTGATGCCATGCTCCTGGGAGGCTTGAGGGCTGGCGTCCGTGCTTGGCACGCGCGGTGTATTCACGCTGCGTCAACCCTGGTCAACGTCATTCAGCAAGCACCTTGCTCATCACATGATCTTGTGTACAGGATGTGCTGGTGGGAGCCGCTGTACAAGTAGAGGAAGGGGACAACGAGGGCGACGGGGAAGCCACAGACAATGGGGAGGACGACGGGGGGGGAAAGAGCCTCACAACTCGATCGGGGAGGAAGCGCAATCCAACCCAGCGCATGTTTTGATGGGACTTGTTTCATCACCGTCGATGACCCTGTGATGGTCTGTGGCATCATGCGATGTTCTTTGCAAGGCATGCCAGTCGGGGGACGCCACAAGGACCCCACATGTGTAGCAGGAGCGATGTGTAGGCTACAAGACAAAGTAGAATGCATGTATGAGGTGCATTCGGATCAGCTTGGTACTCTGATGGTGGAGGTGGGAACCAACCCATCTGGCGATCCTTGTGCATAGAGTCAGTCCAAACGTTGCACAGAGCCCAGTCTATATTCAGCGAGATATGTGAACCGAGTATGGGGCAGTTGTAAAGTACGTATTCAGGCAGTCAGGTGAGTATGCTTGGCAACCTGGATGAATGACCCATGTGCTGCGCTCCACAGCGCTGGCATGCCTCTCGCCCACACCTGTACACCCAGGTTTCTGGACAGCGGGAACGCTTCAGAATTTGTCCACTTCGTTTTCGTTTTTAAGGTGCCCCTCGTAGCATGGCTGCCGCAGCTGCGGAACGCTGCTGCTCGTCCATGGGACCAGGGGCAGGCGCGGGAGTCTGTATGAGCGTATCCCTAGTGGTGCTGTGCATGTAACGGAAGCAGTCCAAAACGTGGACTTCTATCAGGTTGGTTCAGGGTACAACTTCAGGCGGACTCCATCTCTGACAGCAACGTTGTTCTGGCTTGCTTCGATCAGGTGCTACTCTCGAAAATGGACAACATGCCCGTTATGGAACGCGGTAAAGTCCTGAATTAGTGAGGGTGCCGTGAGGTGAACGGATCGGTGCCCAGGGTGGCTCCCTGCAAACACCGATCTTCATGGCCATTGTGTCGTTACCAAGTTGTCACCTGTTCCAGACCATCCAAACCTGCCTGCATGCCTGTCTCCATACATGCCCTTCAGCAGGACCATGTATGCGCGGCGTGTGACGCTCAGCAGTATGCCCTGAGCCCGTGGACGTGACGAATGCCGGCGCAGCGGGTGTATGTGCACGCGTATTGTTCAGAGCAGCAAGATCCTGAGACAAGCACGCGTTGGTAGGGTTGGACCCGTGGTTCTGCATGGCATGACTGCTGGAGTCGTGGCAGGATCTGAACGACGGTGTCAGCAACCATGCATCTGCTCCTCAGCAGCATCCAGCACAAATTGAGCAACCATCGATCTGAACCAGATGCAACACGTGCAATCGTGTTCTGTAGGAGGTCTGATGCAGAGGGAATTCATGACACGCATACAATCCACAGCAACTGTTCCGGATGTGTGGATATATAGCCGTGTATGCCGTTAAACGGATACACCGTGTTCTCAGTGCGCTAGTCCACCTTGACGTGGCTGGCTTTTATTTCGGTAATGGTACGATTTGCCAGGGCAACATGCAGCAGGCACGAGTGTGCGCTTTGCCTGCCTGCCGTGGAGACACATCTGCTCGACATGGCAGGAGCGAACCGCATCAAGGTCACCGAAGTATCACGGAACCCAAGGCATGGGCCCCTGGGATGCAGCTCCTGCCAATTTGCACCGTGTGTGAGATGCGGTCTGCCCCGTTCCCCTGTGAGAGAGCAAACAGCAGGTGCCCTCGTCATCTGTTGCAGGAGCACAATCTGGCGCGTGTCGTGGGGAAGATGCGTGCGTGCGCTGGACTCGGTGCACAGATGCTTGTCTCCCGTCCCCGGGCAGGGAACTCCCGAGGCCATCTTGCCCTCCAGGACCTGCGCAGCTCTTTGCCACAGTAATCGTGCCTGGACTTATCAGAGCAGGTCAGAGCAGAGCAGGAGGTCGCGCATGCGCAGCTGAGCATAAGACACCCCGCACCTCGTCGCTCAGCGTCTTCGGGCTTTCGTCGGTTCGCGCCGGGCACGATCAAGAGAGTAGATCACAAGGTGCCACGTGAACTCGAGCGGCTTTGCCTACAGCACTCACCACCTGTCACTCTGGCTGTGCAATGTCGTTGCGGTGGGCTACAACTGTATCTGAATCGTGCACATGCGGAGGCAGTTGAATTTGCCGATGGGCCGCTCGTACACAACGCACTCCTACAGCATTGGATTGAGGATCTAGTCTGGAATTCATGACCGCGCCACAGCAGGCAGCATAGCATTGCAAACGCGGCCTACCTACAGCATAAGGCACCTCTCCTCACACCCTGCCTAGATGTGCTCACACGAATCGCCTGCAGCTAGCCCCCCCCTAACCACATCACAACGTTTGGGAGCGGTGCTCTAGTGGGCTCGGCGTCACGCACAATGTCCCCCCCCAGCCAGGCCTTCACTTCTCTCACAGTGCTGCATGCGCCGAGCGGCGCAGGCGCCATCCTGACGTGGCACCGGCTCACCTGCTGTGACCATGACGCGCCACACCGCAATATACGGCACATGCAGTAGTTGCAACTGCCTTGTGGGACCCCCCCGCCGCGTCCTCTGATCCCCCGAGGGTGCAAGCCTCCTGACCAACTGCTCTGTGGCTAGGGGAGGGAGGCTGCTGCTGTGGTGTCGAAGCGACGACGCTTGAGGTGGCCGAGGGGGACGGCGGCACTCGCAGCGACTGAGTCGGCACGGAGCAACAGGCATGATTCACTGCTGCCTTGATGCTGGGACGCCCGGCGTGGGCTGGGGAGGTGATGACAGTGTGGGGGAAGACCCGCAAAGGCCAGGGCGCGGCCGCTCCGGACTTCTGTTGCATTTGTCACAAACATGATCAGGCATGCAGCAGCATGATTCAAGGTGCCGTGAAGAGGGAAGAACACGTGTGTACTGCGTTGTGAGATGTGGGCAAAGGCTACCGTGCGCTCCGCAATTCAGGGTGCGTGAGGAGGCAGTGTCTGGAGGTGATGCCCCCCGCCACAGGAGCGAGTGTCTGTCAAGCCACGAGACGCAGACTTGTGAATGCAAAGCTGATTATGTGGCGGGCCAACAGGGTGAACGCAACCCGAGGAAGAACTGCTACCGACCATTTCTTGTGAAGTACTTACATCACATGACTGTGATTGCCCTCCGGCAGTGGGTGCACACCTCCAGGTTGACGTCGTCGATGGTCGTGAGCTTTACCGGAACTCCGCCACGTTCCGGAGGTGCCTGATGGCCTTCGGTATTAGAATGCGGAGACATTCAGTCAAACTTCTCGATATCGTGGTGCATTCCCCGAGCCAGGCAGCTGAAAGCGCGAAGGGCCGGGCTGACACTATGAAGCGGGCTGACCGGCTCCTGTCTTGTGCTCATGATGTGGTGACAGGACTTTGTTTTCGGAGTGTGCATATGGAGATGTATGAATGGACATTCTTTCGCCTTTGGTTGCATGCAGTTTGTGTGGGTGTTTGTTAGTGGTGCGTGCCGTGGAAGCATCCGTCCACTCTCTTGTGACTGCCTACACAATCGGGCCCCAATAAACCAGAATAAACCAGAGATCTCTGTCGTGGCCATGTGCATAGGCTCGCTGTAGCCTCGAGTATCTTGAGCTCAAGAACGTCGCGAGACGAGAACAGATGTGGAGCGTGCAGCTCCCGGCTGCACCAACGTACCCCCGCAGTGTCGACACCAGGGCATCGCTGCTGCTTCACGCACTTTTTTCAAATTCACGTGTGTCTCTGTGCGCGGAGCCCTGCGGACAGCGCAGTATTAGCCTGTGCTTAATTTGGAACGTGGCTTCTGGTGGCAAAAGCACGGTAATGAATTGGATGGTTGTGCATTATCGGAAGCCGCAAGGACAGTCATAAGCAGCACTTGCACACACAGGACACAGCTCGCCTGCATTTTCGTCGCAGATGTCCCAGTCTTCTGGTGTGGCTTGCAGGCGCAGCATTCGTCAAGAAGCCTAAGGCCGGCTTGTTGGGAATATGTCTTTCCGCGTTACTGTTCACGCTTATCCCAGCAGCGATGGGCACTCGAAACGCAGTGAGGCTGTGCTGCTAGACATCCCGTGTGGTACTGGTGAACAGCTGGTTCGATGGCTTGGCCACGCGGCCTGCCTGAAGCTTGCATATTGCAGGCGGGATCTGATGCATAGATATCTTCCCCATGCAGTGTTGGGCAAGGATGGAAATATTCTGGACGCTGATCACGTCATGAAAGAGGTGGACTGTCCTCAGCGAATGCCTCGCATGCTGTGGGTCAAGATAAGTACGATGAGGTCATGAGCTGTTTAGACCATGTGCTCGTGGGAAATGGAACGGCTTGAAACGGACTGTGCGTGGGTTCAAGTGTAGGTCATCAAGGATGGCGATGATGTGTATGTGGAATATGGCAGTGGGCCACAAGCTTTAGCCGCTCGGTGGGAGGGACGACCCGAAACTCCTGACTTTCAGTGGGGCCACGATGGCGTTGTCCTGCCAGCACATGACTTGTGGTTGCATCAGCTGGATTTGGAAGAACCCAACCTTCATATGCTCGTCGACAAAGCCTTGTTGGAGCAGAATCCAGACGCTGTCGCCCAAAACTTGGATGCTGTCAAGGCGTTGCTTATTCAGCATGCAGGGAGTCTGCAAGCTTGTTTCTTTGCCTTCGAATGCCAGGTGCAGCCACAGCAACAGAATGTCGGCACTTCAGGCTATCTCTTTCGCATCGAATAAATTCTGCCATGTTAGCATCCCATGAGATTTCAATGGCTCCTGCCCCTTTCAAACAGAAAGCACAATACGTTTGGTTGCGGGTTTGTAGCCTCCACAGAGTCGACTGTTTATAGGGTGACAAGGATCCACACTTGATCAACCGAATGAGCCTAACCCAGTTCAAGTCCCTGTGTACGGTAGCACAAGTGACATCAGCCAAGTATACCGCTGATCGCATTGAAGAATCAGTCAAAGCAGCACTCGCAACCGCGACAGCAGAATCTGCTGGCTCAATGGGCTTCCAAGACTTCCTCATGGCCCTTGTCCATGTTGCCCACAGCAGATTTGCTGCTCACGTATGCCCTCCAGTGCAGTCCTTGCATGATCCGAGCCTTGGCGACAGATCATGGCTGGCATGGTCGCTGCATGGCCGCACTTGGACGCCTACATCCTGATGTGTGTTGCTGAGTATGTGCTTTGAACAGCGGCTGTTGAACTGCAGAAACCTGATCTTTCCGAGCATTCACATTTGGCAGACAAACTTGATGAGCTGCTGTCAGACTGTGTGGCACGCCATATATTCCCAGATCAGGCGGCCCGATTGGAACGGCTGTTGTTGGCACAGTCCAAGCCTGCTAGTCTTATGCTGCGCAAGGGCCGGCGGCTCACCGAGCAGACGCTAGACTCTTGTCAAATGAAACGAATCAAGTCCGCGGCGGTACAAGTCGAGGTGAAACACCTCGCGTGCCACATGGCAAACTGGAACATGCTGGGGCAAGACTTCCTTCTGCAAGACCTGGTTGTGGCAACTCTGCTGGCAAAGCACAGGTGAGCACCTTCATGTTGGCAGCCTTGGCACATGGAGACTGATGACTCGGTGGTGAGTGCACCATCCGCCGCTACGGCGGTGCAGCAATCTACACAGTGCTGCAGGGCGCATGAGATTGAGGAGTTTGAGCTCAAGCAGCAGCCCATGACGGTGAATTACGACGAGTTCGAAAGCGTGATTTTGTATCTTGCGTACCATATGTACACCAACAATAAGCGCAGTGACCCCTTTGAGGAGTATCTAGGAGAGTTCATGGATAAGGTGTTCAGGACTTCTGGTGTGCTTGTGGATTTCCCGCAGCAAGACTAGCCGCTGCAAACGCTAGTGAGCTTGGCCGTCTGTATCAGTAAAGATGGACCTGAACACCTACATGACATGCATATACCAGTGCTCGGGGAGTGCTGTTGCGGTTGATCATGAAGCATACAAACACGGAATCCATGTCCCACTTTTGTTCTTGCTGAGATGAAAGTGAAAACCACTTTCGGAGGGATGCAAGACAACAGTTTGAATGGTACAGTCTCTTGCCACATACATTTAGAGTACCATGAAGCTCACGAGACCGCTAGAGTATGCTGAACACTTGTTTTTGTCTGCCGAGGCTTTGGTTGCAATGTGGCATCGCTGCCCTGCATTCATGCACCACCTCACCTCGCAGCCGACCGTGCCCATCAACTGCTGCTCCAAATTCGGTGTTGCTGTTTATCCCGCAAGCTCCTCTCTGGTGCCTCTGACATCTGTGGCTGAAAACGGCATGAGTGTGGATGATAGCAGTGATATATCTGAAAATCGGGGGAAGGTGCTTTGCCCGCCTATATACTTGCTTCTTGTTGTAGTGCTATTTTGTGAGTTCAACAGGCATACATCCTCCTTTAAGGGTGCAACTTTTCAAGGTGCACCAGTATGCGCGTCCAATGGTCCAGAGTGGCAACTGTGGAAATTCCTTCGGTATGTCAGTCCCGCAACGCGTCAACGCCGACACCTCGACACCCCGACACCGCCAACAAAGCGCACGAAGCACTCCCGCAGGCGCCTTGACAGCCACGTCTTGACCGGGGGAAAGCTAGATTTGGCTGAGTGCCCGCCACGGCCAGGAAAGCATGTGGGAGTCTGTTGAATGTAAGCGGCTTCCGCTGATATCGGCAGAGCGGCCATTGACATTGTGAGCTCGGAGGTAGCGTGAACGACGTGTAAATCCGGCTCAACACTGTAGGCCATCGTTGCATCATCAACGAGTATGGAATCAGTGATAGGCCTGTCGTTAAGATTTGTGAGCCTTGGTGTTTGCACGCTTCTGATCGTAGGCGCAGTCTATGCACCTGTGTATGCAGTTGCTTGGTCTGTAGACGCGGCAAGGCCCGAACTGGTCCCCGTTGCGTTTCTTAGCACAGTAGTTTTGTCATTTGTATGTGTGTACCTGCCGACTGTGTTGGCATGGTTTCTATGCCAGACTCTTCACGAATGGGGGTCTTTGAACAGCCTCGTTTCGAAGGGTTGGACCAGGACGCCGGTGTGGCGAACAGCCTTGTCGCTGAAGTCCGGCTCCAAGCTCACCATTAGCCTGCTTCTAATCACTTGTACGGCTAGTCTTGGTGCATTGCACGTGAGTTTTGTGTGTGCCATCACACAAAACGACAATCTACAGGCCGCTATCCCGTTCTGGACATTGATGCCTTTCGGCGCTGTTCATGCGTTGGGATACCTCATCCAAGGGAAGCATCGTGTTAGCTATCCAGCGGCACACATGCCCCGCCTGCAGCAACTGCTGGACATCGCTGTGCCAGCAGTCAAAGATGGTGTGCACATCTGGGCCAGAGCAGCTGTGCTTACCTCAATACTGAGCGTTTTTATACTCAAGCCAAGTTTGGCATTCAAGCAAGTCTTTGTGGCTGCAATGACGAGTTTCTGCTTTACGTTGGCGTTGAGCTGGTCGTCTTGCTTGGTCAACATTCTTATGGCTGAGCGGCTGAACAGAAGGGGACTGCAGCACGTGGACCATGGAGTGGTGAGTTCCTTGTCCAGTGTAATTCCCCAGGTGTGCTGACTTGCGTCATCTCTGCTGCCATGTCCAAGCACGACGGGGCAATGCTGCGTACACAGGTTCTTGAGATGCTAGTCCACCGCCTACATAGTCTGAAGGACCCTCTGAATTCAGCGCTAACTCTCCAGGTGCGGCAAGCCTTTCGTATCTACTGCCAAGATTTCTGAAGTCACATGTCTCGGGCTTTCTTGCACTGTCGCTACCGTGTATCATCATCATAACGCGGGCACAGGCGCAAAGCCCTAAGCAGTGGTTAGATCGCTTTATCCTGGATCAACATTGGTAACAGGTCACCTCGTACAGGAGCTCCGAGTCCGTGGTGGATACTTCGGCATCTCCTTCTGGGCTGAGATCTTTCAGGACCACTCGGGCACTGACCTGTGGCTGCCATTGGCCCAAGGTTGCCTAGGAGAGCTGAGAGCTCTAACAGCAGCCGCGGATCGATACCTGGAAGCACATGGGAAGCACAGGTAATTCCTCCCAGGCATTCACGAGCTCTCCAATCTGATGGTATGCAGCATCTGTTGAGCTGCAGCTGTGCTGCTATTTCTGCAGGAAAGAAACGTCCACTGCCACACAGTGGAACACAGCCTCGCTGCCAAACCTGATGAGCTCCAGCCGCCGGGACCGCGTGTTCCCGGAGCGGGCGCTGCTCGAAGAGGAGCTCGATGCCCACCACATGCGATGCATCTGGGCGGCGCAGATCCTGACAGACGTCGCGGTGGAGAGCTACATGTACGACACGTGCGCCCTCCTGCAGATGCCACCCGAGGGCGTGCCGGGCCTGGCAGACGTAGTGCAGCAGCAGCTATCCGCATTCGCCGTGATGGATCAGTACCTAGAGGTGCGCTGCTGCCTTGGCCATGGCACTGGCCAGATGCCGCAGCATTGGCATGCGCACAACCATGGCCATGTACCCACGATCGCACACACGCAGATTTGTCTGCACCGTCTTTGGTTTGCCTTTGGTTTGCCTGCGGTAACTCTGCCAAGGTCGTTGGTAACATGTACCTGCAGCTGCTGGTGCGTGCGGTGACCGACATGCACCGGGGCGGCAGGCTCATGCATGCGCACATGTTTTGGAGGCATGCGGCAGTGGCGTTGGCACAGTGTGTGGAAGGTACTGCTGCGTGTTGCAGCCAGCTTCTGCTCCTGGGGCACCTGAGTGATGACCTGGGGCACCTGAGTGATGACCTCTCGGCTGGTTCACCTGAGTACACGCCTCGGCAGTGTTGTTTGTCCACCGGACGCGCAGTTGCGTTGATGTGAAGCTGACAGGAGTCGGTGTGCAGAACACAGTGCGGACTATTCCTCACAAGTCCCACAGGTCGTTGTCGGCGCAGCTGCTGTGTGCGCCACCAAAGCCGGGCACAGCGGGAGTAGAAGGACGGGCCGTAACTGTACATGCATGTCTTGATCAGTGCCTGTACCGGCTGCAAGCACGGTTTGGTCCAGGCCTGGCCAAACTGAGAGAGCAAGCATCGATGGTTCCCGCTGTTGAAAATGTGAAGCTGGATGGTTTCTCCGCGGCTATTTTGGGAGGGTGACAGAGTGTGTAGGCAGGTTTTGGGGGGGTCGACTTAGCCAGCGCGGGTTGCTCAGGGCCTTGTGGAGTTACCTACATTGGGGACACCCAAAACCGGCATAAACACTCGATTGCACAGAATGAAATATGTACCTAGTCGAGTTTAAGCAAGTCCGATCGTTGCCTGATGCAGTGTACCTATGCCAGCGTTACTGTGTGCTCACAGGACGACGCCTTGAGCACTCCCAAATGGCACAAAACACGCCCTGTGCTGCCCATCCGGCTCAAGAAACGCCATGTATCAGCGCATGTCTGGCTTGATTCAGTGTAGCTGGCACACACTCACGAGTCACATGCGGGTGTCAGTGGATTCACTTTGTTAGAACAGCAAAAAAACACACTACGATCCAATCGGACCAGCAAGCCCAGCAGCTCGCTGCTCATCTCTCGCCATGCTCGAGCGTCAGCGCTGCTTCAAGAACTCGAGCGTCAGTGCTGCTTCAAGAACTCGAGCATCGGTGGATTCTCCTCAGTCCCCGCTCCTAATAGCACGGCCTATACATTGCCAACGCCAACCCATTCACTGCAAGGCAAACGAAGCCAAAATGGCGTGGGCACATCACTGCCACACCATGTGCCCATCAAGTGCGTCCAGGACCAAAATTCAATGCAGACTTGTTGCGACCATCCCCAACAGCATGTTCCTGCGGGCTAGCATGGGCATGAAAGCACCACTACACCCGCATGCAGATAAACAACAGCGCATTCGCCCAAGCGTTCCCATTTACTGGATCAGATCCCGTGTCGCTCTCTGCGAACTTCTGTCTCTCTCTGCAGCCTACCGCGGCCCCATGTCGTATCCTAACCAGCTGTTCTGTTTGGGCCTGATCTCGAAAAGACTGTGCCGTTGTTGGGCTGGCACAGACTCGGATCAAAGTCCGGTGCGCCACCCCCCCCAAAGGGGCCACCATAACGTACCGGAAGCACGACCCATCCCCGGAATCGGCACCGGAATCCGGGTCACAAGAACTCCTGGCTGGGATGTGCCCGGCAGCCCCCCCTCGTTTCAGGGACTGTGGCACATGCCCAATGGAAGAGGAACAAGAGCGCGCTGGTAATAATTAAACGAGGGATGTGCACACCCCGTTGCACCGTCTCGGCGCTCGGTGTCGCCCACTTGTGTCTAGCTGGCACGAGGCCCAAGCCACCCAGTCATCCAGCCAGGCCGTTTCTCAATCAGAGACTCATTCCACAGACGAGCGGACTTGAAGAGCGGCCTGCTTGCCTCATCTGCAGCGCTGCGCTGGTGTTCTGCGTGGCAGATGCGCGCCAGGGGCGGCACACCTCCCAGGCAGGCGGCGACGCTGCCTTGCACTCCATGCCAGAATCCTTGATCTGCCCTGCGGCAGAAGATGAGAGCATCGCGGCGGCATGCCGTGCGCCGAGGGGGCATACCACGGCCGCCACGCGTGTGCGCGTGTCCACCAGTGACCTGGGAGGTGCCGGCCGTGGCCGGCCGCTTGGTGGCTAGAGGCCTCTGCCCCAGGCCACCGGCACGATCGCTATCACGGAATGCTGTCAAGGACTGCAGGGGTGCCCGTACCTCTTCGCTGAGGCTGCAAATGCATGCACATCGGTTCCTCAACCTGAAAGCAGAGACTCAGCAAGTCTCCAGAGGTTGAGCTCCACAAGCGCATGGCGCAGTGTCCACAACGCCCGCAAGCGGCTAGACACCGGAAGGCTCGTTGCTTCTGTGGGTGGAGGCTTATACAGCAGCCAGACTCCTAGGCAGCGCCTTCCGCGGGAGCGGCTGAGGCGCACATCTGTCTGCACAGCGCTCGCAAAGCGCTCCACGGCTTCACGCATTCGATGCTCCTCTGAACCGACGCCTGCAGGCGGAGTCGAGGACGAGACGTGGGTGCTCATGGGAGATCGTGAGTTCTCTGTTACCATGCGCCTCGGCCGCAGCGGCTGAAGAATCAGGGTGCCCGCTCCTGCGGCAGTCCTCTGGCAAGCGCGTTCTCAATGAAGCGTCCGTGCGGTTATCCACCGATTGATCATGCGCTGTGTGGCTTGGCTGCAGCTGCCGGCCTGTGCTTTCGTCAGCAGGGGCCTCAGCTTGGAAGGCGGCTTGGCATGCTTCTGCACGACGTCTGCGGGATGACAAGAAGAGCGCAGGGGACCAATCGTGTCAACAATGGAGGATGCGAAACCGATGAACGCCCATGGAGTTCGAGTAGGCCGCGTTGGGGGACCTCGAACGTTGCAAAGACATGCATTTTCGACACAATGTCCTGTACGTGAACACCACGTTCGGATCGACAGAGGAGAATCATGAACAGAGGTTGTGCTGTTCTGCTGTCCGGGATCACGCACCGGTGGGCTGCATTCTCAGGCACCTTGGCCAGGTTGCTGTTTGTCACCACTCAGAGGATTACGCAGATGTCTGTCGTGTGAGTGTTGTGCTGGCACATATGACTGTAATTGAGTCTATGGTTCGTTGATCATTTGACTGTGCCGATGCATGCACTCTTCATGAATCGGAACATGCACCACGATGTAGAACAGCGTCTGTCCTGGCGGCTTTCTGCTGTTACATCTCACATGACGTTGAATATTGTATCTAGAAATCGCGAACAACCATGCATGGACATATTTTGCTCTACCTCATGGCCCGTCCGGGCTGATACTATTCCGTGAGCAGCATCAGCTTGCGCAAATAAAACGACAGCGCATGTGACATGCCGACTGACACCAGTACTACGATAGCAAGTACCAGAAGACCATAGATTATTCTCTCTCCGGGTGTTAAGAGCGTAGCTCCCGTTCTAAGGAGCAGGAACGAGTACCAATCTGCCAGGACCCTGCACACAGGGGAACACATCATGGCCCGGCGCACGCCCACAGCAGCTATAACTTCCCAGCTTTCCATGTCATAAGGATGTAGCATGGCGCCTTTACAGCAGGGATGGTTGGTTTTGAGTTGAGCTCCGCGTACTTGCCAGGTGAACCGTTCTGAGCTACTTCCTGCGACTTCTGGGCCCCAAGTTCATCTATGAGCTGCTGAATTTGTTTTTCTGATGCCTTACTGCCTATCTGTGTGCTTCCATTGCACCTGTCGTCTTCCTCCGCGGCTGACGTACCAATCTCGGCTCGCCTTCGTGAAGAACGTGTTTGAACCATATAGAAACACACGTTGCGTTACCTAGAACACCACATTCTGTACTGAACGATATTGCGGCGATGAAAGTCCCGGCCAAGATATGTGCAGCATAACGATTACAGCTTGTCACGACAACAACCGACGTAAAATGGCACTTGAGATGGCAAGATGCTGGGATGTCGGCAGCCCGCACAAACTGGTCACGCTCTCTGCAGATTGTTGACGACGCGTGTTAGGTAGACCTGGGTCGCTGACAGATCTACTGGGCCACAGCTGCTTCTAGGCAGCGATTCCGGGTTATCCCTGTCGCCACTTCTGTGTACAAAAGCGCGTGCGTGTGACAAGGCAGGTCCGGTCGTTGTATACACAAAATCAGAGGATTCCCCAGCTTCACAGAATACCCGGCCGATTACCACTGGTGTTATGTGGGCACTTGATGAGTATGCGCCGTGCTGCGAGCGAGTGCAGCTTGCCAACAGAGTGCCTGATCAGGAGTGCTGATCCTGCCTCTAGTCAGGCCAGTTTGCAACGAAACGTACTCCATTCACCAGCTCTACAAAAGCCGACATAAACTGGGAAGATGCAGGGCGACCGATCACTGGCTGGATCCCGGAGGGTAAGCGACTGTGCGTGTCAGTCCGTGACACCTGTCCAATCTTTGGATCACAGTTAGTACGGCAAGCCTGCAGGTACATGTCCGCATTCACCTGGCTCGTGAAGATAACGCCAGTACGAATAGGGAGCTGCCGCCAGTGTTGGTGCGTTGTGATCGAGCCCATGTCCCCCTTGCCTCACCATGGGTATCCCTGCACACCTTGGCCTGACCGCATGCTGCAATGTTCCGTCCGTTCGCAGGTCCACGCTAACTTCTACGCCACCACCGATATGCTGGCCAAAGTGGCATACCATAGCTATCAGGTGTGCCTTTTTGCTGTCCCTGTCCCCTACCAGCCACCTTCCTCACGATGGCCAACTTCACCCCATGCCTACAACTACGCCACTTTATGCAGCTAGTATACCAGGGGCGGCCTTCGTTCAAATACTGTGCGTGTCACCAACACTGACCCCTATGTGGCATCGCAGTCCTACCTCCCCCCCCGCCTGGGCAGCTCAAGTGATATGACAGACCCATGGGGGGCTGCATGGTTCGCCCTCAGCAGCGGGGCCATTGTGTCCGGCAGGCAGATACCAATTGGCCCTCTGTTCCAGCACATGTGCCCCGCAGATGTGCAGCCACTGCAGCTGACTGTCCACTTCTCGCAGCAGTACCCCGATGCCGCCTGCCCTTTTGCTGCAGCGAGCCGGCACAAGCAGCACCTCATCTTCAACCCTCGCCACATGTACTTCAACAACCTCAAGGAGGCGCTCTTGATTCAGACAGGTCCGCACACCCTCCTTCACCGTAGTGCACCTGCGCCAAACATGCATCATGCGGCGGCAGCTGCACTCCCGTCACGCCCACGGCACTCGCACCTGTACGATGACAGCCCCTAAACATGAGGCCGTTTACGGGGTATAAACACGTCTTGCTGTTCCCACGTGCGGTCAGCTGCACAACATCACCAGGTGCCTACGATTGCTGCCCACTGCGAATGGACCGCCGCCGCTGAGCGCCACATCTTGCGCGTTCTGTCAATTCTACACAAGCGCTCACCCCCAGGACATGTAGCAGCGAGCTCCTGCGGTCTCAAATGCAATGTGGACCCAGCATCCAGGATGCTAGAGATGCTGCGACAGCCGCTCCTGCGGCCTCGCCCCGTTCGTGGCTCTGCACCGCAGAACACGCTCAGGTTCAGCCGCCTTGTCCCGTAGGCCACGGCCGTAGACGGTGTTCAAACCCGGTGCGGGTGCAGGCTGCGCGCCGCGGCGGCGGCCCCGACGCGCACCCGCATGCATGCAGGCCGCGCGACCCAGGTGCTGGAGCTCGTGGAGGAGGACCGCGAGCAGCTGTGGCAGGCGGCGCGCGATGGCGACCTCGGCATCCACCAGCAGCGGCTCGATCGCCTGAAGCATGCCGCGGCGGTGCGCCCCGGCCAGGACGTCCCCCAGGTGCCCCTCCGGGTGCTGCTCGCCGCCGACACCGCCGAGGTGCTGCCCCTTCGCCCCCACACTGCGCCTGCGCCATGGTCAGGCCACCACATGCATGTGAATGCGCCGTCCGCTGCGCGCGGTGGACCGCCTTCCGTTCCGGTGCGCAAGTTGTGTCTGCTGGATAAGCTGTGCGCACGGCGCCATGCATGGTGGGCGGGCGGCCGCCTGGTGGCAGGCCCGAGTGGCCGTTGGTGCGCATGCATGGTTGTCTGTGCGTGCTGTGCTGCCTGCCAGCCGGGGGGCGAAGGCCCACCTCTGGGCGCCCTCTGGCTGCACTGCCCCGAAGCTCCGCTGTCGCTCTGTCGGGACGGCGCATGAGGGCTGACTGCGCACTGCGAAGCCGTACTGCGACGGCGGCACCGTTTGGCATGTTCAAGCTTGTGTCGCGCGTGGCGTGTGAGGGGAATGCAACGCCTCACATGCCAGCCCCCCGGCCGCGGCCGCCGTCTGCATCCGCAGGGTTCACCGGAGCGGTAATCCCACGCCTGCATCCTGCCACGGTGTGCGGCCGCTGTGGACGCCACTGCCACACACCTGCGGAGTCAAAGCAGTGCTGTGGCCGCGCCGCGGCACCTGCCCCCGCAGACACACCTGGGGCCGTGTGTCTGCGATGGCCGCTGTATACTGCACATGGGGCCCACATGCTGCGGGGCGACGCAGGAGGGAGAGGGGGTGCGTGCTGCGCGGCACGTGGCCGTATGCTGCGTGCTGTGGGTGGACGTGTGCACGCTGACGGCAGGCGGTGTGGTGCAGGGCGTGGAGGACCGGGGGTTCTTCTCGCGGCCGGTGCCGGCGGAGTTTCCGGACGGCACGCGGCCGACGCTGCTGGACGCGATCTACGCCATCTGCCCGGAGGCGCTCGCACCGGCGGTGTCGTGCCAGGTGCTCGCGGAGGGGGAAGCGGCTGTGCGCCTGGAGTGCCGCGTGCAGCTGGTTGTGGAGGAGGTGGAGGCCGGGGGCCGAGAGGAGCAGGTGTCGCGGGGGGGTTCCAGGGGGGGGGGTGAGCAGGCTGTGCAGGGCCGCTGCGACGGTGCGGCGGGAGCGCAGCAGGAGGGAGAGGGGGGGCCGGCCGAGGGAGGTGCTGAGGCCCGTGTGGATGACGTTGCAGCTGAGGTCACGGCGACGGCGGTGCGCTCGGGTGGTGAAGGCGACGAGGCAGGGGG
This sequence comes from Ulva armoricana, assembly GCA_032360965.1. Lineage (NCBI taxonomy): Eukaryota > Viridiplantae > Chlorophyta > Ulvophyceae > Ulvales > Ulvaceae > Ulva > Ulva armoricana. The sequence continues at coordinate 1,653,629 of JAUMHO010000010.1, forward strand.
AGATGCCGGCGATGAGGCGGGCGGCGCGGGGAAGAGCCGGGAGGGCGACGGGGATGGAGTCGGGGCGGCCTGTGCCGAGACGGTGGGATCACGGCCGGTGTCTAGCGGTGGTGATGAGCAGGAGGCGGCGGATGGGGCCGCGGCGGCGGGCGGAGTGGTGGGGGAAGCAGCGGCGGGTGCTGAAGGAGGGACGGCTGTCCGGGCGGCACAGTGGAGGCCGTCGAGAGACGGTGCAAGGGACAAGGCGGCGATGAGGCACAGGGAGCCGTATTGGAGGGTTTCGAGGGGCCACTTGAGGGAGGGGGTGTGCGTGTATGTTGGCGGTGCGCGAGCGCACTCGAGGGAGGGCGTCCTGCGAGCCAGCATGCGGTTACTGCATGACCTCTTGCGCGCTCCCGACTTGTTTTTGTATGTCGTAGTTCGGTACTCAGACGCAAGCCGCGATAGTCTATGGCCGTGATGAGATCGTGTGGAGACGCGTCGTGCCTGCAGCGGCACATTGACTGCGTTTTACTATGTGCGGATGCCTCGCGATCTCGCTGGAGATCTTTCATGGGAAAGTATATCGCTGGACGCTAGCGCACCACCTTTCAAGTACTGTTGACAGCACAGTGTCGGCCCGTTGTTGATTGTTCTCATATCGAAGGTGGAGTGCAGTACCTCGAACGATTCTCCCGCAATGTTTGTCTCGGTGAGCCACAGGAGGCCGGCGATCTCAAGTAGGCATAGACACGTAGTCAGATGTAAGAAACCGGATAAAGTTGATGGTTCCCTGACCCAAGCGGAAAAGGATGAGCGGGTGGCACAGGCGGTGGAGGAGTTGCGCAAGGTCCGTGTAGTACCGCGCGACGATGCTACGCATGTGATCCGGATGGCTTCGAAATAGCATGCATCAACCATGTACACGAACTCTGCATGTTTTGTAGATGGAAGTTGATCGTGAAGCAGCTCGAGAAATTGTCAAGCTGTGGAAAGAGAGTGGTGTCACGGAAGACCCAGATGAGCTTCAGAAGCTCTACAAAGAGAAGTCAACAGGTGCTCTGGCACGGTTTGGGGTACAAATATTCTTGGATGCTTGTGCGTGCTACGCGGTAAGTTTCCGAAGCTTGCAGGAAGATTCAGCTGCAGCACACACAAAACCATGTTCGATCTTGCGTCCGGAGTACAGCGCCTCTCCATGCATCATCAGCCTGCCAAGAAAAGCGTTTGAGTTCTGTTTGACTGCAGGCCTATGCTGCAGCGAGTGCGATAAATGATGGCGGGGTGTTCTTTGGTAAAATGGTAAGCTGCTCTAACAACATGATGCCCCAGTAGCAACCATTGGGAAACACTCTGGACACCGCCCCACGTGCAGGTTCTTGTCTTTATTTTCTCGGCTGTGACGTTCAACTACGGTTTGGCGTTGATCTCCAACGTACTATCATTGGGTGTGTCGCTCAGGAGCATGAACCGGTTTGGCACCAACGCAGTTGCTTACCTGGAAGCAGTCAAAGAGATCGCAGGCCCGACGTCGCTGGACTCGATTACTCGCGTTCAAGGCGCGATTGACTGCATGAAGATTGCGTCTTCATTGGAGAAGGTGGACGCATACTTGAAGGTACAGTCCTCCTGCACACTGCACTCCCGGCGCATCCCCTCCATGTCATCATGATCAAGACAACCCCCACCACACCCACGCACTCCTATGCTCTCTCCACTCTCATCAGTACACCTGTTCAGGTAGTCCACGACATACTCCGCTCCATGCGATCAAACACACCACGGTTCCAGCCCCACGCCCACACTCACACCCACACGCAAAACACCTCACAACACACGAGTGCCATCCACGTTCTGACCAGCTCCTGCCGAGCTCAACATGACCGCACCGACGCCACCGGGCAGCCACGCCGTCACGCACTCGCGAGGCTCACTCTTGGCGTGTGGCGTGCAGGAGCGGGCAGAGAGCACTGAGAGCACAATGCAAACGATGGAGAGGCTGGGCGTGTACTTTGTGCTGAACCGGGCCCGAGACGAGCAGGGTTTCACCCCGGAGAAGTACGGCTTATCGGAGGCGGAGGCGGTGACCATCGCGCGCATGTTCACAAAGTACGGCCCCCGCCGCTCCCTCAGGTTCCCCTCTCCCGCAGCGCCGTGCCGGCGTTTGTGTGAGTGCACCCCGTGTCCAGCCACCTCCTCGAACTGCCATGCGGACTGCGCTGCGACAGTTGCGTGCATGCGGCGACTGGCAGAGAGCTGCGGGGGGGCCCCACCGATGCGATGCCACGTATCGCACCCCACCCACTGCGCAACACCGGTGTTGGGCAGTTGCGCCGAGGCTCTGGGAGCACGAGCCGAGAGATGCGATACTTCCGACACAAGTGCCGGGTTTGCGCAAGGAGTGGCCTGCGGTGTGTGCAGGTATGACAAGAATGACGACGGCCGCATTGACCAGCGGGAGCTCGAGCAGCTCTGCCAGGACGCCGGCCGGGACATGACGACGGAGGAGGTCAAGGCCACCCTCAAGGCCATCGACGAAAACGGCAACGGGTGCGGGCCCACTTCGCACCTGCCCTGCGCCTCTTTCACAGCCCCCCCCCCCCCTTTCATAATCTGTGCGCTGGCGTCAGAGTTGTGTTAGACTGCCACGTGCAGGCCAGCTTGAGTCTCAGCAAGTTTTGGAGCAAAACTGTGGCAAGAAATGTATCATGGCTGTCATCAGAGCTGCGACGCGCAGATTTCTCCGACGTGCACCTGCGGCCCAAGCCCAGTGGCGGGCGGTGCAGGCCGGAACGGCAGCAATGCATGGATGGCTGGCATGCAGGTACATAGAGTTCAACGAGTTTGTCGCGTTCTGGGCCAACCCTCAAGAGAAGGTCGCTGCGGCTCAAGCCGCGCAACCGGGCGACGCCGCGGACAGCAAGAGCAGCTGAAGCAAGAGCAGCTGAAGCAAGAGCAGCCGGCCATGCAAGGGCCCCCGCTTGCGTGACCCCTAGCCACATGATCTGCCGCACCGCGGCTCCCCATTACTGTAGAGTGTTCTGTGTTGAACACAGCAGTGCCAGGCAAACCCCAATGTACCTTCCCCAGTGCCCCCCGCCGCTGCAGTGTTGCACTTGAACCAGGGCCCCCACCCCACTGCTTGCATCCCAGTTTCTGCCACGGAGATTCCATTGTCACGGACAGCTCCCAAACGCAATGGCCACAGGTGCTTCTGGGGCGAATACATACGCGCGAACTGATCATAGCCTCATCGCATTGCCTCGAGTGAGGCCTCGGCCGTGTTACACTATCACTCGCTGTGCAACACGGGTGACCCACAGTGCCACTGTCACTCGGACAAGCTGGCGGCGCCAAACGGCTTCAGTGCGCCCTGTTTGGTTGCTGTTTCGAGCGCGAGCGCAGCAAAGGCGACCATTAGCATGCTCTGCCCTGCCAGCAGCGCCGCCGTCGCAAGCACCTCTATCGACCACTCCCGCCCGTCCGATAGCACCCCCTCGGCCAGCGGCAGCGCCCTCGCCAGGCCGAACCCCGCGACTGCGCCCCCCTTGAGGTGCGGGTTGCCCGGGTTGGCGGCGACGACATACCTGTAGACCACCCCAAACAGCGCGCATGTGGCGAGCCCGCCGCCCGCGGCAAGCAGCAGTGCGGTGGTGCTGGATGTGGCAGCCACGGCACTGGGTAGCAGGCCCACTGCCCCCCCAGCCGCTGCGATGACTGCTGCCTTCCCTGACTCGAGCCGCTCCTGGTTCTGCATGGCAGCTGCGAGTGAGGACCGGTGATGCTTGGGCAGTTCTTGCGCACAGAGGTGCAGCTGGGTGGATCTGTGTCGGCCAGGAGGAGCCAACCTGCTGCAGCTCAGACTTCATGGCCTCTGTTTCGCACTCCAGCAGCTCGGATTCGAGTTGAGCCGTCTCCACTGCATTCTCTGCTGCTTGTGCATCAAGCTGTGATGCCTGCAGGACCATGCGCCAGGCTGAGGCTGACCTCGGAACGTGGGACGTTCCGTGGCGAAGCTCTATACATGTGAACCGGACGAGCTCGGCGCACCTTTTCTAGTGCCCGCTGCACTGCAGCACTCTTGTCTGAAGCCTGTTGCTTCCTGAGTTGCTCCTGCTTGAGGGCTTCCATCTCCAGATCCGCTTGCTTCTGCTGAATTTCCTTGACCTGTACACATGGCAGATGTTTCAGTTTACAGGTTCGTCTTGACAGCTCGACCGGGAGGGGGCAGAAGGGCAGGCCCGTGACCGGGAAGGGCAGGCTGGTCGACCTCACCTTCTCAGCTGCGGCATTTATACGTTCAACGGCTTTCATGGCTTTGGGATCATCTTTCAGCAGCTTTTCTGCGCGCGCGAGGAATTTCTGCACTCCACGGGGAACATCTGGGCGGGAGGCCGCGGTGGCAGCAGCATTGGCGAGCCCTGCAGCCTTGGGCTGCGGCAATCAGCAGTGCGCACCGAGTTGTCTTCACCAGCAGCTCGACACGTAGCTTTATTTCTTGCGTGTTCACACCGCCATCCTGCGTAACGCTGCTGTGTTGCTGGCGGGATGCTGACCCGCAACGAGCACACGTGGTTCTTTCATGCCTGCGCACCTGCGCTGCCCCAGGCTATACGCGCGCCAGGCACCGACGCACAGCGTTGATCCCTTCTGCATGCCCGGTCTGGGCTCGACGCCTTCGTTGCTTGCATCGTATAGGTGCGCGGTCGCGTTGTTCAAAAGAAGGAGATTCGGCGCACACAAAAGATCACACACAGCGCTGATTCAAGCATGCACCAGCTCAAACCTGGCCCAGCGATCGCATAACGCTACAACAACTCACCACGCCCAGCAGCATGCCCTCTGGCTGCATCACCGTGCGCCCGGGGGCCAGCGCTGTGCAAGCACATGTGGCGAAGGTGCGCTGAATCGGTGTCAACTCCACAGCTCAATGCATGAGTAAAGGAACAACGGTGCACCCTTACCCCAGCAAGCATCCCGTAACAAATCCACTGATCACAACACCCAAGGGACCTGTGTGTCAATAAAAGAGGTGCCGTTTGGAACTGCCACCAGATCCGGTGAAGGGGGTGTTGTCTAGTCATTCGCACCAACAACAGCCAACGAGATCCAGGGTCCAGACATGTCCAGATGTCCTGCGCATCGGACGCAGCCCCTGTGTGCGCAGGCCTCTCCCACACTGTGTGGGCCACAGTGTGCCCCCCCCCCCCATGCCACGTGTCCGCAATCATGCATGCCACACAGACAATGTGCGGCACGAGCAAATATATATAGTTAGATCGAAGAGAGGCACGGTCACAGGTGCATCACGCAACAGCGTACAGGTCTCGAATCGGACCACCTAATCACACATCCTCTGCGTACGCCCCTCCTGGACGCATGTACACCGCCGGTTCGAAACTAGTCCCTGCAATCTGTGCAACGTGCGACATGGTATTTCTGATCAGCAAGGTATTCCCTTGGCACCCCGCCGCACTGAACTCTCTCACCGCCTGTGCCATCCACATCGACACATCTCTCTTGTTCCTCCCACCGCATGAACTCTCCGCAATCTGTGCAACGTGCGATGTATAATCTGTTTTAAACAGGGCTTGCATGTGGCGCCTAACTCCTCCTAGCCTCGGCCATGCGCTCATGCCGGGGCACGCATCCATGCCGGCCACGATGCCGCTGACGCAGCACAGGCATGCCCGCGACCGGCGCGGCGGGCAGCTCACCCTGCTGCTGCGGCGCCGCTTCTTGCGCGCATATGCATGGCCGGCAGTGTGGTGCCCGGGTACCATCCAGTGTGTGTTCGCCCCCGTCCTCTCGTAACTCTTACATCTGATCACGAGTCAGTCGTTGTCCGCGCAGACGATCCATTGACCGACGCTCCCCATTTCCTTTTCATGTATCGGGCGCCATGCCGAACTGCCAGCGAGCATCGGCCGCCGCGCCCCTACGCGTAAAACCCCTAATGTGCTACGCCCCTACGCACGGGGGTAGAAGCGGCGGGCGCATGAGACATGGCGAGCCCCACACAGGCCCCTCCCAGTCCAGACCACAAGACTCTCCTGCACAGGAGAAGTACAACAGCGCACGTTCAGGTGACAGTGCGGGGGGATCCACAGCAACACCGTGGCCACAGAGATAGCTCAGCTATAGGCTATAGCTACAGTTCAGACTCGAGCGAGCGATGCGAAGGAGAGTGAAATTTAAAGGAGAATTTTGGGGGGTTTTGGCACCACACAGCGGCAGTGTGTATGCCCAACGCTGTAGTTGGTGCAGCGACGCACCTCTAGAGTCCGCCCCTCGTTGTGGGGCTCCTCTGGCGAGAGTTTTCAGTTCAGCATGCGCAGACCTCCCAAACACGGCAATGCGCTTTTGTTGGGGAGCACTTGTTGGGGAACATTATCAGGTCTAGACGCCAAACAGTGTAAGGGGGATGCCACATGGGGTTCCAATTCAGGCGGAAGTGAAATGGAAACTTTCCACTTCACCAAGTGGCAGGTCC
>JAUMHO010000010.1:1660200-1716130 GCA_032360965.1 Ulva armoricana
GGTCCCGGTTATCCGGAGATGTCAAAGTCCTTGTAGGATATGGCGAGTAAGTGTCACATTTACATTTACATTTACTTACTCGCCATATCCTACAAGGACTTTGACACTGTGTGGCGCGATGCCTTGCTGCAGGCCTGTGCTGACACCAGCAGCATCTGCGACCCACAGCTGCTGCCACCGTCAAAAGGCCAGGAAAGTCGACATCGTGTTTCACAGGGTATACCGGGTGTTGATCCGATCGCGAGATGACCCGAAAAGACACCGTATGACAGCCAGCTGGTGATCTGGGATGACACAAGCAGTCGCAGCTCTCCTGTTTCACCAACAGGTGCACCTTAAGGATTAAGGATTAAGGATTAAGAATTCACCCCCGCCCCTACTAGGCGCTGTGGCCAATGCCCGCTTGGGTTTGTCGTGATATCCGAGTTGTCTTTTTCATTTTTTATTTTTTTGCCAGGCTGCACCTGAAGCCAATTAATTGGCAACAAAGCCAGGCTGTCATGTCCTCAAGGCCTTCCTCTGACCGTTCCGCTGAGCCCAACTGGGCATCCGCCCTTAAGCTTTGGCCAAAGCCATGGCATGAAGACATATGTCTATCTATCTACATGTTGCATTGCAGAGAGGCACGGTCACAGGTACATAGTTGTTACGCACCAGCTCGAATCAGACCACTTACAATTATTCATCCTCCGCATCCGTCTCATACGTCCACCGGCTCGAAACTAGTCCCCGTAATCTGTGCAACGTGCAGCATGGCAATTCTGACATATGTATGTAGTATTGGACATATATATATGTAGCATTAGAATTCATTGTTTATGTCTTGTCAGCTGGGTACAAGTTCTGCTGATCGCATGTTCTGACAGGGTAACATGCTGTTATTTACTGAGTGCTCGCAGGTCTGAATATTTGTGTCAGGTTGGCGCTGTGGCGTGTGCTTACACGGGCGACGACGACTTGGTGACCAAGTCTTGGTCTGCCACACGGGGCCCTCTTGTGACTAAGGTTTGGCTTCCAGCACCGACAAATTCTACTGGTCGTGGAGTTTCAAGCCGGTATACGTCGCGGACGTGCTCGTACGCGTTGGCACCAAGGGATGGTTTGTGTCGTCGAGGAATCCAGTGTGCGCTCCCTGGGCCGGTCAAACGTGACTCATGATTCATGATGCGAAATGCGATACGAGGAGTCAGCGTTTGTTGAGACGCATGATGGCTAGCATGCATGAGCCCGCGATGCGGTCGTCGTGGCGGATACGCCGCATGTGAACAGCTGACCCCCAACTGTTCCTGCGCAGACACTCCGAAATACCCGACAAGATGCTACCGTCGTCTTTGAGTTGGCGTCGTGTTTGCTGGGCTTTTACTTGTCGACAATGGGCGCACGCATCCCGGTTCGGTGTTTGGCGACTGTACCGCAGGCTTGCTCGGAATAGTACAGCGCTCTGTAGGCTAGCAGGTGATTCTGTCTTTGACACGGTGTCAGATTTCAATCATACACATTTGCTGTCCCAGTCTGCCCACCATGGCACGCCTCCAACTCAGCGGGGGCGCGAGACAATTCTACGAGAAAGCCCTGGACGAAAGTACGCCAGATGCTTTGCATAAACAATTAGCCGTCAAGCTGATCATTGTTGGGCCCATAAACTTCGTAAAATTCCGCAGGATTCCATTATTCCTGCTTACATATGCTCGCTGCTGCAGGTGACGATGAAGCCAGGGCACCTGCTGGCGCAGATGCATCAACCATACAACAGAGTACACGCAAGAAGGAGCGCGTGCGGCAGAAATCTGCCGCACTCAGCCCGGGCAGCGGCGCAAGGTCGCAGCTAGCCGGCGTGTCAGCCCCAGAGGCTTTGCAGCGTGCCAACGAGAGCCCAGACCAGGCCGGAGATCCTAAAATTGTAGCTTCCACTGCCAGTGGCTCCGTGTCCCTGAGTGATACTGATAGCGCGTCAGACGGGGCTTCATCCTCGTCAGGTGAAGGCACCGACATCGCCTCAGACCTGGAGGGTCTACCTGTAGCCTCTGCTGTGGCCAGTATGGAGCTATCTGCAAAGCAGCAAAAGAAGAAAGCTAAAGCATCCTCCCAGGCGATCACAGAGGCAGGGCTGGCAAGCAAGCTAGGGATTGCATTCAGCCGGGTGCTGGAGCGCAGCGTGCAGCAAGGGATCATGCAGGTGCAGCCCCCAAGCCACTGCCCGGATTGTTGACCATCCTGCCAGCTATCGCCAGCCGACATGACTCACTGCCTGGGCATTGCAGGGTAGCAAGTCTGTACAGAAGCGCAGGCGCGAGGAGGAAGCAGAGACTGCGCAGAATAAGCTAGCAAAGCAAGAGCGGCGGGAACGTCGGCAGCGTGGTCATGTCGCAGTACCGGCGAAAGGGCAGGATCCAGGAAACGATGCACGGGAGAAAACTCTCGTGAGCGTCGCAACAAAGTGCGCCCCCCACACAAGCGCCGCCATCATACCGCGCTCACTGCCCCACCAGAGCAACACGAGTGTGTGCGATGTCACGAGGCAACATTCAAGGCTGTGGATGCTCATCGGTTGCGAACGGGTGCACGGTGGTCATCCGTTGGGCTGGTGTGAGTGCTAGCAACCTTTTGTTGGGGGTCGTCCCTGAAAAGTGTCCCCCAAAACTCGCATCTGTTGGCTGTCGGAGGTGCGCCTTGGGTCGCTGCAGCATCCTGGTGTGCTCGCAGCAACCAGTGTTGTTCTGATGAAGAGCTGACACGTTTAGATCTACTAGTCAGGACCGTACCGTACGAAACAAACGGCACAGCCGCCAACCCTAGTCACATGCTGCGGGGCCAGCCACAACAGGACTTCCAGGCCTTGTTGCATGGCTTCAGATACAGCTGATGATGGCATGTGAGATGCCACAAGGTGAACAAGACACGGGCCACTAGTCTCCCATGTCACATGGCACTGCTGATCAGCCGCTGCAGTGCAATCCAACCTGGTGGACATAGACACAATTCTGCAGTACTCAGTCGCACAGTCAGTCTCACAGTTAGTCGCACAATCGCGCTGCAGATCCCTGCTCAAGCTCAAGCTCTCCACTCCACCCCGGCTCCACATACAGAGATGTTCTGGCATGTGAGACTCGATGATGAGCTGTGTTTTGTGATGAGCGTCTGCGATGACATGCGCTGTGTGTGTGTATTCATTCTTATTCTGTGCCTATCAGTTTGGGTCCACTGTGGCACCCTGTAGGCTTCGTGTTGACTGTTGGGAAGGTGGCTTTTTGGTGGGAACGGACCTGCTCGGCATGCTCTAGTGCAAGCCCAAGTACAGTGCATGCAGACCCCTGTCAGGATGGTCCACCGCCGGTGCAGAGTGGTCTCCGATGTATGTGTACTTTTGAAGGTTGGGGGGATTTTATTTTATTTTGAGGTGTAGCTCCAACGAGGGGGAGAGTGCCTGGCTCGTGTCGGCCCTTGCCATCACTGGCTGCTGGCTTCCTGTAGCAGTAACCGCGTGTCATGGTTGCTGGGACAGAGGGCTTGGCCCGCTTGCACGCATCATCTGAGCTGCCATGCTGGTGCTGGCTCAGGTGCTGTGCAGGCCAACCCTTTCTGGGTGAGCAGTGCTTTAAGAAACAAACGGTCACGGCTGGCTGGCCAACTCATTGCGTGCTGCGTGGAAGGACCCAGATGCTGGTGCAGGCTGCGTTGGGTACTGTTGTAGATGACATGCCCTGGGAACTGTGTGTGCTTGAACCCTGTGATGATGTACCCTGTGCACCCTGCACATGGGACAGGGGTTGGACTGTGGATGGCTTGCAGGGGTGTGGTGCAGCTGTTCAACGCCATCAGCAAGGCACAGGCCGCGAAGCGGCAGGCCGATGCTGTGGGTGCCAAGCAAAAAGACGTCGTCAAGAGCACCAAGGCAGCCCTGCTCGGTGCCCTGAAGCCTGAAGCCAAGACGCCTGGTGGGCTCCCTGCTGTGTTGCCCAAACCTGCTTGCCTGGGATTCTGGTTGCACTGTTGGCTCTGCTGGACAGGCTGTGTTGCAATCTGGCTGAATCTGGGTGGGTTGCTGGCACCTCTGGTGCTGAGCTGGGTTTTTGCAAGTGTGCATCTGTTTCTGGTACTGGTCCCTCAAGTTTGTCTTCGTGCAGATGAGACACTTGTGAGGCTTATCTGACCCCCTCAATTCAGTTGTGTGGCAGTTACCAAAGCCATAGTCAGTGCTCGTGGCACAATATCAGTTGTTCCAGCCAGGCTAGGTGTTCTAGCTATCCTGTCACCTTGACACATTGGATGAGGTGGCATGATTGGTGTTTCACCTGAATGATGGATTATGTGGAGATGATCTGATCCTATCTGCGTGGCTGACACGCAAGTGTGCTGCAGAGGGCACGCCAGGATGGAAGGTTTTGCAGCAAGGGTTCACAGGAATGCATGAAGCCGGTAAGCTCAAGGATTTAGACAGAGAGGGTAGCAGTGATGGGGATGCTGGCGCAGACCAGGTGGATGATCAGGAGGATAGCGACGGCATAGACGAGTGGTAGAGTTGCGGAACTATGGCTACACATGTTATTATGAGATTTACAATTTGAAACTACTCGTTGTCACACTCAGCGATTTAAATTGCGGGCCACGCCACGCATGGCATTCTGGATTACCGCCTTGCACGCCGCGCCCTTGCGTGCCACGTGGCCCCTCCGCGTCGCATGCTGTCCCGTCCAGGTCTCATGACACCATGATCCTGGAACAGAATCCTATGTTCATGCCGCAACGGCTGCTTGACCTCTACCAAACCCGATCTGATTGCTCTACTCCACACGTTAGGCCTACCATAACTGACCACATATTTCCTAAACCTTGAAAAAGAAAAGTCCCAATCCGTGCCGGATCAATCGCACTCGGTGTTCATTATTACACGCTGCCGCGTGGATCGTTGCTCATGCCCCGAGCTCAAAAACCCAAAAGAATCCCAATCATCAAAAATCTGGCCGCGCTGCGCTGCGTGCTGCGCGCTGGTCCCCTGGAACCACCGCGAAAGCACCTGGCAGCCGCCGTCTCGTGCGCGGCCGCCCGCCGCAGCCACGGCCCTTGTAGCCCCTGCTCAGTCAGCCTTGCAGGAGCACAGCAGGTAGGTCATCCACCTGGCTCTCCGCCCCTGCATAGCAGCACCCCCGCGTCACACACCGCACAGCCTGGGCCGCTCCCTCGCATCGCTCACATGCACAACACGCATGCACAAGCCCCGAACAGGCCAGGACAGAAGAGGAGGCGGGCGCACCTTGCCGGAAAATTTGCTGGTCATGGTGGTAGCCGAATCATTCGAACAGGAGAGCAGTGCCGGCGAGTCGACGCCGGTGGTGCCGTCGATGTACGAGATGATGGTGCTGTCAGAGACGTGCTTCTCAGACGCGCACTCGAGCGCGCCGGGCGCAACGTCGGCCGAGTCCCACACCAGGGGGTGCGCGTGGTGGCTGTCCACCGTGTCAAAACAGGAGTCCTGCTGCCCGCTCAGCAGCTGCGACGGGTGGTGGCGCACGGCGGCCGTGCATGACGGCACGTCCGACTGCGCCTCGAAAACGCAGGGGGAAACCGGCGAGGCGGGGGGGCCTGGCGAGCCTCCGTCCTCTGTGCTGGGCGGAGTGGACCCGCTCAGGGACTCGGACTCGCTGCCCGTGGTCGGCGACGGCGGTGCCGGCGCTGGCGCAGCAGCCGGCTTACGCAGCTTCCGCACCACGACGCAGGCGGCCACTGCAGCGGGCGATGCGGCAGAGAGCTGGGAGTCTTGACCATGCATGCTCGCCGCGATGCTGCTTTGCAGCGATGGCCGTGGAGGGGGGCCGGCGGCGCTGCAGCTTGGCAGCAGCGACGGCAGCATCGCGGTGTCCAGGCCCATCGTGCTCTCGGACATCGCGTCGAGATCCTCCGAGTCATGCGTGGACAGCGCCGCGGAGGGTGCGCCGTCGGTGGTCGCGAGCGTCGTGGACTCGACGGTGACCTCCTGCGTGATCGTGTCCAGGTGCGCGTCGAGCGGCACGCACGAACGCAGGTGATCCTGTGGCGTCATGGAGCGAGTGAGCGCTGCATGCAGCGCCGCGGTCGTCGCCGCAAACTCATCCCCGGCTGCGGCACTCGACATCATGCTCGAGTTGAGGGAGCTGAGCGTCGGCGCGGCGCGGCGAGGGGGCAGGCTGCGCAGCGGCGAGACGGCGAGGCTCGACGCGCGCTGCGTGCTGCAGCAGCTCGGCGGCGTGTGCGGCAGATGTGGCAGGCCGTGCAAGCCGCCGGTGATCGCGCCGGTGAGCGCCCCCGTCAGGCCGGCTGTGCTGCCCAGGGGGCCTGTCACGCCCCCCCTCCGGAAGTCCATAGACATCTCGTCGGGCTGAGCGAGCCAGTTGCGGAGGGCCCCACACTGGCTGTCAGGGGTGACATCCTCCAGCTCGAAGAACGGTGCAGTGGGGACGGCCACGGCAGAGGAGGCTGGCGACAGCCTGGATGAGTTGAAGGCGTCCACGCGGCTCGTGGCCTTGCGGGGCGCCGCGTTGGCAGAGTCGTGGGAGGAGGAGGACGTCCGGTGGGGCTGGCTGCGGGGTGCGCTGTTGCGCCGTGATCGCAGCAGCGTGAGGCGCGGGAGGAGTGCGTGGGCTTCTGTGATGGTCAGGACGTCTTGGCTGGCGGTGGTGGTGGAGCGGGGGGAAATGGTGGAAGTGGAGGGGGCTGCTGACGGGTTGCGGTGGGAGGGGGGTCGGGCAAACCGCATCGCGGCAAGGTGGAACATCCTCCGGGGTGACGGGTGTGGGAGGGAGGATGGCACATGGCTGTGCCCGACAAGCAGCGGGACCTGGGAAGTGGAGTTGGCCGGAGCAAGATCGCTGTCAGACTTGGGCCTGGAGACATGGTGGACCAGAAGAGGCATCTGTGATGATCCATTGGGCTCCAGGGCCCCGCGATCTGTTGCAGATGGCAGGAACGAGCTTGGAGACGTTGACAGGGACGATGAGGCCGAAGCAGAGGAGCGAGAGGACTGAGATGGCTCCCGCTCGGCAGTGGGCAGGCGGTTGCGAGCACGGAAGCTCCATCGCTTGCAGGTGATGCCCTGGAGCAGAGGGGGACAGGGCGTGGAGCGAGTGGCCACGGTCCTGGTGGACACATGCTTGGAGCCCAGGAGCTCCTCCATTTGCTGTCTTCTACTTGGCCGGAAGAACTTTGATCGACGTTGGGTTAGATGCTGGGGCTTCGGAGCGGGACATCTCCTCGACACGGACGAAGACACCTGAGCATCGCTTGCGAGGCCGGAAGCCCGAACCTGATAATCTCCCGTCTCTGGCATGTTGATGTGGGAACCTGCATGTGGTGCTGCGGAGGTGACGATCGAGGCGACGCGACTGGACAACTGAGGGTGAGGTGCAGAGTCAGGCCGAATTCAAAACTGGCACATGCAGTCAAGAGGCCCTGAAACGCGATTCTAACACAGCGTACGGTCAGCCCGATCCACCCGAGTCGCTTCATAGTGTCAATTTCCACAACGTATCCTTGTGGGCGCGGCTTGACGCGAGACAGATACGGACCGAACCGATCAGCGGTTGCACAACCGCAGGGGCATGGTTCGCTGTAAACATGTACGATAAGTGGATGGAAGCTGCAACATGGCAGTTCAAGCAGCCAAAATGCCGTTGCTAATGTGCCTCTCACTCAAACACTGTCACGAAGTATGCTCGAGATGACGACGAGTTCGCCAACCGAGGGTGTCCGCTTGACGCGCAACAGCAGACACCGCTGACAGCGGAAGAAGTTGATACGGCATGATTCCGACTTAATCGGCGACGCACGATGACTTTGGCTGAGCAGGTCGATGCATATGGCAGAGAGCGACACATTTGTAATCGTTCGTCATGCAAACCTTCAGACACAAGGTCGACACAGGCCGCACAGGATCACTCATTCACACCGTATTACTCGGTCAGGCCTAAAACATGAAATTCAACAAGTCACTTGATTGTACTGAGGCTGACTGGTCAACGGCGATGATGAACGAAACAAAAACGCGCAATTGGACAAGGATGATGAGCTTTTGTGCCAATACTGACATTGTGTGAGCCCTCATGTGTATCTGAAGCTGTCTCGTGGTTGTTGGTAAAGGGTACGCTGGGACACTGGCCTGCCTACTGCCGCGCCACTGTGTGTCGTGCGAGCGAAACGCCGCTCCCAGCGCCAAGCGAATTCGGCGCCCCAATTAAATGCAGTCATAGCATCGTCAATATATGGTCATTAGCGCACTTTTCGGCATTGCCACTGCCTAATGCCTCAGTCATGTGCGAGTGTGGTTTTTCCCAGATGCTCACAGGATACCTCATTAGGCAGGCACGCACCTGACCTATGCCAAACAGCCCTTGTGAAACATTTTGAGTCACTTTTGATGCCGTTCTCAAGGAACCGCTGGTCCCAAGCCGTTGCAAATGCAGCAAGCGGCCACCCCGATGCGCACGGGCCCGGCACTGACAGCCTCAGTCACCAACAACTGTGGGCAGTAGATTTTCAAAAGAAGCAACACACAAGCTGAATACGATCTCAAGCTTCGGATCTATTGTTCCTGCGACGATCTACCAAACGTCCAGCAACGTCCTGACACCTCACGAGCCTCAGTCCTAGAGCAACGACGGAGGTATGCTTGCCGTGATAGAGTCCATTGCGGTTAGACCGACTGCCGATCACACCAACATATGGTCCCCGGTGCGTGTCTAATTGGGGTTATTGTCCGCATTATGAACTGTACTGGCAGCAAATGTGCGAATCGCACAAAGGTGGCATCTGCATGCATGTGCACATATGTTGTAATGCATGCACGTGAGCTGGTATCCCGGAATTTGAAGGCGGACAACCACACGGGAAGTTCCTAAAGGCTGCAGAACTGTGCTTAAGTGGGTCCCTCAAGCTCCAAGCGGTATGTGAGTCCAAGCACACGTTGCTTGCGGGGTGCCAATTGCGCAGCGGTCTGCCGTGAACCCTGGACGAAGCTCATCCAAGTGCGCAGGCGGATGAGCTTGACCGTCGTCCTGTCATCGCTGTATCGCTGAGCAATCCCGCCCAGTGTGATCGGCGCTGTACATCCGGCCACCAGGGCTATCTCCACTAATGCAAACGAAACTACGCACAACTGGCTCAAATGCCTTTCGAGTCTCCTGCCACGTCGCGCATGCGTGTGAGACGAGCCGACAAGCAGACGGGTTTGAGTCAGGCCAGTGCAATCTTTGTGCATGCTTGCATGTTTCGATGAGTCAGAGCTCCAATTCTCAACTTACTTGATCAGCCTGAAAGTACTACCACTGCCGAAGTCTTCCTGTGACATGTTCTGACTCAAACTTCTTCTGGAATCATGGGGTGTAATGATCACCAGTCGTCACACCGATGTTTCATGCCATGCCAAGCATGCACATTGTGCCTGCACGTGATTACCGGCTTAGTCGGTACGCAGGAATGCGTTTCAAGCAATAGTAATTCCATGGTCTCCATCTGTCGGGCAGCGATGTTTGGGCCTCGACCGCGTCCTGATCTGCACTGGCCATGGCGCATCATAATTACTGGCGCACGCCTGCATTGGCGCCATCCTGGAGCATGTGTACATTATTGCACTGCCATGCACCCATATGGGTGGAGCACTATGGCGCTGGCACAACACCGATTGCTCTTTCATATCGGACGTGGCAGAACATCCACTGTAAGCCTATGCGATCGGTAGTTGCCTGTGCATTCACAGGCGTCAGGACTCCACCATACACGCCCAGGCATTCGCAATTTTCGCAGGCCATACTCAAGTGTGTTACTGGCTCACGAGCTCGGTGATACACTTGCGACCCGACATCTGGATGCACATCCCGCTAATCGCTTACATACGCCTTGGGCCACGACACCGTGACCAGTGTCCAGCGCATAGTCACCACTGAGTCGAGCTGGTCGCAAATTCAAGGTACTTGTCGCGGTTTTGGCATGTACGCAATTGCGGCTGGGCGGGTGTCTTGTTACCTTGTCCAGAGGTCGCCTTGCTGGCTCGCACGCCAGAAAACGCTGCACTAGAACCAGCACGGGAACCGAGAACCTGTAGATACTGTTTGAGCTGACTGCCACATCTAGCATGCCCATAGTGGAGACAAGGTACGATCCACTGCGCATGCCAGTGGCAGGCTCCATAGGCCTGTACAGGAGACCCCCTCACTGCAGCTGGTTAGGTCCCCACACCCCACGCGCCAGCTGCTGACCAGGGATAGATCCGTACATTATTTCCAACGCTTGATCATTTCTGTGTTGTGGTGTGGTTCATCACCAGAGCTGTCTGGCATTTCAGAACACGTGGTGGTGTCAAGGTGGTGTATGTCCCATGATTGTTGCAGGCAGGCATGCATGCTCCTTTCCTGCAGCTGGCCAACCAGCGTTTTAACCCGCACATAATTCTGTACATGCTGCTGCTGCTTAAGGCTACAGCGTTTGTCCACCTTCTGAAGCAGTGTACTGGACCATGCAAACCTGAGATCAAAACCATATGATATCATTGGCAGCATACTAGCACATTTACGTAAATGTCAAGTACGTGTGACACCTACTTGCCACCTACTTGCGATATCCTACAAGGACCTTGACATCACCGGATAACCCGGACCACAAGTCAACTAGTGGAGGTAGTTCAACACTAGTTCCACTGCAACCACAAATATTGCTAGTTCAGCACCATGTATAGCCCCATGGCCACTGCATCTATATATGTCTGAAGGCAGAAGTTTCAGTGGAGTTTGCATCTGCAAGCGATCATGTATGAGTACATTGCCCATACCCATAAGGACCCATAAGGACATTGTACCCATAAGGACATTGACACCTTCAGTGACTGCAGGGACCATGGGACCATACCAATCATGTGCCACAGGGTCAATTGCCCACTTGACACTGTCCCAAGTCACTGGTGCCGACATTCTACACTTAGGAACACCTCATACGCACATTTCCCGCTTTCTTACTGCTCATTCACAGCAGTGGAATCATGCGAATGTGGTCCCATGCAGGCACAGGTTCTATATATCTATGGCAATATTATTTGGATGTAAATTGATGACGAGGACTGGACCGGCATGTGCAAGCTGCCAGGCTCTCACAGCTGCCTGACAGCATAGCCAGTGCCATCACCGTCGCCTTGGCAAACAACAGAAATGATCTGTACTGCAGTTATCTGTTGGCTGTCTTGCTGGCAAACCTGCTGGAACAGGTGCCCAGTCCCAAGCTGACATGTTCAGTACCTGCCTGACTCACCAGCGTCACTGTCTCAGACACTCAGTGCGCGACTGGCGTAGTCGAGCGACGATTCGAGTCTGTGCAAACTCCATCGTGGGAACGACTGAACCCTGCTGCCATCACTTGTGCACATGTGCAGTGCGCCACTGCGAACTTGCACTGGCGCATGCATGGACCCAGTTCTTGTGCTGAGCTGAGCTCGCGTCTCAAGCCGCGCCGGTGCCAGCGTGCAGATTCTGCACTTCCTTTTTTGTAAATAGCGTGAGGAAAGTTCGTTCGCATGTCCTGACATTCAGTGTATATTCACATCTTAGAAACGTCGAATTCGCCATCGTTTAAATATTACGCGCGTACTAGTACTGGCGAGGTAGCATATATATACTCATGGCCTGGCTGCATGCGTAGTTCGAGCGCACACGTGTGCGTAATTCATGCACACGGCACAGTTCCATCTTCATATATATTACAATGCTCCGGGTTGGGGGACCAACGTGATTGGGCTGTGTCGGTTGCAATCTCCATGTCGAACATTTGCCTTAAGTATAAGGTTATATATACTTCTGCATGCCCACATGGGCGCAGCGTGTGCACTCAGCATGTGTCGCTCATGATCACAGCCGGGCAAGAGATTAGATTTTCTGCCAGATTTCCTGTCGAATTCATTGCATGTGCCTTAGCTACACCTGCGGCTGTTTCCAAACAGACTGCCAGTGCCTGGCCATACATATGGGCACTGCATGCATATGCTTGTGCACGTGGTGCGGCCCGAGCCGGCGCCGCGAATACCGGTGCACGTCGTCGAGCCTGCGTATACGTAGTGGCATTGCCCCGGGGCGCGTCAGTGAGATCTAGAGCTATCTTCACGAGCCCCGTCCATATGCATGCTGGCTAGCCAGTACAGTTGCAGTTGTAGCCACAAATTGAGCAGTTGCGCAATTTGGTTCACCCGCACACATGGAGGCCCGGCGCCATGCATATCGTTTCCCCGTATGAGGTTCACGAAGTGCACAGTGAACTAATGTTATCGACCCGATCCGGCAGCACGCGTACGTACCTTATACGGTCGTGGCTGAATTGACATTGTCAGCGTCGAACACATCAGCGAGTACTTACAGCTGGTCATGAGCCTGCCGCGGCCGCCAGAGTGCCGGTACTGCTACAAGTGCTGCTCAGTGGATGGATCTGATTGACAGCTCTGCCGCGGAACCGAGCATGGGTCGGTCATCGAAAATTTTTTGGATTTGGAGGGCCGGCAGATTCTATGTCACTTGAGCTCAGCCGGTGATATGACAACTGATCTGGAAAATAATATTAATGGCTGGTTACGCGTACGTCGAAGACGAAAGCCATCTTCTGCCCCAGCTGCAGGCGCCGGCCTAGACAGCGTTGATGAACTGATGTGCGCAACGGCTGCATGTTCTTGCAATTGATGGGCATCACAGGTGGTACTGAGCGGCAAATCTTAGTTGACTGACGTCCCTGTGGGCCTACCACGAGCAATAGAATTGCGCGAACGCCCGATTGTGTAAATGACTGAGCCAGGCCCGCGCATCGATATATCCCGCATCCAGCAGTGGTGTTTGCGAGATGCTGCATGAGGGTAATATGATTCCGTGGCTGGGCTCCCTTCACAAGCTTTGGTGAAAGCTCCAGGTAATATATCGACATTATCTGTGAATTGGTGAATTGACTGGAAGTCCACCGAATTTAAGGCAGTGCTGACGTACGAAGTATGCACGGTCAGTGCACTACCGAGGGTGGTTGTTATAAATATCTGGTATTTTTCGTACGATGCCGCCTGAGAAGCGCGCTATGTAGCGACAGTGTCACAGTACCCTGTCTCTGCAGACCAGACTCCTGACGCCGTGGTCGACAACCATTGAGGCAGACAATGGCTGCGGTGACTCTATATCTCTACAGCCCGTCACTGAATTCCAGGTTTAAATTTGCCACAAGAGCCACGCACAGGTTCGGATGGTGGAGGTGTGCAAGAGGTTTCGAGCTCGACCGAGCTCGCCACGCCCATATGGATGTGTACACGGCGTGCATCATTCCTCGATCGTGATAGCACTAGTTCCAGTGTGCTCCTACATCTCCCAGTACCAGTGCTGACATGAGGGGTATCGGAGCCCAGCTGCAGCGCGCGGCATCGTTCCCGCCTTCTGCGCGGCTCGGTGCAGTGCTGCCCAAAACCAGCACGTGCTGGCAACGGTTGGGCAGGCAAGGCTGACCAACACACTGCGTGCTACAACTTGCCGGATGAGTTGATCTGGATGACTGGCAATCTGGATGAACGGCTGTGAGGCTGTCATGTGATGACAGTTTGCCTCATGGCCACGCAGGCAGGCAGGCTGTACACATGTGCGCCCTATAAATGGATGGGTGGATTCATATTGTCACAATCAGCTCGGTCATGTTGATGAGATCGTGCAAGTCCTGTTGGCCGGTACCACTTGGTGGTTGAGACCGAGAGCCCTGCCAGAGCTTGCTTGCACAGCTGACCTCATAGCTTTTTTAGTCCCAGTTGCCGGAGGTGTCAATGTCCTTATGGATACGGCGATGTAATCATACATACATAGCTGCTCACTGTTTGAGATGAAGAAACCCGACTCCAGCACGATGCTACGCCCAAGCAACCACAGCGGAGCCAGCGGAATCCTCCGCAGCTTGTGGTAGATTTTGTGTGGTTGAGCAACTCCACAGCCATGCTGTGATTGCTGACGATGCAGACAGCCACAGGTACAACTCGTCCAGCAAATTCAATGGACGACACCAGAGACATGCACAATTCATGCAAGATACCCCAAGGATGAA
This sequence comes from Ulva armoricana, assembly GCA_032360965.1. Taxonomy (NCBI): domain Eukaryota; kingdom Viridiplantae; phylum Chlorophyta; class Ulvophyceae; order Ulvales; family Ulvaceae; genus Ulva; species Ulva armoricana. The sequence goes on from JAUMHO010000010.1 coordinate 1,674,262, forward strand.
GGCGTCAACAAGCCCGTTCAAGCGCCTGAGCCTGAGCCATGCTATACGGCAGACCATGAAATGAGGGGAGGCAAGTACAGGGTGCATGTTGCATATGATCGGTTACCAAACAAGCTGACCGCTCAATCTCGCTCAATCTCGAAACCATGCTGTGATTGGGACGAGGGCGTGCGCTGCAGAGCCGTACCAACAAAAACACCATCAAAGGGCCTAGTGCCCACCAGCCCCATTGTCAACATCTGTTACCAATGTGCCACTGACACTGAGAGGCTGGGCTTGGAATCCGTTGCACCTGCAGATCGTCCAGCCAGTCCAACCAGCGTCCGACAACGCTCCTCCTGGCAACGTTGGCAGGTCGTCCCAGGTGTTTTACATGTATATCCTTGGACATATCCACGGAATCAAGCCTGGGCAGGCGCTTGGGGTTGACCACTGCCCGCATGACTATGTCAGCCGCAAGGTTTGGCCAAGCTTGTCTTAAGAGGCGCCCTGCAGCTGCCCTGCAGCCGCCATTCACCGGTGCTGTGTGACCACTCCTCTGCAGACATGTGGACTTCGCCTCGGCACGTCTGGTCCCGGAGTTCCCCCTCGACCCCGCCAGCACCCTGGGTCGCCAATATGGCAACCACCGGTACCACCGGTACCAGTGCCTCGCCCTGGTTGCTGTGTTTTCGCGGGGGTTTTCAGTGGGACCTACCCTCGCCGTTCGAACGAAAATCGTCCTCGCCGTTCGAACGGAATTCCTCCGTTCTGCACCATCCGCAGCATGCAGCTACCCAGCCGTGATGGCAAACTCACGCCTGCATGTGTCGGGCCAGCAGCCAAAGAAACCATGCACGTTAAACAACAGCCTAGCACCTGGGGCTGCTCCTGTTCAGCAAGACCGTGTGTGCAGCACAGGTGCGACCCAGCCTTTTCCAGCAAGCATCCTTGGAGGACTGCTGTAGGACTTTTACACAGAGTAGCTCGTGCATGAAACCCTTCCTGGGAGGATTTCTGGTCGTGGGCACCCCGATGACTGGGTGACATCTGGGCACCCCGATGACTGACTACATACATGCATATTTATGGCTACTGGTGTACATGCACCACAGGCCTGTACCTGGCTGTCCCCACTGCTCTGCAGCCACAAGACGGTGCACTGGAACACACTCTACTGTGATGCCGTTGTCTCAGCTCTTGCCGGCTCCTCAGCCTGGCTGAGCGTGCACCCGTTTACGTGGAAAACATCCGATGTAACCCTCTGCAAACCACCGGATGCTTCTGCAATCGATATCCTACTGAGCAATCCCGGGGAGTTGAAGTCAGCAGTCACAGTGGCTCCAGAATTATGACATGTGTCTGAGGAAGGCTAGCAGTGTGGTTTGCACGCACACAAGGCGTGCAGTGTGGTGTGGATCCACGACAGGTTCTGGATGAGGTGACGGGCATGCTTGACGTGCCTGTTTCAAATTTGCTTGCGCTGGCTGGCTTGTGCGTCACTCCTTGGCGGTGCCGGGCTGTTGCTTGGATCTCCGTGTAACAGTCATCTGAGGCCTGGGATGTCCCAGAGGTAGTGGTACAACTCATCAGCATGGGCTAGGCCTCATCCTGGTCACTGGTCACTAGCAGAAGTCGCACTGTACCTTGGTACTCTCAGTGAATCCATGCGGTATATCAGGTAACACAGGCTGAATACCTGTCACACATACTGATGGTTGCAAATATTTGTTCGGGCTACAACTTTGCCAGCACGTGCTCCAAGCTGTGGATGCTTGTTGGAATGTCCGTGACTGTGAATGCTGCGCATTCGTTGGAGTCAGTGAGGCATGCATGCAGCCTCACATGGCTGCAGCTGTGTACGGGATATGTGCAGATTCTGCGTGATTGCGTCGCTACAGGACACAGAAACGGTAGCAGGCGCACGCGCCAACACAATACAACCGTATAGCTGCAGATGATGTGCTCAAGCTTCAACACTGTAAACACGTGCAACAAGTTAACTTGTCCTATATATAACGTCATAGGACACCCATGTATGCACGAGCCCTGGCCCATTCAGATAACCGACCGGGTGAACAGCGTCACACGAAACAGGTGTACTGCTGCTGTATGAGAGACGTGGTCCGAATGGCTCTGCTGCACAATGCTCCCGCTCAAGGCTCCCGCTCACTGATTGCCTCAATCAATTGTAACCACGTTCCTTCGGGGTTCCCAAGCGCAGCATCTCTACACCCCCCCTTGTACGGCGGTGTCGTGGACGGGGTGCCCCGGAGCCGTTCCCACCCCCGCCCCCCAATCGGATATGGCTTCTCCTTCGTCCGTCCCTTAAGTACTTCGTGGGGAGTTCCTGTAGGGGTGCTGTGGCCGATGCCCGTTTGGGTCCTGCGTGGTTCCCGATACTTTTTCTTTGTCTTCTAGTCCAGAACCTGTGTCAATCTGAGCTATCATTTGTTGGCGCTCAGATCTGACAGTCGTTCCCAACGTCTCGCCTCTGTTGGCGTCGGGAGGCCTGTCAAGTTGAACACTGGACCAGAACAATTGTGCATCCCCAGCTGTCCAGGGGCGGATTTAGGCTCACAGTGTGCCCACATGATGCTCGTTGTGCCGTGTATGATGCCAGCATGGGTCTGCCGTGATGCCTGGACCTCCTTCATCTTATGGGCATGGGCAAGCCTGGAGGTGAAGGGATGACATGGACACTGCCCATGGCTGCAGCGCGCACCACACACCTGCTGATGTGACGTTTTCGTACCGCTCTTGTAAGTGATGTATTGTTCATACCATTCCCGAAACGGAACAGTCACCACTCTGGTAGACGGTCACCACTCTGGTAGTGCTTCCTGTGTATGACTACGCTCGTGCAGTTGGACGTCAAGAGCGCCCCCAACTGAAGCCGTGTAGCTACGTCGCACAGCAAAGGTGGCTGCTCAGCACTGAGAGAGGCCGCGTGGCTTGCAATTGCGGCAAGTACTGTTGTGAGAAGGACCTCCCAACGGATGCCGCCAGGCCTGGCCACGTACGAACAGCGCGGCGTGGTATCGCAGCATGGCATGTTGCGGTGCATCGTGATCCAACGAATGGATCTCGCCCAGATAATCGTGCCTCTGATTCATGAGCCGCGGGTCGACAGTGAGTACGCAGGCCGACCTGAGGTCAGGAGATTCAACAACGGAGAGGACAGACGCCCATGTAGGAGGAACGTCCCACCCGAAACCCCGTAAATTTAAATGTAATAGAGACACAGCGGATGTCACAGGTGCATGGAACAGTGAACGTCAACCTGATCTGTTCAGTTCGGCTGTGCACGTCAAGTTTACGAAATGCCCACCCGCCATCAACGAAGATAAGCGTGATCAAGTTGATGTTTGTAAGCTTCTGCGCGACTATCCTGAATGCACACGAAGCGCGCTTTGGCAGGTGGCGACGGGTGGAGGTATGCAAACTTTGATAGGCATGTGTCCAAGTCTATAACCCAAAATGCAATGGCAGAAGCCGTCAGAAATCGCGCCACACCCCAGCGGACATCGGGCACAGTGGTCCTACAGGTAAGGGTGGACAGAGGGGATGGGAGACCACGTCCAGCGGGGCCAGGGGACGGGGAAGCCACATCCACAGAGACAACAGGTCCCGGTTACCGCAGGTGTCAATGTCCTTATGGATATGGCGATGTAATCATACATACATACAACGTGCAGCGGCGGGCTGCAAAGGGAATAGCTTGCTGATCAGAAATACCATGTCGCACGTTGCACAGATTTCAGGGACTAGTTTCGAACCGGCGGTGTGTCCAGGAGGGACGTATGCGGAGGATGTGTGATTGGGTGGTCTGATTCGAGACCTGTACGCTGTTGCGTGATGCACCTGTGACCGTGCCCCTCTTCGATGTAAATACATACAACGTACGAGTGGGGGAGGAGGGCAGGCGGGGCGCCAGGAGCAGAGCCGGTGAGCCACTCACGAATGAATACCCACTCCGGGAGGCTGGCACCACATGTACGGCTAGAACACCGCACGTTCGGTGAGGCCGGTAGGGATCCCAACAAGGATGTGACGCCGTCCGTGTGAGTGGAATTTAGCAAAATCCTCCCCAACGTGACCGCAAGAAACCAGACCGGTGTATTGTATTGATGACTGGCACTGCGGTCCCATGTGCGCTTTCTTGTATTGAGATGGAGGCAATTCAAGCGCAGTGTAAGCACGTTTGCATTTACCGTATGTGCAGCACGTGAACAGACTTGATAGGGTGCCGGCGTGTGCAGGAGAATATGTACAACCTGTGCAGGGGAGGCTGTACATACTCGGGCGGCAGTCCAAGTGGGTCCGCATGCAGCTATTTGCAGCACTTTAGCACCCCGTGTGTCTCACACTGCGGTCCCAGCTGCCCCGGTGCGCGGCAGAGACGCACAGCACAAGACGGGAGCAGCAGGTGGCCAAGCCTGAACTGCATCGGTGTGGACAACGCCACCACCGCCAGCTGAGGATGTTCTACCAGCTCAGCCTGTTGTGACAACCTGGAGTTATTGCCCAGACCAGGGGCAGCAGGACGAGAACGGCCCCTGTCTGTGCCCTCATGCGTGGCTTGATCCAGGTGAGATGTTCAGGGAGAGCACGGTGTCCGGCGTTCGAAAGCATGTGAAATTACAAAGCAGGGCACCGGGTCGGTGAGCAGTATAATGGCGATCATCTGCCTTGCATGTAGACAGTGTGGCAACGGCCCGAGAGATTCAGTCAATCATCATGCACGTCACCCCCTCATCCAACCCAGAATGTTAGTCGTGTTGCAGGTGTCCCCCAGTACGGCGCTCATACTCGAGGTCTCCCTTCTCCAATGCCCGTCTCCTTGCATGTTCTCTTCGAATCTGCAACGGTTACTACGTGAGCAAGCAGGTTTAGCCCACAGCTTGCTTGTCACAGTGCAGCAAGAGAAAGTGTGCGGCCGTTGCAGCCGGAGATGCAACCGCCAAGCAACCATACGCACCATCGCTTGCTTCTCCTCTTTCTGCGCAGGCAACACAATGTACAGATACGCAGCGACACCTGCCACGGTCCAAGCCGCTACACCTCGTACGCTGAAGAAGCCAAACGATTCACTCGCCAGCTGCGCATGTGGCCCCAGAGTTGAAACACCCTTTGAAGCACAGAATTCGCAAACCTCAAACACGCTTGGGAATCCGTGGAAGTTCAGAAAATCGCACCTTCGAGACAAGGCTTTGCTGTGCCATGGGCTCTCAGGTTCTCCCTCAGGTTCACGACAGTTGGCCTGCACTGGCCACGTTCACAAGGTGCCCAAGAGCACACAGATACTCGCGCGTCTCAGCAAATGGTATATCTGCCAATGATGTGAGAGCTTTCGTTGTATGAGATTCTGTGGAGACAGTGAAGCTCGGGAGAACGTTCGGGAGAAGGAAGATGGCCTTGACGAACGTGATCACGGTTAAAATTGAGCAGATGTGTCACTGACACACCTAAAGGGACTGTGTTGCTTTTTGTTGGCTTCGGGGTCTTGCCAATCTGCTGCAGTTCAGCTGCACCGTGTACGTCCAGACGAGTGGCATGAGTGCGCTCATGGTTTCAGGACCAGATTGATTTGCCAGCATGCAGCTCCACATCCTCAACCACAGTTGCAGAGTTCGCGTCACGGACGTGTACTACACTCACAAGAGCTCATGGATGGATGCGAATGAGAAATCCCCCGCCACAGATCATCTTTCATCGCCGAGCAGCAAACTGCGCGCACGCTGAAGCATCCCGGACCAGGATAAAGGACCATCCTCATTTCCTGGGGGCATAGACTAGGGTACGATTACAGTCTTACGGCGCTCTTCTTAACTTGGCGCCAGCAGACTGGTCCTTGCTGCCGAGGCCGCTCGGCAACACACGGCAGCTGTCCGTGCATGTCCCGTTCAGTATTCAACTCAATGACTGCATATCAGGCTATGTATCAGAAAATTTCACAACTTATGCGTTTAGATCTGCGGTGATTGCACACTTGCGGCTGCTCCCTTCATCACGGTGGACGTTTGCACTACGTCAGTCCAAGCGTGCGTGACACTTTAAGGCCTCAGGCATGCGATACATATGATTCACACACCAATCACTTGCAGTACTGTTTGTACTGATTTTCACGCATCTGCTTCCTGCGCAGGCTGTCCTTGTCACACGTATCCCAAATCGCCAGGATGCCAGTTGCCCGTCTCCCTGCCGGACTCAAAGCCTCCACACGGCAAAGAGTGGTCCTTGGAGGTCGTAGGCACACTATAGTCCGGGCTCAAGCTGCAACGATCTCAGAAGCGCGCAAAGTCCTGGCTGCTAGAGGTTGGGACAGGGCTTGGATCGATGGCGTCACGGAGCGGATGACACGAAAGCAAGTCCAACCCAGCGTCGAACAAATGAACCAAGTTGTACGTGCCTCTGCCACGTTGGCTGTCGTTGAAACAATCTGCTGATCGTGCACCCATCAATTTTGTTTCAAAGCCTGCGGTACACAACTGAGGTCATCTAAGCGAACATGTCATAGCTGTTCCGCCGCATAGCTGTTCCAGCAGCGTCGCTTGAACCCATCAGGTTGCAGTAGGATAAAACTGCCGCTGCTCTGCAGCAGGTTCAAAACCATGGCTCAAGCACAGCTGCATGCAGCACTCTCCTGTCATGGCTTTGTTCTGGTGTCTGCCGCATCTGAAACAGTTGTTGCCCCAGCCCTTATCGTTGCACATGCTGCGTGAACCGTTCCAACAGCGGTCTGTTGGCGTGATGTCTACATACTGCATCCAATCCATGTTGCTGGCATGTGGGGCCCCCGTGGGGTCAACGTGCACTTGTTGCTTGATCACTCTCATGGCAAGTGGTGTGTGCAGCTTGATGCGGTTGAGAGTGTGGGCCTGAGGGGAGCTCAAGTCGAGCACTCGTTCACCCTCGCATGGAACCTGTGGAGTCGGACACCGGAGCAAGTGTACGCCGTGGCCGACCACGTGCGCGCCCAGGGCGTCGAGGATGTCCCGAAAGTAATCTTCCACCATCCCAAGCTGTTAGAGTACGACGTCAGCAGCGACGGCCGCGAGCTGCAGAACGGCAGGAGGGCAAGGGCGCATGTGACAGTGGGCCGAAATGATGCGGGGGAGCAAACCCTCCTCGTGAGCTACTACTCTGCCAACGCATCCTTCAAGACAGCACCTTTGTCACCATACAACCCATGAGCCGTAGAGTTGTCCGATGGCCGTGATGAGCGTCCAGGTTGCCGTGAGCGGCACACAGTGATTGTGGGTGTCTGACATGGTAAAGAGGGATTCCATCATTCGGTAAACGTGAACATGCGGGCCATATACACATGGCTAGAAATCAGAGCCTGTGCTTCACATAAGTACCACAGCCTGTGATATCTTTATTGCGTTCGCTTCGCTCGAGGCACAGGCGTGACCGAATGGCTGTTGTATTATGATGGATCAGGAGCTGAAGGGTGATGTCTGACTGCGTAGCTCAATTACTGTCTGGGTCGAATTGCAAAAAGTTCCAACCCTGTTTGGACCCACTAGATGTGACAGTGTGTGTATGATTGATACGGTAGACGCTGTAGCCCGCCAGGGTTGTGTCGGTGCGAGGCATCCCGGGTGTCCACAGGAACAGTATCTGGTTCGCCAGGCCCGACGAAACGCGGGCGTCTGATGGATCACAAGTACTACCACCGCACTGCAATGCAGCTGCACAACTGGCAATTCTCCTACACCTGCGTCGTTTGTCGGTTATAAAGAGGCGCCTCACTGGAACGGCATCAGGGCATGCGTGTACAATATTACGGTCGCATGTGTGTATCTTTCCTGCCGACGATTGACTGCTCAATTGGGCCCCAGTACATGCCAGGGCATGCAAAGTCTGTGAAACGTTAGCAAAAACCCACAGATATGTCCATAAGAACCGCCGTACAAAAAGCGGCCCAGTGCTCGTCATTGGCGCACGCAGCTGAGGGATTCAGTTTTGCGCGGTACTTCTCTGTCTCGACTCAAACCTTTTCCGGCGTCCCGCACTCCAAGGACGGCCATGTCACTCATCCTGACCTGCTCAATGAAGCTGTGAAGCGAACGCAATATGCTGTCCGGGGAGAGCTCTATTTACGCGCGATGGAACTGCAAAAAGAAGGAATGAAAATCACGTTCACAAACGGTACGTACACAAACAGGTCATGCTATGTGTCGAGAATGCGTTTGCGCGCACCTTGTATGGCGTTGCATTCGAGGTCGTTCAAACCGTGCCACCACGTGCTGTTAGCCATTCCCGCTGGTGCGCGGGTCCACATGACTGGAGTCGGCACTTCGCGCGCTTGGGACACATGTTCAGCCACCCTTAGAAGCGGTCCTCGCTGCCCTTTTCCAGCGCTCAGAATCTGCTCCGGCACCATGTCTCGTGTCACATTGCCTCCTGGCAGCCCATGACTCCACCCACGCAAGACACAGGCAATCGCACCACAAACTCGCGCCCCGTGAGACTGAGCCAAGGGGAACACGTGTTGATCCATGCAGTGGGGAACCCCCAGCAGCTGGGCCAGAAGCCAGTCACGTTCATGAGGCAGGTGATCTCTCTCTGTGCGGCTCCCTTCCTGCTGGAGCACCCCGACGTTGGCAACATGTTCCCCTCTGACGCGATCGCACGGGCAAAGCAGCTGCTGGGCTACGTAGGCTCCATCGGGGCCTACTCCGACTCGAGAGGTGCCGCTGGCATCCGTGAGGAGGTCGCCAACTTCATCCACAAGCGCGACGGGTGTGCAACGCCGCTGTCCTCCGCACCTGCTGACTCGATGCACATCGCGCACTCGTAGACACATGCAGACACATGCATGGCCTCCATTGTGTGAGTCACCCGGGAGTCTCCGCCCCACACGAGCAGCTGCCCCCTGTGTGGGCAATCATGCGACTGTGATACAGATGCTCTAATTTTCCAGGTTCAATTTCTGCGGCTCGACCCCGGAAAATAACCTCAGACGCCCAACACTGGTGCACACACCCTGCGCCAGTCTGCACCAGTTGATTGCACAGCCCCTGCTGCGCGGCTGTGCTGTGCTGTGAGCTGGCCCCCAGCACCTGCCTCGGGCAGAGCGGCGACGCCCGCGTGTCCCAGGGGGTGGTGACTCTGTCGACCATGCCGGCGACCGCCGGCGGGTGACGCACATGCGTTGCCGGTCCGGTGCGCGTGCGTGTCCTGACGCGTCGCATGCATGCCTGCAGGGTCAGCGTCAGCCCGGACCACATCTTCCTGACAGACGGGGCGTCTGTGGGCGTCCGCATGTCCCTCAACGCCCTCATCCGCAGCGCGAACGACTCGATCATGGTGCCGGTGCCGCAGTACCCCCTCTACAGTGCCTCCGTGGCGCTGTACAACGGCAACTTTGTCGGCTACGAGCTCGACGAGTCGAACGGCTGGGGCATGGATGTCAAGGACCTGCAGGTGTGCTTTTGCCTCAGCCGTCCGCAGCCGCCGCATCACCCGGACTGGTGCATGCGAGCGAGTGTGGCCGTGCGGGTGTCAGGGGAAGCGCCACGGCGGAGTTTAGCATCTCTCGCTCCACCTGTGGCTCGCCAGCGTGTGCTCGCCGTACTGCTGGTGGTCGCACAGGGGACTGATGCGCCCTCACATCATGTGCCCTCATGCTTCGCCGATCAGATCACGCGCCCTCCTGCTTAGCCGCCGCGTGCTCTCCTGCTCAGCCGTTCAGATCACGCGCCCTCCCGCTTACCCGCCAGGCACACGTGCAAGCGGCCGCACTGCGGTGTGCACAGCGTGGCGTCGCGTCGTCGCGTCGTGTGCACTGCCACACTGCCGCTGCCTGCTCCGCACACACAGCCCCCCTCCGTCGATGCAGTGCCCGGTAAGTGCGCTCTCGGCCTGACTCGGTCTTGCAGCGCCTGCCCGTTCGGAGCTCGCCCGTTCAACGCGTGCCCGGAGATTCAGTTCTCGGCTGAGTTCAGGCGGTCCTTGCCCAACGAACGTGACAGAACTGACAAGGGGGGGGCAACGCACGACTCAGCAGTATCTGTAGAGAAGCAGTATGCACGGCCACCCCTGGCGACGTGCGAGCATCAGCCTGCGGTGTGCTCACGTGAACCGCACCGGTGGCACCCGAGGGGAGCGTCTGCGTGCAGGCCAAGCTGGACGCAGCCACCGCGGAGGGCAAGCGCGTCCGCGGCCTCGTCTTCATCAACCCGGGGAACCCTACCGGGCAGTGCCTCACCCGGAAGTCTCTGGAGGATCTGATCGAGTTTGCGGTCACCAACGAGGTCGTCCTCATGGCTGACGAGGTCTACCAGCCCAACATCTACCAGGACGAGAAGCCCTTCCTGTCCGCCAGGTGGGCTGCCGTTCCTCCGCCTGCCTGTGCTCAGCCCTCCACCACACGCCAGCGTATGCATGCTGGAAGGGCCGACAGTCCCCGGCGCGTGGGATGCCATGCATGTTGCATGGGATTCATGTTGCATGGGATTCATGTTGCATGGGATTCATGTTGCATGGGATCAGTGGTACCTGGGATCAGTGGTACCTGGGATAGGTGCTCCTGCTGTGATGCTTTGCGTTTGATCGTCGTCCATAGCACACAGCTGGGCCGTTCCAGCACAGTGTATCAGACTGCACCCCGTATGCAACCTGCAGGTTTGTGTGGCGTTGTTGTGTTTGACTGCTGCATGGCAGGCGTGAAACCTGAGCGACGGCATGCAGGAAGGTAGCAACAGAGATGGGTGGCAAGTACGCAAGCAAGCTGGAGCTCGCCTCGTTCCACACGGTGTCCAAGGGCGCGTACGGCGAGTGCGGCCTGCGTGGAGGCTACTTTGATCTCATGAACTTCCACCAAGGCACCGTTGATGAGTTCTACAAGGCACGCCCCCCTGCCCCCTCCAGGCTGGGGCTCTACCCACCTGATCCTACACCTTGCACCGTCGTGGTCGACCCCAACATTTAAAAAAACATTTGCGTAGTGTGCCGGCAGCAGCGCGAACATGCCAGGGCTTGAGAGTTTACACATCCCAGGCTCACGCCGCACAGAGCCGTAGACCGTGCCTGCGTGAGGGCAGCAAGCCTGCCACCTTTGGGTCGACGCTGTATGTCAGCGCGTCAGGCCCGTGCACGCCGCTGACAGGCGGTGCTTGTGCAGCTGGCATCGATCAACCTCTGCCCCAACGTCGTCGGCCAGCTCGGCATCGCACTCATGACCAACGAGCCGCAGCAGGGGGACGTCAGCTACGAGAGCTGGAAGGCCGAGAAGCAGGGGCTACTCGACAGCCTGCGCCGAAAGGCCCACATGATGACGGACTTCTTCAACGGCCTCGACGGTGTCGACTGCACCTTCACGGAGGGTGCCATGTACTCCTTCCCCCTCATCACGTGCGCCTTCCCCCCTCCCTGTCTCTCCCCGTCTGTGTGCAGCTATCTGCCATCAGCGCCGGGATCGGCCCGCCTGCATAGGGTGCACATCGGCGCCGCAGGCAGCGTTGCGGCGTACGCATGGATCGAGGGCGGTTGCGACGCTGTGCACGCTGTGAGTAGACGAGCGCGTGCGCGCTGTGGCTGCGGAGCGTGACTGCCAGGGGTGCATGCAGGCTGCCTCCGAAGGCAGTCGAGGCAGCAAAGGCGGCCGGCAAAGCCCAGGACGTGTTCTACTGCTTGAGGCTCCTCGAGTCGACGGGCATCTCGACCGTGCCGGGGTCTGGGTTCGGGCAGAAGGCCGGCACCTTCCACCTGCGCACGACCATCCTGCCCCTCGAGAAGGACCTGCCAGCAATCCTGGAGAACTGGAAGCAGTTCCACGAGTCGTTCATGGCAGAGTACAAGTAGGCCGCACGTGAGAGCATGCCAGTTCCGAGCATCGCTTACTCACGCGCTGCCATCACTCACGCACTGCCCGGCTGGACCACCAGGGCTGCAGGAGGATGTGCCGCTGGCCCAAGGCCGCTGCTCTGGCGATGGCGTCCTGGCCCCTGTAGAACACGCAGAAGCTCAGCATCCGCCCGCGCTGGCGCGGCCGCAGGGCGTGGTTCCGGCCGGTCCACGCCGCTGAACGGTGCTGCCGTGCTCTCTGCGCGAATGGTGTTGTGCATGCTTCACCTGCAGAGGCGGTGTTTTAGATGCACGTGCGGCGTTTGAGGACAACGGGCCGCGATTTCGCGGTGCCGAGGCGTCCATCAAGCTGCCGAAAAGTGCATGGCGTGACAGTTGCAACGCTCGGCACAAGCTTGTCCTGAAGGGGTTTGATGGGGTGCACCGAAGGGTTGCAGGCATGTGGCATTGCTGCCACCGTCATGTTGGACAGGGTGCGACCACAACGGCACGAGTGGTTGCAGTGGCAGGGGCGCTTTCGTTCTGAACCTGAGAATCCGGGAAGCCGCCCCACTGGAGTGAATGTGATACGAGACGAGCAGCCTTGACTTGTTGGGGATGCCTGGGTGCCACACTGCGCTTGTGTGGTCGCCTCTTTGGCCCATCATTGTACACTGTGTTTAGTCTGAGGCCGAGTACTATGTCTCCTGATCCAGCTTGACCTGTACAGCTGCTGGGGATCACCTTCCCTTGTAACCATGTGTTCCTGAATGTGACATGCCTATGGTGAGTTGACACAGCACCCAGTCAGCCATGCAGAACAGATCATTAATGGTGTACCAGACTATTGACTTGATTTGTCATTTCAAATGCCCTCAAAACAGATCATTAATGTTGTACCAGACTGTTGACTTTATTTGTCGTTTCAAAGCCTACTCACACGGCACCACCACCACGATGGCGAAGATACACTAATCAAGTGCATGCACAAATTCTCGAATATAGAGGTGATTGGGTAGGTGCCAGCAGCTATTATCTGAGGTTGAAGCAGGTGTGAACACTCAGGTTGCCTCGCATGAGAGGAGGAACTTCCCACTCTGTGAATGTGATAGACACTCTTGGGAGTGATGTGATCCCATGTGAACGACATCCCTGAGAGTGTGAACGTCAGCAGGTACTGCCTGGCTCCATCTTGTATCATATCGCACTTTGATTTGAGGCTCTAAACGAAGAAACAACGGGCTTAGACGCCAAACCTGGCATCGGCGGCAGCACCCCTTTCTCGTGTGCAAGGCACCTGTGATGGTGGCTGAAGTTTCACTGGTAGACAAGCACAACACAACAGCATTCCGTACCTCTGCGACGTTGGCCCCACTCTTTGCCACGTGGCTGGTGCAGCCTTGGCATTGTGAAGCTGCAAAGCCTGTCTCTGGGGCTGCCATCGTGTCGTCCATTCGAGGTGTTTGCTGGTGGCCAGCATGGTACCATAACCCTTGACTTTGCTGCTTTTGCTGATGCGGCATCGTCTCGGTTGGGAGTATTTGATGGCCATGGGTGCACGATGGCACTTCTGAGCACGCTGGTTCCCATGCAGCATTGTTCGTGTGATGAATCATGGCATGTACCCGCGACGTCAAGACGTGCCTGGGGATCTTGGTAGGACGGTCGCATGCCATGATTCATCGCTGTTTCCCATCCAGCACTGAATCCAGTGTCGGTAGCAGTCTGGTTGTGCCAGTCCTGGGGCAACAAACGAGCCGGCGGCTGCGCTGTATTCTGGTTGTCCTCCTTGCTGGACGTTTCCCGTACGCTGTGTGGGTAGACACGATGTTTCCATGGAGGGGTTCCATCAGGACAGAGCCAGAGGCAGCAAGAGTAGTGCAGGGTAGGTAAAGAAGTGACCAGTGCACAGACCGGCGGAGATGTGGCTCCAAGCATCAGCCGCGTATGGAACAGAAAAGTTGATTGTTGTGGTGAAAGGCGTTTGAGCGGAGCAACACTCGGGCGCGATGCATTCTTCCGCGGCGGCGCTGGCCGCCGAGGCATCACGTGCCGCCCTGTGGCTGTTGAAAACGCAAGCTGCGGCTACTTGGGCCGGAAATGAAGAGCAGGTTCAGGCATGCCGCAAGCAGCAGCAGAGACATGACATTGGGCAGTTGAATTTAGCTCTCAAGCATTGCACAGGCCTCCGCGGAATCTACCTAGTGTCAGCTGCTACTGCTTTGCTGTCGTGTGTTCTAACACGCGCTCGTATTACCCTGTCCCGCGTAGAAGATTTTTGCAGAGATGTTTGCGGTATGCTGCTTTGCACATAAGCAGACGTCGATGAACCTGCAGGGTGATGGCTTGCACACGGTTCTGGCTGCTTGCAGGTTTCTCCCAGCACGCGCGTGGTGACGCCTCAGCGGAGCAGCACGATCGCGTTCAACAAGAAGGGAAGCAAGAAAACTCAGGTACGAGAACTGCTGCTCTATGAATCATGCTCAAGCTGCCCTGGCCAGCTGTGTCTGTGTGTCAGTGTGTGGCAGGAACCAAGTCGCAAGTGAGCCATCCATCCCGGCCCGTCGCATGGTTCCGCAACCGAAACAGGATACATGTACCTGAATAGCTGGTGATTGCTGCAGGTTGTTCTCACAACGAGCGTGCCCAAGCTCGGCCAGCAGGGAGAACTGCTGTCCCTGCAGAATGGTTTCGTCACAAACTACCTCGTGCCACAGGGCCTCGCCCGAATAGCCACAAAGGAGATCCTAGCGTACGCTCCCGTTTCTGACGTACGTGACTGGTCATAAGGGCCTGAGGCAAGCTGCACAGAGGCAGCAGGCATGGCAACATGGCTAGCCCGAGTGCAGGGAGGTGCAAGCCAAGATCGATGAGGAGGCAAGAGTAAAAGCGGACATCAAGGCCAAGGCAAAGGCCATGGCTACAGCACTGCAGACTATTGGAGTTGTCAAGGTCGCCAACAAGGTGTGGCTCTGAGGGCCTTGCTGCCTGGATTGAACAGCTCTGCAACTGCACACCGGCATCAGACTGCTGTGCTCTTGTTGCAGGTGGGCTCGAATGACCAGATCTTCGGCTCAGTGAAGCCAAGCGACATCACAGACTTCATCGAGCGACAGACCGGGCAGAAGCTCGATGCGAGCAAGTTGGAGCTACCTGACATCAAGACCCTTGGGACATATGATGCATCCATCAAGTTGCACCCGGAGGTTGTAGGCACGTTCAAGGTGCAGGTCACCAAGGCGCCCAACTAGGCACCTGCTGCAGACTGTACACCGGCTGCATGGGGGGTGGCTCGGCACTGCAAGCGTTGTCAACAGTGAGAGGCAGTGCAAGGATGTACCATGCCACACAAGGGCCAAAATCACACACACAACGACCATCCTGCATCCCACGCAGCTGCTCGACAGTCCGCGTGATACGTTTCATCTCTGCTGTATAATCCGATGGACTCGCAACGAGGCAGTTGCCCAGCATTCAACAATATCGCTTCTCATGCTAGGTAGAATGTTTGCCGCGTCCCTGCTGAGTTGACAGCGGGCTTCCCAGCGTGCACAGTGCATCAGCACACCTCGCTTGCCTTGGATACATTTCTGGTCGCATGTGATACGGAAATCATACGATGCAACCTCACCTCCCTGGTGGAGCACAGTCCTCTCTCTCTCTCACATATACGCAAACGCTCGCCTGACGCATGTTGTAACCATGCACTGAGCAGGGTACAGTCTCACGCTAGAAAACAGCGCCGATGTTCCAGCTGGCTGGCACAGGCACACCCATTGCCCAGCCTTTCTCAGTCGAGGCGATTGGGCTGCCATACTCCTGTCAAGGCTTTACAACACCCACTGAACTAAGACGTCTTGCAGCGAGGTCTGCAACACCCACCCGGCCATGCACGGGCTCCGCCTGTGCACGAAATCGCTACGTGTGCACGAGCACGCACACAGGACACAGCAGCGCACCGCAGCAGCATGCAGGCAGCGCCCTTCACTCGTACACAATGGCTTCGCCATGAGACAGGCGCCAACGGCCATAGGGGTACGGCGGCTCGTAAGCGAACGGATGTAGATGCACTCAGTTACATGCACTCAGGCTGCCCGCGCAACCAGCAGCAGAGGCGGCCAGGGCAGCACTGCTGCCAGCACACGGGCAGAACGCACAACGGGTGTACGTTCACGCCTGCCCCGCCGCATCGCGCAGACACTGTCCCGGACACGAGCCGCTCGGACGCCGGTGGCCGCCTGCTGCCACGCCTGCTGCACACTCGCGGGCGACGCGCGCTCACGCGCCATCGGCGCCGGCGCCGTGATGGCGCATGAGGAAGTCGCGCACAAGCTCGAGCACGCGGGGGCGGTCGGCGGCGGGCACGTGGCGCGTGAGGTCCACCCCGCTCTCGGCGAGGAACGCGGTGAGCCCTGGGACGTCGCGCAGGAGGTCCTCCTCGCTGCGGCCCGCCGCCTCCACCACCTCCCCCGCGACGCTCACCCACGGCATCAGCGTCTGCAGCAGCGCCATGATCGGGTTGACCGACTGGAGCTCCTCGTCGCTCATCTGTCTCTGCACGCGCTGCCGATGTTGTGAGCGGGCGGACGAAGCGCCGCCACCCTCACGCGCGGCAGGGCCGACACGTTGCGGTGTGCCGAGCGCCGGACTGGCAACCTGATCGTTCAGAATGAACTCGAGCTGTGCATGCAACAGCCGCAACGTTCAACCACATGCCGGTTGTATGCGGGGCAAGCGATACGTGCACAGCGACCACGCCACACGACAACGGCACACCAGATTCCCCCAAGATGGCGTTGCTTCGGAGGATTTACCAGTAAATTCAAATGAAAATGTGACACCGAGTCGCCACATCCTACAAGGACCTCGACGCCTCCGGATAACCGGGACCACAGGCCAGGGGGGTAAACCACCTGGAAACCCCCCTCAGACAACCGCACGCAACTCACAGGGCCTCCTCTTGCGCTGAGCGAGGTGGTCGACTGCGTTGGAAACCCAGGGGGGCACGCGGAATCGACCCCGAGACCTTCCGAAGAAGGGGTCAGCTTTTATACCGTCCTCCGACCACTGGACCGAAAGATGGCAACCCGTCAGAATGGCTTGAGACACCCTGCGGCCTGGAATGTGGCACTGCAGGGCACTCTTTCAAACTGTGTCAGGGCTACGTATAGCACCTGACCTTCCGCGCTCATCTCCGAAGCCCGTCATTCAACATCTGAGTTGAGAAACTTGTCTGGACACCAAATCACAGACGGGTGTGCGAACTATAGAACAGATCCCGTTCGAGTGCATGAAACGTTTCAAGTGCATGCTTGTAGTGCATGAAACCGCTCACAGCAAGTGTGCCACAGCATTGAAAGGCGGCTGTGCCACGTTTTTGGTACCACCGCCAAGTTCGCACGGGCAAAACTGCACCACGACAATGTCCCCCGCCGGTGGTGCACTATGTTGCGGGGCTACGGTGCATGTGGCTGGCTAGCATGCGCAAGGGCCCGGCGCGCTCCGAGCGGTCCCGCAACAAGGCACAGCTGCGCAATGGTAACAATGCACGGGTTGCTTGTGCCGGACACAGGGTGGCGCGGCTGTCGCCGCAGCCGCAGTGGTCGCCGCACCGTGCCGCTCTGCGCGATGAGGTTCCGCGCGATCGCCTCGGCCATCTGCTCGAGCTCCGGGGGGACCCCGCCGCCGCCGTCGCCGCCCATCGCAGCTTCCGGCGGCAGCGTCGCCACCGCATCCGTGTAGTCCTGCACCTGGCAGTGCGCGTACTCGTTGCGGCTCGAGTCCGGGTACGTGAGGTCGAGCAGAGCGTGTGCGTCCACCACAGCCACCTGCGCCGCGAGCGCCGGGGGCGGCGCGGCGCCCGCGGCGGCGGCGTCCACGGCGTCGGCGACCGCCTCCACGCACCGCAGCGTCCACGCGAGCACGTCCGGAGCCTTCCACAGCTCCACGTGCCGCGCGGCAAAGAGGCGGCACAGGTGTTCCAGTGTCGCCGATGCAGCGCCGCGGGGCTGCTGAAACGCCGCCCGCTGCATCACCGACTGCCAGTTGGCGCTCTTCGCAGCGTCCTGCACCCGGCACACCCGCGTGACACCCCCGCCACATTGCCTGCTTTCACACCCCGGCAGAGCCGGCCACACCGATGTGTCCGTGCGGTCAAACCACGGCCATCCTCTGCATCAACACCACTCCCCGCCGCGACATCGTGCCGCACAGGCCTCCCGGGCGCGCCCGGTGCAATGCACCGGTTGCATGCACTGACCCAGCCATGCATCAGTCTCGTTGCCAGCTCAAGGGTCCAACCGCGCGTGACGGTGACGACGATCGACGCGTCGGGGGAACACACGATGCCGGCTCGCAGCACGTCTCGCACACAGCCGCCGGGGCACTGCAGGTGTGCGCACCTTGTCCTGCATCGCCTTGACGAGATGCACCAGGGCGAGGGGGAAGGTGGTGATGGCGTTGACCAGCAGCACGTCCAGGTCCGGCCGGGTGCCGGCCTCATGCACGCCCGTCGCCGTGCTGCTCTCGGCGGATACGGCCTTGCCGGCGTAGTACTCGGCGAGGGCGACAGAGAACGCGTAGCCCGGCATCAGCCGCAGCGACGACGGACCGTCCCACGCCTCCACAAGCTCCCCAATGAAGCCGTACCTGCGGTGGCAGCGCCCGACCTCTAGGCTGACCGGATCGGTGGCGCAACAAGCACGAGGCAGCCCGGCGGAAACCGTGGGTGGAGACAAACAGAGTCGGTCGGGCTGGCAACGCCTGGTGTCCAAACAGGGGTGGCGCCATGCATGAGTGGGGCTGCTTCGGAGGTCGGCCACATGCATGCACGGCTGCCGCGTCCTCGTTGGCCTGCGCCACGTGCAACGGCACCGCGCCTGCGCGCGAGTGCCACACACGGGGGGCGACCGGGCTGGTCAACGCTGCAGCACGGCGGCACAGCACGCAGCACGGCCACAGCATGCGGTGCTGGCATCGCTGCTCCACCGCACACTCCCCTTGCCATCACGCCGGTCGCACGGGCGCCCTCGTTGAGTATCGTGGCGTGGGCGGTCACACGCACCGGCGTGCGACACGGCAGCAGAAAGGAGCGTGCTATGCGCGCCGGCTGCCGCGGCGGCCTGGTGACACCCGTCCACCTTCCGGACAGGGACCCTCCCAAGCGTCCTCTTACATGATGTACCTTTCGGGTGGTCGCCTGCGGCTCCAAAACAAAAGCAGCGCAACACACTCCGGCTTCGTGGAGTCTCCGCCCGTCCAAAACATCGCCTGCTGACACCTGTTTCGCGGTCACATGGGCACGCAAGCACGTAACTGCGACGGCCCTTTCAGGGTACAGGCGGCAGCGCACTCGCGGGCCCTCAATGCCAGGTAGTCGATATGGAAGAGCATGCCAGCCGGGTCGCTGTCATCGAGCCGCAGCGTCAGCTTAGCCCACTCGAGCGCGGTGCGATGCATGCCCTGCCGGCACAGCGCGCGGACGCGACGCGACAGCGCGGCGAACATGAGGCCGTTCGCAGCGGCCTCCGCTGGCAGCCGCGCGTCGCCGCGCAGCATGCATGCCTTGAACCCGGGGTGCCAAGCCCCCTCCAGCGCGTACAGCGCTCGATTTAGCATCGCCCCCGCGTACTCGCTCTGCACGAGCACCCCCACGGTCGCACTCCTGCTGCGCGCTTGCGGCATCAACACCCACCCTGCTCCGCGGCGGCACCGGCCGTACCATGCATGCATCTGCCGGCCAGGCCCGCGCGATGCGGTGGATGCCTGTGTGGTTCCCAACGTTCAGGGTTGGCGTTATCATGTGTCGGGGCGACCCCCGGAAAGACATCCCCTGAAAAAAATATTCCCTGATACACGCTCCGGTTGCGAGGTCAGCAGATCATGCGCTGCCGGTGCTGCCCGGCGAAGGTGACGCTGCAAGCGGGCGCCGGCTCGTATGATCGACGACGCCGGACCAGTCGTTGGCGCAGCCCGCCGCTACCTCGTCATACCCAGCACGGCCGGCGTGAGCTCGGTGGCGGGAAACGCTTCGGTGAGCGGCTCTCTAGGCCAACGCAAGCCCATGCGACATGGTCTGGGAAGTCACAAGATGATCCATGCCAGCGCCCGCTTGACCGCACCGAACGACACCCCTCTGTACGCACAGTCAAGGCGCAATGTGTGCGGTACCCAACACAGAAGACGGTGCAGTCGCTCATGTCAGAGTTTGAAGCCGCAAGACGGCAGGCGCATCCGGTTGCGTACGTCCTGGCGGACGGGTCGCTGCTGCCACGGCGCAGCGACCGGCCCCGGCTGCGTGCAGCGGCCGCACCTTGCCGCAAAGGGTCGCACCTGGCCGGAGTTCTGGTGGATGTCCGTCATCGTGATGAGGGTGTGCACGTGGAACGGGTACTGTGCGAGCACCCCGGCAACGTTGTTGGGATCCATGGACTCCTGCACGCATGGCCGCGCGTCACCATCACCGCTGCCGATGCCGGCGTCCGCTCGGCCCGACCTCCAGCCGCCAGTTGCTGGATCTCTTGATGACGGCATGCTCCCCAGCAGCCGGGCTGTGGTAGCCCACCGGGATGCAGCCACACACATGGGATGAACGTGCGCTGACATGCATTTCCTAGGCGCGCGATTGACTCGCGCTTCGGCCTGCCTGTCATGGTCACTGGTGGACACATCAGGGATGGGCTGACGCCGGCATGCAGCTCTAGAGGGACCGGGTGGTACTGGGCGGCGGGTTCCCTGCAGGTTCCACACAGATGCAGTTGGAAGGCGCCGGAGGCCGCACCTGTGCCTGCTGAAAGTGCAGAGTGGCCGTGCGGTATCTGCTGGACGGCTGTATCTCAAAGGTGCGCACGCCCGTGGTGCTGGGTGAGATGCACTGCATCGTCAGGGAGCCGTCGTATGGCGGCAGGTCGGTCGCAGCGCTCAGTACGAGGTTCCGGAGGCGAGAACGCTGAGCTTGCCCCCGCCGTGTCGGTGCGGCTGTGGAGCGCCTGGCACGGCCCTCCAGAGCTGCCACAGACGAGCCAAATATCGCCCTCAGCTCTGCATGGGGCTTGGGTTGTTGCCTGTGGGCTTGCGAGTGGTGCATCTGTGGCTGAGGGGGTCCAGGCAGCAGCTGTCTAGACAGGGCAGAAGGGCACGTACCCTCATCAGGGCTGAGAAGTTTGCTATTGATCGAAAGGGTAAAGGGTGGGTCGATTTGATTAGCTTGCGGAGGCGGCGGGGAGGAGTGGGTAGTTGGTTCTAGCCCCAAGTCTTTCAGGGCTGCATCAATGTCGACATCAGCACGTGGCCCGGCTTCCTCCCTTCCCTTCTTGGAATGTTTGGCCTTTTTCTGCTTCTTGCTCCCGGCTTGGGTCCGGGAACTGGGCTTCACCTCGTTGACTTGACTGTCCTGTGGCTGAGCCTCATCATCGTCCTCAGACACAGGTTCATCTTCCTGCAGAAATTGTACTCATCCTCAGCTAATCCATTACTCTCGACGGCGTCACATCATATATCCAGTCAGAGTTAGTGGTACATCATGTGTCATGCTCTGGCAAGCACCTCGGCTCCCAGCAAGAGGAAAGGATTGAAAGCTGGAGCGGCCGCTGGTTCCTCTTCAGAATCCGTTTCATCTGAGCTGCTCTCTTCTCGGGCTGGCAGTAGGTCATTGCCTTGCAGCTTCTGCAGCTGCCTCGTGCCCATGCTGCTGGCTGATGAGCAGGCGAGCAGAGCGAGCCGTATGGCCACGCAGAGGTCTTCGCAGGGCCTGACTTAGCGATCAAATCTATCCTGCACAGAATTCCAGCCAGATCTATGCTACAGCGTGCTTGCAAACCTGGTGTGAAATGCCAGGTATCATCGCCCTGCGTGAAACCGCTCGATCACGCTGAGCATGGTGAGCGCCTATGCATGCGCGCCACTGCGCGGCCGCTCAAGGATCATCGAGGCTCCGGAAACCACGAAACTCAACAATGTTAGCCTATGTCCATCGCTTGCTACCCAATCTATCGCATCTCTACTTTCTGTGTCATTCGCACGTGGTTCCACCTAATTCGCAATACTCGCGTCCTGCCCTATTTGCCTACATGTGATCGTAAGCAACGTCTGCAGCCGGCGATACAGATCTCGTGCTTTAAATTCGACATTTTGGTAGCCCGGTGATATGCACGGGCGTCGTTTCCGCTCATTGCAGCTGATAGTGTGCAAGGCGTGCGTTCACCCGGAAGCCGTCCTCTGATGTCAGGAAATACTTTTTGTAGTGCATTCAGCAGGACTTAGTGAAGGCAGTGCACATCAGGCCGTGCGGGATCCGTAATCGTCTTGAATCGTTGCAACTCCAGTCGTTCCGCCATCGGCGTGGCCGCAGTATCAGCGAAACCAGACCCGATGCTCAGTATCCGGCTCCCCGGATAACTAGAGGGGCTTCAGAACGGACATATTGAAGATGCATCGGTCGCCTGGGCAGCGCGAGTGTGCGATTTGTCGACGTTAAGCTGGAGCATCTTGCCAAGCTGCGATCACACGGCATGAGCATGTCCATGCGCATCAATAACGCCTTCCTGTCGCGGGGCATGGAGGTGTGTGCTTGCAGCGTTTATCGCGCTCGACCTCGTGAAATGCGTTGCACCTTTTAATGCTATGCGGCCCGGAACAGCTGGTGCCTATGCACTCCAGTTTCGCAAATATCTGGACGTTTGCTTGGCATCTGCCGCATGGATCGTAAATTCAGGCAGACCGAAACCGTGCTGGCACGGATCTCCGTGTGTGATCTAGCCTCGGGACGGGGATAAACCTGCGCTGGCCACACGGTTTCTGTCGTTTTTTTGGCTGCACCGCTGGTGTTTTCCGCACTTTGTTGCTGTTCCTGCCCGTGGCAGGTGCTACCGCTTGTGCAACTTGTGTACTGTCGTGGTTTTTCTGGGGGCTTTTGCGCTGTTGCGTTTCGTACTGTGCATATTACGGTCATGATTCCTATATGATCCGAGCTTTTGCTCAGGCGCTGCGCAGTTGTGCGGACGGAGTATTGCGAAGAACAGGTCGCATCCGAGATATGGGGACATGTCCATCTGTCCCGACACGCTGCCTGAAGGGGTATCCCACCACCGGAAAATTGTCGCAGCTGATGTTGCTTGTTGCTTCCACTGCGCAAGTGTCGGAAGTTTTTGCAATGCCTGCGGGTGGATATGAAGTGCACTCACTATGAGCAATGACAGGTCGAGCAAGAAAGCGGCTGTCTCGCCCGAGCATACATCCGAACACACGCCTATTCCGCTGCAGGATGGTGGGCCAATGTCAAAAGGGGCTGCGGGTGGCGTGGGTACGCACTCGCATCGCGACTCTGATGGGCTGGCTTGGTGTCGCAACGTGCAGGAAGCACCTGTGTACCGCCCTTCGGTAGAAGAGTTTGAAGATCCTATTTCGTTTATTCGCTCCATCAAGGCTGAAGCTGAGAGGTTTGGGATATGTAAGATTATTCCGCCGGTGCAAGCGAGCACACCGTGTTTCGATGCGTTGCGCAGGGATGTCGGCCACGCAGGAGCCATAGGCAGTCTTAAACTCACGACGCGCCAACAGCTTATTGGGAAGCTTGAATGGGAGGACTGGGATCAGAATCGCTTCTGGACAGCGCCAGAGCGCAACCTGAAAGGTTTCCATCATCAGGCCGAGAACACTGCCGCCAAAGTCTTTGGCACCGCCCTGCAGATGCCAGTCAGGAAGGTTGAGGTGTGTTCGTCACATTCGCCGTTTAATTTGCAATCCGGATCGTATCCAGCACGACGAGCGATAGACCTTGGCCACACCTGACTCATCCCCATGTACAGGAGGCCTTCTGGACAAGAATGACAAAGCCCTGCAAGGCCACGTCCACGGACTTCTATGTAGAGTACGGAGACAACATAGAGGGCACAGGCTTTGCAGACGATGAAAACGATCCCCTGGGCTCGTCTGCATGGAATCTCAACAAACTTCCGTTCTCAGATCAAAGCAGCCCCATCAAGCTGCTTCAGACCCCAATCCCGGGCGTGACAACACCCATGCTGTACCATGGCACCCTCTTTTCCACCTTCTCCTGGCATATCGAGGACCTGTACCTCAACAGCATCAACTATCATCACGTGGGCGCCTGCAAGACCTGGTATGCAGTGGCAGCGCAACATGCGGATGCCTTTGAGCAGGCCGTCCAGGAGGAGGTGCTGCCCCTCCCAACTCATGCATGCAGCCCCTGCGCACCAGGCTGTGCTGCACACGAGCGCATCGCGGTTGCCCTGTGCAGGTATACCATAAGATGTGCACAAAGATGCGTCATGCGGGCGCATCAGAGCAGGAGATCAAGCAGCAGGTCCTCAAGACACTGTTCCTCAAAAACACGATCTTCTCCCCGGGCCTGCTTGCGGCCAGGGGCATTCCCGTGACCCGCACAGAGCAGGCCGCAGGCGAGTTCGTCGTCACATTCCCGCGTAGCTACCACGCCGGATTCTCGCATGGCATCAACCTCGGCGAAGCGGTCAACTTTGCCATGACCGAGTGGTATGAGTTTGGCTGCGACGCAGCCCTGCGGATGGCCTTCCTCGGCAAACCCCCCGTGCGCGCCCCCCCTGTCGTGCCCCCCCGTTCAGATGCGTGCTGCCGTCGCCGCAGCAGCCCCGCTGACTGCACCCTGCGTGTGCAGGCGCTGCCGATGGATCAGATAACGTGTATTGACGCATACACCCTGTCAGAGACGCTCAAGGCGTCCGCGGACATGTGCCAGGACGCCGATCGTGGCTTCCGACAGTGGCTCCTGGACTCAGGTGTGGCTGCCGTGCCGCTGCACGCTGTGCCACTCGTCGTCTCGTTCTGCCGCATCATCCGGTGGCACCACCGCCACATGTCGGCGCTGCTGCTCGACGGCATGGCGATGGACCGCCAGGCGATCGACGTGTCCGTGCCCTGCTGCGCGACCGGCGAGCTCATGCACGTCGTCGCGGTCATGCCCGCCGACACGCACGAGCCCGTGTCCCTGCGTCACTGGCTCGCCAACGGCGACGGCGGCCTCAGCGGCAGCCGCAAAGGCACCATCCTGCTCCACGAGAAGTGGGAGGTATACCACGAGCTCGCGCAGCTCTTCTGCGAGCTCTGCCTGCAACAGGTGCGAGCCCCGCAGTTCCCCCCTCCCCCCCCTGGGTGATGCTGATGTGCTGGCGCAGCCAGATATCTACGCATGCGTGGGCCTTGCGGGGGGCCGTTCGTCGGGTTGCCGGGGAAGGCTACTCGGCCAGAAACGCTCGCATGCGGGCGTGGCGTGGGCGGGGCTGATGCCTGATGCCTGAGGTGCCGTGCAGGGATGGGGTCACGTACAGCTGGAGGACTGGAGGACGCAGGGCCTGACGGACCGGCTCGCGCTGCCGCACAGCAAACTCGCGCCGTGCTGGGAGGACCTCACGCAGCCGTACGACTGGGGCAGCGGCGTGTCGTCGCCGCTGCACTCGGCGCTCTCCTCCTCAGACTGCCTGCCGCGTGCCTGCGGCAAGGACGGCACCGTGCTGCCCGCGCTGGCCGCGCTGCTGCCGGAGCCCGCCGCGGACGTGCCGCTCATCGCGCCTCCCAAGAAGGTGCCGGCCGGCTTGCCTTCCAAGCGCTCCAGCTCCAAGGGCAGCCGAGGGTCCCGCAAGGCCATGGGCCGCTCGAATGCCAAGGCACGCTGCCCCCCTCCCTGTGCCCCCCTCCCTGTGCCCCCCTCCCTGTGCCCCCCTCCCTGTGCCCCCCTCCCTGTGCCCGGGCACACGCTTGTGTGGCCGCCACCGACAGGACGAGCCCCCCGCCCTGCTGGTCGTTGGATGCTGCCGAGTTGCTGCCGAATGCATGTGGCGCGGTGGAGTAGCGCAGGCGGGCGCCTGCGTTTGGATGTGGCCATGCGCGCGGAGCATGTACGAGCGCGTGGGGGTGTGGGTGCAGGAGACGCCGCCGCAGGAGTCGGTGCCGGCGGGCACGCCAAAGGTGGAGCTGTCCGAGGCGACAGGCGCTCCGGAGCCGGCGCAGTCTCCGTCGACGGCGGCGAAGAGCCCGCAGGCGCAGAGCGTGCAGGTGGTGGACGCTTCGCCGGGGGACGGCGTGGCGGATGCGGGCGAGCAGCCGCGCAAGCGCGCGAGCCGTGCGTCCAAGAACGCGGCGATGGCGTCGTGGAAGGCCAACCGCATGCTCGAGGAGGACGACGACGAGGAGGGCAGCCTCGGGGAGGACCGGCCCGGCCGCCGCTCCAAAAAGGTGCGCTGCGCGCGTGGGTGTGCCACGGCTGTGGCTGTGCAGATCGATCGTGTGCTGGGGATCTGTGGCGGCACGCACGGCTGATTGCAGGTCAAGCGAGAGGACTCGGTGACCGTGCCGGCATCCGTCAAGGCGGGGCCGGGGCTGGCCAAGGTGTACAGCAACGCGGCGGCGACGATGTCAAACGTGCTTGGGGACGACCACGGCAAGGACCCGGTGGGGGCGCTCGCCGGGTTTGGCAGCGGGCAGCAGTGGTCGTCCGGCGGAGGCCACAGCGGCCCGCTGGGCGTGGGCGACCTCGGGCTCGCGACGGGGTCGCAGCAGAACCTGCCGCTGCCGTTGCCCCGCTCCGGGACGCTGCCGGGAAGTCAGGGCGACGTCGGCGGGGGGGCCGGCGGCTGGGGTGGCGGAGGCCCCACCGGCAGTGCCGGCGGAGGCCCCCCCGGCGTCGTGCCGCCGGCGGGCGTCGGCGGCGCCGATGTGCCGGTGCGGCCGCGGTCGACGCCGCTCAATCCGTTCACGAACTACGCGGCGTGTCAGCACGAGCAGGACATGTGGCGGCGGCGCGTCGGGGAGATCAACAACCAGTGGGTGCAGAAGCTGCAGGAGGGCGCCAAGACCAACGCGGAGGTGCAGGCGCTGCTACGGTACTACATGTCGCTGCCAGACGTGTCTCAGGTGTACCCGGTCAATGCAGACGCGCGCATGGGCGGCCCGATGGCGTCGACCGGCAGCGGCGGCGCGCCGTCGCCTGGTCTCGGCGGAAACAACGGCCACGGCAGCGTGAACCTGCCGACGGGGTCCGGCATTCAGGTGCGAGTGCCCCTCGCAGCCGAGGACTGCGGTGCTGCCGTGATCTGGCCCGCTGGGGTGCACGAGTCCACAGCAGCCGAGTACGTGAGGTGTGCAGGGCAGCGGGCAGCTGAACGGGGCGAGCCCGATGAGCATGCAGCAGGGCGCCAACTCGCAGCAGCGCGCGCTGCCCGGGCAGGGCATGGGCTCGTGGAATGCCACGCCCGCCCGCAAGGAGAGCCTCCACAATGGGCCGATCTCCGCGCAGGACCTCGCCACCGGCATCCGCGGCCGGCCTGCGAGCAGTGACGACAGCAGGCAGTGCGCCCCTACCGCTCACCCCCGCCCGCGTGGTTGTAATGTGTGCCTGCAGCGTTTAGTTCCGGTGGTGGGCCGCGGTCCCGGCCGGCGCGTGCGTGGCTCACGCAGCTGAGGTGGCGCGGCGAGTGCAGGAACGGAGGAAAGAACCGGATGCAGACGACGGGGGCGGTGCAGCATAGTGGCGGGACGGGGGGCAGTGGCGCGGCGCCCGGGGGGCCGCCCGTCGCGACGGGCGCTCCGCCGGCGACCGGACCGCTGTCGATGCCCAGCACGCGCAGCCGCAGCACGCGCGCCGCGGGTGCGGCGTCGGCCCAGCCTCGCACGTCCGCGTCCAACATGTCGCAGGTCGGGGGCCAGGACGGCCCTCCTCCAGCAGGGGGGCTGCCCCCAGAGGGCCCGGCGGGCGCGGGCGCGCACAACATGTCGCCGGCGCTGCCGCTGCAGCCCGGCGGCCCAGGGCAGAGCCACATGCCGCTGGGCGTGATGGAGCTGTCGAGCCCCAACGCGCCGCTGTCGCCGCACTCGCCGGGGACGCCGCACTCGGTGAGCGAGTTCATCAACGGCCGGGATCGTGAGTTCCACGACTTTATGTCGTTCTTGGGAGGGGAGGCCGACGACACAGACCTGGGCATGGAGTTCAACCTGTCGTGATGATGTCGGATCTGTGTGAAACGGTCGCCGAAAGCTGCTGACGCAGCGCGGGTGCGGATGTGCCGTTGGTGCGGGTGTCAGACCTGTGACTGACTGCGGTCAGTCGCTTCATTTTTATCTTCAGATGTGTATTGCATGGTTTCCCTCGTCCTGGTTGCCCTCGGCGGGTGGATGTTCTGCTGAAGACCCGGGCGCCAGATGCTGCATCGTGGGTCATGCGACCCCTAGCACGTGTAAACAAGCAGCCTCTTCATCAAGCAGCCTCCTCGTCAACAAGCAGCCTCTTCATCACCTGGTCAACATGCCGGGACCACTCGATGTTGGTCATAGTGTCCACTGCATGCCGTGCAGGTGGGATGTGCGCTGAAGCTCATGTGTGCATCTTGCATCGGTCGGTGGTAATCTAGAGCCTCGCAGGAGGTGTTGCCGTTTTCCATCCCATCACATACCCAGGCTACCATACACGGGTGACTGGCTACAAGAGCATCGCCACACCGTCACCCCCTGGTTTCAATCGCGGTGTCTCGTCGATCTCATACTTGCTGCCATCCGTGCCTCGCGCCACCGTTATCGCCCGCGCCGGCAACACGTGTCGCCTATCACCACCGTGCCTCTCTGTAAATCGCCCTGTTCAGCAGGACACCTGGGGCGTGAGCGGAGATCACTCAAAGGGCAGGCAGCGAGCCGTGTTGCGATGCCAGAGAGGGCATCTGCAACAGCGCAACCATTGTGAGAGAAAAGCGAGACTGTGATAACAGCCGACGTGCTGTGATCAATGTCCGGCTGGTGTCTGCCTTGGCTGGGATTCATGACACATGACACCAAAAAGCGGGAGTGCTGTGCAGGTCCAGGACCTGCCATCAAGAATGGCATTGCACCACCAGATAGGAGGACTGAGGCATCATTGTTCAGACACCTATCCGCCTGACTACCTGCAGGCTCGCACTCACCTGAGCTCGTAATGATATCTTTGCACCACGAGGCATAAGCACGAGAGAACATAAGCACTAGAGAACAAGCCCCCTTCTACCTGGGCCGGCTGTTCCGACCGACGACCTTGCGCTGTGATTCGGCCCCCACAAGGAGAGGCCATTGCCTGCGCGTGACTCTGCACTGAACGCCTTGCACGCCCTCCGCTCTGCACCACGCCAATCCCCCGCCCCCCCTCCGCGTCGGACCACTCACCATCCCCGGCCCCTTTCCTTCCTTCAGTCAGATCCCCCTTGCTCCCCCCCTCATTCCCTTCCCCCACCTGCCTGCCTGGAGTGCACTTTCCATCCGTTCGCCCCCGCCCCAGCTCTTCCTGATCGCGGACCTCCCGTCGAGGGGGGTGCCGCGTGCTCGCCTCTGCTGGCTTGGGCGATTGCCCGTGCCATGCTTGTTGGCCGACAGGGGGGGAAGTGTTTGCATGCAGGATTCCAGGTTGGACGGGATCCCAGGTTTCTGTAGTGTGTCGGTGTGTGTAACTGCTACAACTGGGGCATTGCGATTGGTCTAGCGGTTGGGTTGAGGCATGCATGTATTTTTGTATAGCACTCAGGACAGCGGGGGGTTCTGGGAGTGATGCCGGGGCTGCTTCGGATACTATGCCTGTTTTGCGTGTGTTAGCTTGCACATTTACCTCATGGCAATTCCAGGCTGCTGCGTTTATCTCCGTGTAACACGGCATCCACATGCTCGTCTGTAAGGTGACTTTCACACTCGGACGTCTTGTCTGTGGGCGCTACCATGTATTCACAGACGTGTCAAATGACAGCTTACGCCACTGTACAACACGCATTCGCCTGACAGTGCAGGACGGCCGCCCCTCGGACACACATGTAGCAGTGACAGAAGTACCGAGCAGCAAGCATTGCCCATCGCTGCACCGCTACACAACCTGCCCAAAGTGTACACCGTCACCTGGAGAACCTGCTATAACTGTGCTCTATCAACTGGAGATCGCGCTGCCTCCACCACTTTGCCCGCCTGGTTCCTCACATCCGCACCACGACCTTGCCCACCGACTCGCCAGAGAGCATATACTCCATTGCATCAACCACGCTCTCGAGGCCGTGAAACTCCTTCGGGTCGACGATCGCCCGAAGCTGTCCTGCGTGCATCAGATCCAACGCCTGCCTCCGGTAGTCAGCCACCCCCCTCGCGCCCTGCACGCACACCTCGCCATCGCCCTGGCTCACACTCACAGGCAGAAGGCTGCACGGCCCAAGCAACGGTCTGTCACGCGCCAGTGGCTCAAATGTGTCTCTTTGGGGATCCAACTCGGACACCAGCCGATTCTGCAGCGATCCGTCCACGCCCGCAGGGCAAGGCGGCCGCCGCGTGCGGCAGCGAGCCCACCCGGCTCAGGACAGACACTGACGTAGAACCAGACAGGACGTGTAGCACGTGGATTTTTTTTTCCCGCACGGTGAGTGCAGATCAGGGCAAACGCGGCGGCGTGTGGTGACCAGTGTGTGTGGTGCCGTCGCGAGGGCCGCACCTCTGGCCATATCCGGCTCCTCAGGGTCTTGCCGTCTCCCAGGTCGACATCGTCGTTGCTCCACATCGTCTCGTCGTTGCGCGGCCGCCCCTGCCGCTCCTGAGGCGTGGTCCCTGCACACCTGCCCCGGTTGCGGCACACGCTTCCCACGGCGAGCCTGCGGCGTGCGTCTGCGGCGGCCGCCGCATCACGGCAGCACGGCGCGAGTTACGGCAGACGAGTGCGCAGCGACTCGAGGCGCCGGAACGCTCGTCCGCCGCATGCACGACCCGGAGCGGGCGGGGCAGCTGCAGCGGCCTCTGCTGAGCAGCACTGATCATGAACCGTGGCAGAGGGTAGGCACAGGCCCTGACGCGCTGTTTCTGCCGCACACTTGCCTCACCGCCTCACTGGCCAGGCGCTGTAGATGCGGTCCCGCGTGGCCGTCCATCCGCTCTGCCGTCCATCCGTAGCATGCTCGGCCAGCACAGAGCTCCCAGAGTTCACGCTTCCACCACATGTGCCAGCCGCGCATGCTACGGATGGACGGGACGGCACGGCACCAGTGGTGGAAGCGTGAGGTCAGAAGCTCGCGGGCGAGCTCTCTTCGCCCCACCACCAGCGCACTTGCACGCTCGCTGCGCTCCCGCAAACAGGGACACGCTGTGCATGCATGGACACGCGTGCGCTGCTGCTGTTGCTGAGACCGGTCACGCTCGGCGTGGCTGCGGCGCGCGCGGCGCACCTGTGTGGGGATACTCGCTGATGTACCCGATCTGAAGCAGGGTGGCTCCGGGTCGCATGCAGCGGATGAGGGCGTTCTGCAGCGCGCCGCCGACGCCGTCCACGACCCAGTCGAGGCCCTCCGGGCACGCCTCCGCCAGGGCTGCGCCGATGTCGGTGTGCCGGTAGTTGAAGGCCTCCCCCCCAAGGTCCCGCACGATCGCGGCCTTGGCGTCGGAGCCGACGCTCGCAACCACCCGCGCCCCCGCCATGCGCGCAAACTGCACGATGAACGACCCCGCAGCACCTGCAGCCACCCCTGTGTCTCCTCGGACTGCCGTCTGTGTACACCACGTTCCACGTTTCCACGCAGCCGCACAGGGGGGCTGCTCCCCATTTGCCCGGGTGTGAGCTCTCCCTGCCCGGGAGATGCTGCTGCGGCGGTGCACGCTGCGCAGATGCTGCGTGGGAAGCTGTGGCCGCAGAACAGGGAGGGGAGAGGCGCGGTATCGCGAACGCAATCGATCATGCGTTGACGCGGGCCACTCTACCTCGACCGGCTATTTGCCGTGATCAGGGGGGACTTGCCACAAGGTGTGGTGCTGACCTGGGGCGTTTGCGGAGGCAGGCAGAGTGGGCGTGTTAGGGGCACGGAGGCATGTGGGTTGGTGTGTGTGGCGCCGGGGACGGGGCGTGCTGACTGTGGGAGTTGTCGGGGGAAGGCTGCTGGAGCGGCGCTGGGACACACAGGAGAGGGAGTGGCACCTGCCCCGGAGGTGACAAATACAGTCTGGCCTGGTTGGATGTCTGCTGCATGCTGCACGACCAGGCAGCCAAACAGGCCAGAGAGCGCCACAGCGGCTACTTCGGGTGTGGCTTCAGGCACCTTGGCCACCATCCTTTCCGGCACCACGGCGTACTCGTTGTATAGGGCCGTGCTACAGCTGACCGCGTCACCAGGGCGGACTGCCGTGACGCCGGGTCCTGTAGCTGCAACGATGCCACACCCCTCTGCCCCGACCTCGAACTCGGTCTTGTTTTTTTTGGATGCACCTCTGCAGGGCACGATTCAGGCCGGTTGACGAGATAGGAGACCGCAGTTTGACGCGTGCTTGGGTCGCGGCGACGCTGGCTGAGTCTGCAATGTGAGACGAGGGAGCAAGGAGTCAGTGGTGTGGGCTGTCCCGCACATGTACACGCCAAGGCACACGAACGTGTCGTGTCCACCGTTGATGCCCAGGTACTTCACACGAACAAGGACCTCGCCCTCTTGAAGTTCTGGTATGGGGCTAGATATGATGTGCAGCACATCTCGGGGGGTGCCGTTGTGCTTGGCCACGAGCTGCTGCCTTGTCGTTGGAACAGCTGCCACCTCCGAGTCCGCCTACAGTGCTGCTGCCAGTCACTACATGTGATGTTGCATCTGCTCGATGCGTGTTGGTTTTCAGCGCTGTAACCGTTGCACTGGGGCTGGCTGTTCTAACGACGCGTTGCGCCCGCTGCACGGCCTGACAGAGTCATGCAGGCAGCCAGCAGGACTGCGATCCTGATGGCAAATGCTCACAATAATATGTTGAGAATGGACCTGAGTTGCGTTACGCATGCGGACTGATCGAGCACGCTCTGTGAGACCGCTATGACGCGCTGCGCGGTGCAGCGCACGGGCAGGGTGGACTCCACGAGGCATGAAACCACAACTGGAACACCCCGATCTCCAAACAGGTGTCAATTAGTTTACAGACTCGGACGGGGCGCAGCCTCAACCTGTGCTATGTTCATCCGACTTGACGGTGATGGTTCACGTCCGGCGATCACACACACCAGGATACGACTCCTGTGTAGGTAGCAGCACCGACTGAAACCTAGCATCTAAACTCTGTCTCCCAAACAACGCAGTGGATCTTCTCAAGCTGCAGCAGAATCCGACGCTGCAGGTGCCCATCCCCCGCTGCTCCAGTTGGTATGCATGAGTGGGGTCAAGCAGACCTCGCAGCAATCTAAACCGACACGTGCAGCAACGTACAGCGGGGCATCACTCGATGCAATATGATGCAATGACCTGACACCTGGCTTGCATTCCAGGCATCACAGGTGCCGGTGGAGCACAATGTGCAATGCAAGGGTCAGTTGCGACACGGTACGACCTCCCTCAGCACGACCACGTGACTTGTGTGCGCAAAATTCATGCAAACACGTCTGTCACATCTTCAACAACCCGTCAGTAGGCAGGCCATGCTCTAGCGATGCATGCGGCAGCCCCGGAACAGGCTGGCTCAAGACCACCTCCCTCGGATCCCACACGAGCTCAAAGCCTAAAATAAAACCTTCGCAATTCGAGAACTGTTTTGACCAACGCCCTTGTCTGCCGTCCAGTCCGCAGCCAGGTATGCGGTGCTGGATTCACTGGACTGAAGCAGAGCAAGAGCACCAGCATCGAGCACCGGTTCTCCGCACAGGGCCCCGCAGATGCTGCCCCACCGGCCTTGGCTCCAAGAATTATCTTCATCACGGCGCACTGCCAACAATTAAAACTGGGCTGTTCCTGCATGTAGCAGCACACTGTCAGCGCCAGCCACCACCAGAACACTCGCCTGCTAATCTGAACGTGCCAAACTCAGTCGCCCTGATGCTCCACTTTCCCCGGATTGTTACTCACTTGCAGCAACGCTGAAGCAGCAGCCATAGCAGCAGGTTGACAAAGTGCCTGCATCATCAGTGCTGCTGCAGCTCTGCTCACGTCCGCTGAACCCTCCACTCCATCACACCCATGCTTCTGAATCACGTGAAGAGCACAGATTTACCTTGCTGGGAGCGTGGGCGACATGCCTCGATGGCGCCGCATCATGGGCAGCTGTGAAGAAAGTGGTGCAGACCACCGTGCACTGCTCCTTGCAGGGAACCCCAGTACCTCTGCTGCACCCACCATGGAGGAATGCAGACGGATGGGTCAACAACGTGTGCAACGAGGGCGCACCGAGAGATCTGTGTCGCTGGCAGCTGCTCTATGGCCCACACATGCACTGCCGGCCATCGCTATTGTATGCAGCAAACTCTACCTTGTGGCCGCCAGCTCGGATCACGGCATGACCTTTGGTTTCTTCTTGGCGCATCCCTGAGTATCCTGTCGGATGCATTGCACGAATTCCGAGTGGGGTTGCAGGATGGAGCACAGGCGATGGCCAGCTTCGTAGTCTTCACAGGCCTTGCGGGGTGGGTCAAGTAATGCGCGCTTGTACCGTGGCAGTTCAGTGTGGGTCATTGGTAAAGGTGCACCAGGCTTCACTGTGTGGGCGACCTGGTCTTCCTGGACGCTTGATGCTTGTCGTGTGCTTTCATGAGCGAGTGCAAGCGTGTGACGTCCGCCTTCAAAGCACAAATGTCCTGCCCAAGAGCCTTCACGCGTTGCAGCTTTGTGCAGCACGCTTGGACGTGCCCCGCCAGGAGCTCCTGGGCCTCATAGCACAGCTCTGCTACATCCTGCATGATGGCAGGGCATGCTTACCTGTGTCATTCCTGATATCATAGAGCGAATCTGATCCGTATAAAACATTTGGGCTTCGTGCGTCACCTTCAGCTCTCCATATGCTTCTTCGAGCAAGTCTTCGTGCTGTTGGAAGACGTCGTCCTGCTCCTTCATGATGGTGTTGAGATCATGCGAGAATGCTCTATAGGACTCACATGCTTGCTGACATTTGAGGACAATGTCGTTGATTTGGTGAGGAGCGTCGTCCGTCGACCTTCTGACGCGCCCCATGGAACCAGAGTCCGTCATCTGGAATCCTCGCCGTCCACGGTCTACGACAAGCCTTGACTCAGACGACTTCACGAGTTCAACATGAACGCGGCAATATAAAGCAAACGATGTCACCTGTGGAGCGTGCAACATCGCCGGCACATTGGCGTTCATCCAGTGTCTACCGGCCCACAATCGCCCAGCCAAGATCAGCAGAGCGTTGTATCATGTCTCTCATGTTACAAACCCAGGACTGGGATTTATAGATTAGGATTTAAAGCCTGCATTGGAGTATGCATTTGCAACCAGGCAAACGCCCCCATCGGTAAACCTGAGACCTATTATGCCCCACTCCCACGCACAACACACCCACAGACCTCCACGAAACTAACAAGCTACGCGTCCTGTGCATCGCATGCATGTTAGCTGCAGCGAAGCAGTTGCGTCTCTCATGCAGTGAGCACCACGCCAGCTGCAGACAGGCTGTGCTCAGCAGCTCCCTACTCCTTGACAGCACCGGGCATGAAGACGTTCCACCAGCCAGGCGCATACGGAGAGTAAGGGGCACGCCAAGTGCCTTGCTGGTCAAGGCGCTTGAATTCGGGCACGGGCGCGCCGCATTTAGTGACCTCCTCCATCGAGCCCTCCACCTCAACAAACAGCACACGGTCCAGCCGAACCTTCATGAATCTGCACACCGCCTTGATTAGGACAACGGCAGCACGAAGCATCGGTTCCAACAGGGGTGATGCGCTCTGTGGCAACGTGGATCGCCTCTGCAGAGGTGCCCGCGAAGTGCATACTGGGCGAGAAGGTGAGGCCAATCTGCTCCCCGAGAGGCAAGCCTCGGCAGGTGCAGCTGGATGCATTCTACAACCATCTACACAGTAGACAGACCAGACCCCTGCCTGCTGTCATTTGACAGGGGTGCGGCTGTTGATGGCGACGCCACACCCTCTCGATGGGTGTACGGGATGCGCCGCACATCTCGATGAGGTGGTTTTGCAGGGGCCCCAGCAGCCGTAACGTCAGCGGACATGACGAAAGCTGGCGGGTGCTGGATTCCGCCTGGCTGCGAGCAC
This sequence comes from Ulva armoricana, assembly GCA_032360965.1. Taxonomy (NCBI): domain Eukaryota; kingdom Viridiplantae; phylum Chlorophyta; class Ulvophyceae; order Ulvales; family Ulvaceae; genus Ulva; species Ulva armoricana. The sequence continues at coordinate 1,710,026 of JAUMHO010000010.1, forward strand.
AGCAACAGGCAGTGGTCCAGCTACTCACGCCATCAGTACCAGCACGCTCTCAGCAATCGGCGGCACCACCGCTGCCGCTCATCGTGGCGCTCTAACGGCCCCCGGTCTGCATCAGTTTGCAACGTTCCTAGCAGACCACGCAAAGGCAGCAGGTGTGCCTCGGGGAACGATTCTCAGGCCTACGCCCCAAACCGCAGAGATCGGCACGGGTCTGCATGACGACCGTGCCACCGCCGTCCGGCTGCCCAGTCACGAGCCCGTGCCGTAGCCTGCTGACCCAGACAACATCTCGCGGTACTACGTAGAACTGTACCCGCGCTCACGGCAGGTGTGCCTAGTTCACGAGCTGATTCACCAGTAAGAATGAACGTCTGCATTGCCGTGTCCAAGAGAACCCTGTCAGCGCCCGGGGGGTACACTCAGGACACAGGGGGCGCAAGGGTCACGCTAGGCAAGAGCTGCTGAACAAACCGAGGTGGACAGGCGAGCAATATGCGTTGACGCGCTTGATCGCGGTATTACGACACGATGATGCAGTGGCAGTATGATCGTGGTAGAGAAGGTGTTTACGGAAGAGTAGGTGTGCGCTGTTTTGAATTGTATATCTAGTCTTGGTGGCTTGGTGGAATGACCACACTCATCCTGAATGCTCGACAGTAGATGCATGTCCGAGTGTCTAGAGGTATGCCCTGACTGGCACACTCATCATAACACGCAATTCCACCGGGCATGCGTTTGCCTTAGTTATCAGTCTGCCTTGATGCCATTAACGTGTTTTCAGTAGCAGTGTGGGCATCCCCGGGAGCGCTGACGCCCGAGTGACGAGACACGGTCACACTGGAGTTCACCACTTGGCTCAGCGGGCACAACAGAGGCATAGACGTTCCATAAATCAGTCCCACGCCACGGTGTTGCATCCACCATGGACTCTCGTGAGCGGGCAAGGTAGATTCCGTAGCAGGTGGCCTGGGGGACACAGCTGCTCTGGCAGGGGTGCAGGGCAGGGGGGCGCACTTCATGAAGGTGTAGTCCTTGCCTATCAAAGCCACACACGGCCTGCCCACCTTCTTAGCCTCCTCGGGGTGTTGCTTGTCAAGCCACTCTGGCTCGCACACGAGGAAGTAGTCGAGCTCTTGGCCTGTCTCCTTGACGTGCCGCGTCTTTTCCCGCAGCTGCTCGGCAAAAGACTCATTCTGGACGTCGTTGAGCATCCATTTTGCGTTGGCCACACAGGCGTACCACTTCTGCACGAGTGTCCCTGCTGAGGTTGAGGTGTACTGCAGGTGGGCTGGCATGCATACCCTGACATGTGGGTCTTGGCAAGGGCAGCGAAACCACGTGAAGCCACCGGGCGAGAGGCAAAGTATCGAGATCTTGCTGGGTTTGCGTGGTACAGCAGTGCGATGGGTGGCCGAAGGACCAGCGAACGGGGCGCGTTCAGCGCAGCGCCAAATCTTTGCCGGAATGTTCTAGTTCCCATCGACAACGACACCAGGTCGCTAAAATTAAAGTATGTAGACATTTTGGTAGTACATTATCGGGGTGGAGGTGCAAACGCACGTTGTCGCCAGCGTCAGTAGCACTTGCGCCTTCGGAAGCTTTATCTTGCGCCGTAGCAGCAGAGATTGTCAAAAGTCTTCTTGCTTGACGGCCAGATCCGTTTTGGACGGCGTTGGCTGCGCGAGCAGCGCAGGCCGAGCGAGGCTGAGCCGAAGCAGATAGCATCTCGATTGGAGTGTCAGAGAGAAAGAGTCAGAAAGTTCAAAAACGCACTCTCTTCCACGACAACACACTCAAACTACCTATATCACAAATGAGAGATGTATCATGGCACGCGAGTACATATAGGCTAGGTTCCGGCAAGGGTTGCCGACGTCACATGCAAGCTCCGGAGATGCTGCATCTCGGCATCGCGTTTTCTCGATTTGCAGTCACAGCCGCAAGCGGTCTTGCCCAGGGCACATTTGAGACTGGGCGTTCGGTGGAATAGATGCATGACTGCAGTAGGCTACAATGAAATAGGTGTGACGTATCGTTACAGCGAGGGGCTGCACAGAGCGGCCACGACGTCAATGCGCGCGCTGAAATGGCGTGCACGTACGCACAATCGATTCGGCGAGCCGCTAGTACACGCCTGTCAGTATGCAGCCTGCTCAAAGTATCATCTGCCAGCTGCTTGGCGTATCCACGCAGAGCTTGCTCAGCAGCTGCTGCAGAGCGCATCGTGCTTGGCATCGAGAGCAGCTGCGATGACACAGGCGTGGCCGTAGTTTCATCATCTGGCCGCATACTAGGAGAGGCGCTAGCCACCCAGGATGAAGTTCACAAGCGGTGGGGCGGTATCGTTCCGAGCTTGGCGCAGGAAGCACACATGGAGGCGATTGACAGCGTCGTTGATGAAGCCATGCAGTCAGCAGGCATCTCCTTCAGCGATCTGGATGCCATCGCGTACACTCTGGGCCCTGGTCTAAGCTTGTGCCTCCGGGTAGGTGCTGGCAAAGCCAGGACACTTGCCCACTGCCACAACCTGCCGCTGGTGCCATGCCACCACATGGAGGCCCACGCGCTGGTCGCTCGCCTCAGCAACAGAGTCGAGTTCCCTTTCGTGTGCCTACTTATTTCTGGTGGCCACAACCTCCTCCTGGTCGTCCGTGGTGTGGGTGACTACATGCAGGTATGGTCCAGCCAACTGCCTCCTGGACAGCGCACGCCCCTGCTTGCACCGTGCCATCTCCCCCGTCTGCAACTCAAGTACAACGCCGGTCCTCCTGTTTTGCTTCTCGTAGCCATCCATGGCGTGTGCCGTCCATACAGTACAACGCATCCACCACGTCCTCACACCCGAGAGCGTGGTCCTGCAGCTCGGCACAGCCCTGGACGACTCCATCGGAGAGTCCTTCGACAAGGTCGCCCGCATGCTCGGCCTCGACGCGATGCCCAGTGGCGGCCCGGCCCTCGAGGCCTTTGCACAACGCGGCGACCCTCTCTCTGTGCCCCTGACCATGCCCATGCAGACCAAGAAGACCTGTGACTTCTCATACTCAGGCCTCAAGACCGGCGTGCTCCTCGCCCTACAGGAGCGCTGCCCGCCCGGCGAAGGCAGCGACGAGCCGGACATCACGCCGGCCACCGAGGCGGTCCGTGCGGACATCGCCGCCTCGTTCCAGCACGTCGCAGTCGAGCAGCTGGCGCAGCGCACAGCACGGGCGCTCAGCTGGGCGCAGGAGGTGGCTCCGGAAGTCAGCACGCTCGTGGTGTCCGGGGGGGTCGCCGCGAACCGAAGCGTGCGCACGCGGCTCGATCAAGTTGCTGCTGAGGCTGGCATGGAGGCCGCATACCCGGAGCCGCGCTTGTGCACAGACAACGGTGTGTCCCCGCACCACTCGGCAGTCTCCTTGCGACAACTGTGACCCTGGAAAGGCCGGCATGCACCGAATCAGGTAGGGGACCGAATCATTGATTCCTGTGCAATTTGGTCTGGGCGGATGCGTCTCGGGCAGACCGACGCGGGCAGAGGTGTTCACAAGTGTCTCTTCGTGCACCTGCGTCGAGCAGACTCTGTAGAGCCAGCGGTGCGCCCCAGCACAAGTCATCTGGCGTGAGAACTGCGGAGGGCTGCGGAGTTTTGCGCGGTACGGTGGGGAGGAGCTCGCGCGGCAGGGTCGGCCAGCGGCGGTGGATGTCCAGCTGCTGGGAGGGCAGTGTTGCCGGAGGTGTGAGCGGTGGAGACGGTAGGTGGCATGCAGGGGTGATGGTGGCGTGGGCGGGGGTGGAGCGGCTGCGGCTGGGGCTGTCGGAGGGGCCGCCATCGGCAGAGGCAGCCGCGAGGGACTGGGTGGAGGTGCATGCGCGGTGGCCGCTCACGGCGGAGGTGCACCCTCGGAGTATCGCGCCGCCGCGGCGCAACCCGCGGCGCGCTCCGCGCAAGCCCTCGCGCATCCCGTACCTGCCGCTGACGGACATGACCCGCGCCGCGCTCACCGAGGCGGGCGGGGGCGCGCTGCCGGAGAGCGCTGCCGCGGAGCCTGTCGCCGATGACACGCGGTGCCCTCCCGCATGAGCCCTGTTGCGCACTCGGTAGGTGCTGCCGCGTCATCGGCCGGGGTCGGTGGATGGTGGGGCGCGTGTCGGTAGAGGCACCTCTGATGTCTGAATGTGTCGATGCGCGCGTGTGCCGGGTAGAGGCTGCGGGTGGACGTCAAGCGGGTGGAGGTGCTGAGACATGCACTGGCGTCCGGGCTGACTGCTCCCACGCGTGGCCCGCACGTGGTGGTGGTGCAACGATGCGCTCTTGGTGGGAGACTGTTGGGTGACGTTGTAACACAAGTCCCACACTCAAACTCTGACTCCGCCGCGCTGGCTGTAGCTCAGGAAGGATGCATGACTTGGGTGCTGCGCCACATCAGCCACCGGCGGCACGACGGCTGCTAGATACTTGACGTTCTGAGAGCAGGCCAGGGGTTCTGCCGCTGTGAACTTGCAACAGGCGCATCCTGCCCGAAACTGCCAGGAGTGCGCTGCTTCCGGTCGGTAGCCGGTGGGTGCGTCGCAATAATTGTACATTCGGCCATTTGGGCCTGCTGCCACACTGTGTGTGTCGTGAGGGGGGGGCTTGCAGGACAGGCAGCGGCGTGGCTCCCCGCAATGTGCGTGGCTCTGTGTCTGCCTCTGGCCCTGTTCGAAAGATCGCCGCCGCGTGTGTACAACTGGGTTGGCGCGCTGAACGATGTGCCTCCCGTTTTTGTTGTGGGTGCCAGGTATGCCGCCTTTTAGTGCACCGTGCTTGTATGGAGCAATGCTGTCGGCATACAGGGAGTATACCGACCACCTGATGCCGTGGAATGTTCGAGGACAAGTTGAAGACATATCGTTGTGAGGTGGCGCCACATGACTGAGGGAATGGGACAGGTTTCGAAGGATCGCGAGGTAATATAACAAATAATCAATACAACATTTCGCGACAATTTGACGTGGCCCACACCCTGCGAAGCCGGGCTAGCTCAGTATGGTAGAGCGCAGGACTTTTAAGCAGAGTCTTAGGTATCCTGTGGTCGTGGGTTCAAGCCCCACGTTCGGTAGATTTTGCCATAGCCCGAGGCCCCCCACTTTCGCACGTCAACCTTTGCAATTGCCCGAAACGCCGGAAGACGTCGGGCACTTTTTTGCGCGCGCCGCCCGGCGGGGGGCCCGCCGGCCGCGGGCGGGGCCGTGAGGGTGCATGGGCGGCATGCGTGGGCGCCCGCGTGCATGGGCGCACGCGTGCGTGGGCGACGAACGCACGCATGGGGCCCCCCACTTTTGCCCCCTGTGTTCCCTGCGGGACGCCGGCAGGGAAGACGTCGCCTGCAGGACTTTGCCATAGCCCGGACGCCTGCATGGGCGAACGCGTGCGTGGGCGAACGCGTGCGCACGCATGCATGGGCGCACGCATGCATGGGCGAACGCGTGCGTGGGCGAACGCGTGCGCCATAGCCCGGACGCATGCATGGGCGAACGCGTGCGTGGGCGAACGCGTGCGCACGCATGCATGGGCGAACGCGTGCGCACGCATGCATGGGCGAACGCGTGCGCACGCATGCATGGGCGCCGAACGCACGGGCCATAGCCCCGAGCCATAGCCCCGAGGCCCCCCACTTTTGCCCGCCGGCAGGGAAGACGTCGCCTGCAGGATTTTGCCATGGCCCGGACGCCTGCATGGGCGGACGCGTGCGTGGGCGAACGCGTGCGCACGCATGCATGGGCACGCATGCATGGGCGAACGCGTGCGTGGGCGAACGCGTGCGTGGGCGAACGCGTGCGCACGCATGCATGGGCACGCATGCATGGGCGAACGCGTGCGCCATAGCCCGGACGCATGCATGGGCGAACGCGTGCGTGGGCGAACGCGTGCGCACGCATGCATGGGCGAACGCGTGCGCACGCATGCATGGGCGAACGCGTGCGCACGCATGCATGGGCGAACGCGTGCGCACGCATGCATGGGCGCCGAACGCACGGTCGTCGAACGCACGCGAACCTCGGGGCCTCACACGGCCTCGGGGCCGTCGCCCGACCCGGACCGGAACAGCCCAGGGGCGGGGAGGGACACCACACACTGTACACCGT
>JAUMHO010000010.1:1716230-1740083 GCA_032360965.1 Ulva armoricana
GTCACGCCTAACGCCGGAATCACCTCTCAGAAACCAGATTCTGCACTGCGCCGCTCGGGCAACTGTGATGGCCCCAAACCACCAGCCCCAAACCACCAGCCCCGAAAGGGAACCCCGAGATAACGAATCATGTGGGCCCACGTGGTGTGAAATTTTGTGGTTCAGGATGACTGAGCCACAAAATCTTCAGAACTGTTTGTGGCTCACATCTGTTGAGCCACACACTCAAGGCTGTCCCATGTGACCTGACTCGATTGATTGCCACGTTACCTTGCCACGTCGGCAGCGATTCGTAACGTCGAGCAAGCTCTAACATATAGGATTTTGGTGTTTTAATGCAGCCCTGCTGGATTATGTTGTGAGCATGGCGATGCAACATGTTGGGTGTGAAGTTTGCGGTTAATGCGGGCATGTTGCTGTTGTGCTTGCTTGTGCACGACCGGGAGGTACCTCCCGTCTCGATGCCAGAGCTTTTGGTAGTTACAAAAGAGTACAAGGGCAAACCCACAAAGAAACAAAGAAACAAAGAAACAAACACCTCGGGCATCACGCCAAACCCAACCGGGCATCAGCCACAGCACCCTTACGTATACTAGTAGGAGAAGACAGCATAGCCCGAGGGCCCCCACTTTTTGGCGCGCCGGCGACCGCAGGGACGCGGGCGTGGGGCGCGCATGCATGGGGAGCGTATGCATGCCCCGCGCGTCGCGGGAACCCTGCGAGTGCGAGCAGCGCGCGTGGCAAAGATCGAGCGGACCGCGAGAAGGGTGGACGCGAGGCGCAAGCACGCGCGGGGGACGCAGTAAAACAGCAGAGGGGTAGGGCGAGGCGCAGCAGGAGGTCTCCGAAGCGGCAGCGACCGGCAGAGGCACGTACCTAGAGGTTTAGTGGCTACTGGGGTTTCCGTCCGTGGATTAACATTTGCGCTAGGTCGCGGAACTCCTTCTTCCCGCGAAACGGTGTTGGTCCCGGCGTGCCCGACCGGCTCAGTGACATCGTTTGACCATAAAACCCACTCACCACAACCTCAGCACGCCATGCGTGCCACGGCCCCTGGGTGCCTCAGAAGCGTTTGTGTAACACCTGCCAAAATTGACAGGCGTATTAGGACGGTCCTTCAAGGGCCACAAATACATATACTGTTTGTATCTACTGCCTAGGACCCACATCGCTCAGACGATCAGCAAGATCCCTAAGCCACGCCATGCATGCCCGTACTGCAAGGGACATGTCAAGAACTGGCTGTGTGGTGTCAAACTGATTTGAATGAAATCATCCAGCTCACCGGAACACCAAGTCAAGCTCAGGGATGGCTCTTTTATAGGCAAAACCTTGGCAAGGCAGTCGGGGAGTGTTGCAGCGCCAGTCTTGAACCGGCACATGACATGTCCAGACTTGACGGTATGATGTTGTTCAAGGTGATGTTAGGTTCACGTCAACGGATGGACACAGCCAACAGGATTGTCGAGTGTAGCTCAGTCAAGTTTCATGAGAAAGATACCCTCCCAGTGTTGTGTCAGTCAGTCGTCGTGAACGTTGATGAAATATGGGATGCAGGTATCTTGGTGGCATGGGGATATCGTGTGATGCTGCACTGGATTCAAAGGGTAGGCGGGAGTGGAACAGATGGAGTTTGCACAAAGGCAGCCTGCATCTATGAGGGTCACCCCACCAAGTGTGCACGTCCATTGGTGTTGCTTCTGTCCACCAAACACACCCCACGGCTCCTAGCCGCGCACATGTAGCAAACACCGGTGATCAATGTACAAGACAAAACAATGGTGGTGTGCTGTTGCTCCCGGGCAAGGATGAAAATGGCTTGTCCACCACAGGACTCCCAGCCAAAGGCTGTAATGAACAGCATCCCACATGCAACGACACAGGCCTGCTTCAGAGGTTGATCAGCCGTAGATCAACCAGACAAGTGCAGTGCCCACATCAGCCACGCCAACCCGAGTTTACCAGATTCCAACAGAGAACATAGTGGGCCGCCATGCAGCAGGTCTCCATCTTCACATGGCTGTTTGATATCATGATCACCACGCTCTGCACGCATCGGCCACATGCACACACATCACCTCTCACATGCCCACCCTCTGCTGCTGCAACCCAATACTTTCATCTCTGTAGATGCATTGTCCCTGACCCCAACCTATCAACACTTCTGCCACCTCGCAAGCCACCGCGCTGGCACAGCATCCACGTCAGGCTCTCAACTACATTGCTCCGAGCGCAGGCAGCAGCCGCTTGGCCTCCTGCCACACGCCGAGGAGCTCGTCCGCACTTCCAGTCCCGGCTGCCCCGCTGCAAGCGCTGGCGAGCACACGGCACAGCAGCGGGGTGAGCAGGGCCACGTCGCTCACATCAGCATCGCTCCCATCCGACCCCCCCGCGACCTCCCTCACTGGGTCTGCCCTGTGGAGCAGCGCGCCGACGGCATCGTCGCGCTGGCCGCCCTCCGAGGCAGCGAGGGCTCGGTGAGCGTGGCGGAAGTTCCGGGAGAGGCGCGACTCGAGCGCGGTGCCGACGCGCTCGGCCACCTGGCAGATAGACTGCGGGATGCCTGCCAGCGCCGCGACGTGCAGGCCGTAGCTCTTCGGGCATGCCCCGGCCTGCAGCTTGTACTGGAAGACGACGCGGGCGAACGGAGTGTCCTTTGACGGCCGCTCGATCCTGCACACACGTGGGGCACGCTGGCTGCCATGCTGTCCCTCGCGTCCGAACGCAGCGTGCGTGATGAGCGCACTGTACTCCTGAGCGTGTCAGCACGGAGGCGTAAGAGCCGCCTGCCTTTGCACTGGACGCACATTCCGAGCAACAGTCCAAGACAGGCATGAGTGGTCAGCACGGCGTCTCACCCCAGAGCAGTGCAGAGCACCACACGAAGCAGCAGCGAACAAACAATCCGGTGGCACAACGGGTCCCGTTTTGGTTGAGCTGGAGCTCACGTGACGGCCTTGCCCATTAGTCGGTATACAACGACAGTGGTGTGAAGGTAGGTGCCACAGATAGATGAGCGGGCTGAGGCTCGCGCGCAACGGTTGTCAACACGTTGGTTGTTAAGCACCGCCTCAGCCACAAGCACCACCCCAACATGGTGGCACCCAGCCTTGGGTGCGAAAGAGTCAGGTGCATCACGCTCGTGAAGCAGCCGACAGGTGGAGCCCATCATGCACACAGCCAGCTCCTGTTCTGCATGGTATGCGTAGCTATGGGCATGTGGGACAGCCGAGCCGCCACTGCTGTCAACACAATGTGGCACATGCACCCGTGAATGCAAAGGTTGCACAGCCATGCATGCCTGGCGGCACATGCAGAACTGATGCGGCAGCTGGCCGGTGGAGTCTCACACGCTCGGTGTGGCAGATGCAGACAGCCCAACTGCCAAAGGATGCAGAGGTGTGGCGACCGCAGTGGGAGATAGGCGTGTAGAACTTGATGGAGCGAGAGATGCAAAGTGCGTGCATGCACTGGCAAGGCTGTGTGAGTGCCATGTGCACGTGCCGAACGGAGTGTGATGCGTAGGCGTGTCCCGAGGCCGGTCGTGTGGTGGCCTGGGCCAGACCAGGCCTGAATGCACAGCTGATTGCTTGCACGTTGGATGTGCATCTCGGCGTGTTTGGCGTTCCTGTGGCGTTCCTGCAGCGCAGGCGGCCCCGTCTGATCACAATCCGGCCCACAGCCGTGGTGGGGGCAGCGCGATGCACCCCCCCGGCGGTTGCGCACCTGGCGCCCATGTGGCCCATCTGCACCGCGGCTTTGCCCTCAAACTCCGCCGTCAGCGGGTGGTAGTGCGTCGCAAACAGCATGCGGCAGCGCGCGCCGCGCAGCAGCTCGCGCAGCACGGCGCCGGCGATCGCGTAGCCGTCAAACGTCGATGTGCCGCGGCCGAGTTCGTCGAGGATGACGAGGGAGCGCGCCGTCGCCGCGTGCAGCACGGCCGCTGTCTCCGCACACTCGATCATGAACGTGCTCTCACCCGACAGGATGCGGTCCGTTGCGCCGAGGCGCGTGAAGACGGCGTCCACCGGGGACAGCCGCAGCGACGCCGCCGGCACCGGCGCGCCGATGTGTGCGAGGATGCAGCACACGCTCACACTGCGGAGCAGGGTGCTCTTCCCCCCCTGCACGCAGCCAGCGACATTCCTGCATGTGGCAGGCCGTACCCGGCATCGCGTCACCCGACTCTTGTTCACTGTGGCAACGGGTCCTCCGACGCGCTGCTGACCGCTCCATGGTGTTGCGGCACTGGCCGTGCTCGTGTGCAGATGATGCGCAGATGACACAGAAACAACGACACGCCCGTGGAGTCAGCACAGGGAGGCCGGTGCAGCTGTGGACAGGGGGTCCGGGGCATGCCATGTTGGGGCCGGTGAGGAGCAGCGCCGGGGCGGCGTGGCTGGCGGTGCCTGGGGAGCCGAGGGTGATGTCGGAGGGGATGGCAGCTGTGGCGGCGCTGCTCTGCGCGAGCGCAGGGTGCCACATGCTGGCCGCCGCAAACTCCGAGTCTGCGTCGGAGAACTCCGGCATGGATGTGGGCCCGTCGGTGGTCTGCGCGAAGCGCGCAAATGCGGCCAGAACGTCGAGCGTGCTCACTGCCAGGCTCATGCCGTCCCACACCTGCACCCGCACGCGCAGCTCGTGGCGCTATCCCAGTCGGACCGGCCTTCCACCACACCACCGCCACCACCGCCAGATGACACATGCTTTCCAGCCTGCTCTCCTGCACACCCCCCATTCCTGACAGCGACTTGCACTGCTACTGCAAGACTCCCGTCGCAGGTCATCGCTCGTTGTGAGCTACACATGTGGCGACTTCCGCAGCCCCGAGCCTTGTGCGAAACAAAGTTCTGAGGGCACGCAGAGTGTAGACGGTTCACGCCCTGGTTCGGCTACATTGCAGATCAGAGTCTGGAACAGGACACACAGCCAGGTGTATGCTCATGATGGACAGCACAAGCGCCAGGCACATCTTCAGCAACCGGCCTCTGAACAAGCCGCAAAAAAGTGAGTTTTCAACACTCGGTTGTTGGCACACACGCAACATTGCGAAGCTGTCCACTGGCAGCACTGCTATCCACTGCCAAGCACGCACCGGTGTTTGCTCAACAATGCTTCCCATGATCTCCGTGGCCAGTGGAATCTCCGCTTCTAGCCGCTCCGGCTCCTCCCCGGATCCGTCGTAGTCGATGAACAGGTCCTCGTTCACATGCAGCACGGCCTCAGCCGCCTTCTTGCCCCCCTTGGCCGCCCCGGCAGCCTCCTTCACGGCTTCAGCCATCGAATCCACGAGTACACACGCCTCATCACCCTCCGCAGGCACGGCAGCACACAGCTGGTCCAGCAGCGGGGATGGGGCAGCGTCCTCCTGCGCACGCCACGTGGCTGCGACCGCCCGCAGGAAGGCGATGGTCTGCCGCAGCACGGCCACCGCGTTGCGGACCGCGGCCAGCCGCTTCTGCTGCGCCCTGTGGCGGAACTTGTGCGGCAGCGCGGCGCTGGGCTCCGCCAGCGTCGTGCGCAGCCGCCCGAGCGCCCTGCAGAGCACCGTGCATGGACCAGACGCCTTGACCTCCGCGCGTCACAGAAGCGTGCTCTACCAGCAGACTAAAGCGTGCATGCGAGCATCAGCGGGCCGCCCTGCCGCACCCGTCGCTAACTGCCACAGTACTGCATACGTCTACACGCATGGACGTGGTTGTGGGCAAGCGTATTAGGGCGTGCCGTGACTGTGCTCTCCGCAAAGCCTCTACCTAACCTTCACCCCAGGGGCATGCTCGCCCCTCCATAGTGCAAGCTACCTCTGTGGTGGATCCTGCCACAGTCACCACGTCTACGTGCACCATCGAAAAGGGCCTCCCACGCCCGCACGTGCAGCTGATCGGATCGACCCACAGAGGAGCACAAGGCGGCGTGCCTGTCCATATCAGGCAGGCTGCAGCAGCCGCCGTGCACGCTGTCCATGAGCTCCGCATGCGCGAGGATCGCCCGCACGGCCCGCTGCCGCAGCTGGATCTGCTGCACATCGAACAGCGGCTGGCAGAGCCAGCCCCGCAGCAGCCGGCGGCCGCCGTTGGTGGAGCACGTGTCCAGCACGCCCAGCAGGCTACCCTGCGTCGTGCCGCCGGAGCTGCGCAGTACCTCCAGGTGGGAGATCGCCGACCCGTCCAGCCGCATGTGCCGCGCCTTGCCTACCAGCGGACCGACCTGCACGCTCAGCCTGTGTCGCCACCGCACGCCAGGCTCCGATCTCTTGCAACCCCGAAACCCCCATGAGCGGCATCCATGCACGACGCCGGGGACAGGACACTACGCGGCGAGGGGTGAGCTCTGGGCACCATATGGGGCAGCGTGGGCACCTGCAGTACGTCCGGGTTGAGCTGCTCGGCCAGGTGCATCCGCTCGACGTGCTTCATCAGCAGCACGATCGCCGCAGCTACCTCCGGCCGCCTCGCCGCCTCCACATGGGTCTCCAGGCCCCGGGCCAGCGCGGCCGTGGCGGCGTCGCCCGCGAGCGCAGCGGCGGCCGCGTGCGGCTCCACGCAGTCATCCACTGGGGCGCGTGTGACCTGCGCGTCTGGCGCGTTGAACTCAAGGCACCGTGCCACCTGCTTGTCGTGCTGCGACGCCGCGAGCAGCACCTCCGTCGGCGCGCATCGGTTTAAGAGAGTGCTGAGCGCGCTGTGGTTTGCGTCTTCCGCCAGGAAGCCGAGCTTGATCGAGGACTCGGCGGCGTTGAGGAGCGCAAACGCGACGCCGCCCCCGGCACCGCCCTGGGATGCAGCAGACGCTACAGGCGGACACAGGCTGTCATGGTCACGCAAGCGGCCACCTGCCGCGGCATCGCAGGCGAGGGCGGCCGGATGGGTCCCAACGAAACGGGCCAACATCGCTGCGCACGCATGCGATGTACACCGTGCGGGTTCAGCTTGGTCCGCCGGGTACATGTGCGAGGAGACATCAGGGCGCTGTGCGTTGCCAGTGCACGGAGGCGAACTGCAATGTAGGCAACGCAGCAGGGACAGTTTCAGCGGCTTTGAACCGATGGCGTAGCGGCGTGGAGCAGGGACGCGGAACAATGTGGGCATCCCTAGAATCATCACACGGGCGATACAGACAAGCTGTTGAACGCAAAGGGAGGTGGTGCACATGGTGGGGAACATGCGGACAGAAGGTGGGTGGGAGCAGACCCGATGCTGCAACGACGTGGCAGGTTAGCAGGTGGATGGCATCGTCTTTGCTGGGCTCCAGCTGGGTGGAGGGCGTCTCTATGCTGGTGATGCGACGCTGGATGATGGCTTTTGGGTCTCTCTTCTTTGCCTCTGCCCCGGTTTCCAGCTGCTCCATTACTCCAGTTTTGTACCCTGTGCACATGCTCAGTAAAACAAAGCAGTCGTCGCTGGCCACACCCTTTTGCAGAGAAGCCCTGCGATGCAGGCTTGCACATGGACACTTCTGCACCTGTGCCAAACATGCGTCCACCAGGTAGGCACACCAGCGTTTACAAGCTTCCGGATGGCGTCCTGTAAGCCTCGCTCGGGGCATCCGACTTGCCTACACTTCCCGACTCCGGAGACAGTCATCTTGAAGTCCAACACGTCGTGCGCAATCTGTGCATCATCCTCTGCAATCATGCGGCCAGGCTGCGTCAAGGGTACTTCTGTAGCAGGATTGTGCAGGTGTGCTTGAGTTCTTCAAGAACCATTCCACAGCCAGCAAAGCAACCATGAACAATGCAACGCAGGCAGCATATGCATATCATGCATGCCAACAGAAACCATATTGTGCTGCAACGTGAGCGGACGGATGGAGCATGACTCCAAATAACATGGCTGGAGACATGATCAATAAAGCATCACGGCTCGGTGTGTGCTCCTTGCAACACAGGCATCCACAACATCCATCGAGAAGCTCACTTCTACTGCGGCGTCACATTGCGAAGAATCTCAACCCCAGAGGAGCCCAAAGACTGTGTGCTGAATACGTAGGACTACGACGGACTTACGTTTGGGAGCAAGTCATTGAGAAGAGCATCGACAGGAACTTACTTCACGATTTCGGCCGAGTGCCCTGCGATCGACACCCATACTTCATGTTTACTGCATGGCAGTCGGATTGGTGCCAGGTAGGATGTAACAGCATGACGGCATGCAGCTTGGGCAGGGAATATCAGGCCATGCATCGACCCTCATCGCACCATACAGTTCGTAGAATGTGCCCACTTTGAAAAACAAGATGACGTCCATGTACTGTGACTTCGCAGCCCAGTACTGCTTCTGGCTGCTGCTCAACGTGCTCATGACCTTCTGGGGGACGCGGATTGTTCTTGGATCATAACCAGGGTCCTGCATACACAACCCGCTCAGCACAAGAGAGCGCCCTGTGACTTGCAGCGAGAGTGTTGGTTGTGAGGGGGGTATCGGTCTGCATGACCCTGAAGGTGCACGGATCGCCACGGGCGAGATGTCAATCGCCAAGGTAACTGCAGTTCTTCAGCGAATGAGTGTAATCACGTTTACAATAAACTGACAAGCATAGGTGATACCGCGTTCCCTGACTTCAATGACGTGCTCTCAGACCGCTGCCAGAGCCACCAGCACTGGGGCAACCGGTGGTTGGAATGATGCGTTCAAGCATGGGATGGGTCCGCACTGTCTTCTTACGTCCCTTGTGATCTGTGGCATTTGGACTGTGCTGCCAGGTGAAACGCTCCGCTGTCTCCTTGAACTTCTTACTAGCAGCGTTGTCACCAGCCAAGCGATCCTGGAGGTTAGGTTGCTTGCCCCTCGTCATGTCTGTCCGAACTGTGCTAGACGGTACAGTATGTGGGGTTTGAGACTGTACATGCGAGCTCTTTGCAGCAACTAGTGGTGTTCCGGTATCGTAGCCTGTAGATGAGCGCCCGCTCGCCCCAGGGTTACCATGAAGCCGCAGTGGTTGCCCATTCAGGGGCAATGGAGTGCACGCAGAAGCACCACTGGCGCGAGCCTGCAAGCACAGGTCACATGCGAGATAAATATCAAACCATCTGCTGATACAGACCTCAACCTAAGAAGTGGATGAGCACATCCTAAATTTGGCCGACTCAGGTTGATCGCTGCAAGACGTTGATTTTACGAGAGAGCCACCAACAGGCAAGCACCATGCCAGATACATTCTAGTCCCACGTTTAGGGCAGAAGCAGAGTTTACAGCGGCACCTGTGTTCGTGGCCGCTCGTCTGCAGGCGTCACAGTGCTGTCCCGTTTGCGCTTCGCATCGCCTGTCCCGGGGGTCTGGAAAAAATGCGATATGCTTCGCTGCGTTTGCTTCATTGCAGTAAGAAGATTGGACTTGCGTTCTTTTTTGTTGACCAGTACACCGATCGAGACGCAGCGATAATGTTACAGGACAAGAGACACTGGCCTGCGATCGACTGGGCAAGTTGTACCGTCCATATGCATCTGGGACACATGCTGGCATGACATATCGCAATCGTTCAACATGGAGTGCAGCTCTGCTCGGAGCTTTTCTCGCCGGTGTATGGAAATTCAAATTAACCCTCGAAAACTCAACCGGGCTCAGGATGGTATCACACCACCGCGCCAGATGGAAGTGCTACATCATGGCTGGAGCGTAGTAATAAACTACTTTGAAATTACGGTCTTTCCCGGCTGCCCCCATGCGCTGCTGCGTTTTTTACATGCAACACACCACGATCCCGCACAGGCGGCAGTCATGCAGCACACGAAAGCAAGTTTAACGCTTCTTCGTTAAGGCATCGTCCAGTTGTGAAATTTCAAACTCTCCCGTCGCAGAAATTTCCAACTCAGAACTCAGAATACACATATCAGGAACTACCTTTACAGCAAATATTCTCTCAGAACCTGGAATGTAGCACAAGACTGACATGTAACTGGCCCTGCTGCTTTGTATGATAAATCCGAATAGCTGCTACTGAATATAGACAACTCCATCAACATCTTCATCATCGTCGTCAGCCTGGTCCACGCCCAGGAACGATCGCCACATCGCCTCCATGGCCTCCATTGTTGCCGGATGCTCCTCATACTCGTACCCTTTCTTCACCTTCTCATCCGCCCCCACGTCCGTGAGGGCCTTTCGCCCATCTTCATCTTGTGCAATCAGGCTCACACTCACAGCCACGTTCTCTCTGACAGAGTCCTCAGCCTCTGTCGGGGCCTCTCCATTGATAGGTACCTACACCCCATAGTCAGTGACAGCTCGACACTGTTCAGCACTGGATGTAAGTATAGTATGTCAAAACGTCGCCACAGAACAGCCCTGCAAGAGAGAGAAAGCCTCTAGCATGCTGACTTTGTATGCCTGGGGTGGCACTATCATCAAACAAGCCCAGCCTGGCATGGGGCCGTACCAGTAGCTGCTCGAGCAAATCGCGGTTGCTGGTAAGCTGCTCAAGCCATCCCTCTGACTTGGCCGACATGACCATATTCTTAACCGCTGCAGCTGCTCCAGTTCTGAGCACGGTCGATTTGGCGCCAAGCATTGCCACTGCTGCCCGCATACCACCAAGGTCCCCCTCCACCAGCAGCTGCCTGCCTAGCTTGTGCTGGGTAATGTTGCACAACACGCCCCCGATGTGCTCATACATGACCTCTGATGCCCCCGGATTAAGTGCAAGGCTCAAAAGGCTCCTCATGCCGCTTTGCTGCAGTGCACCTTGCCCAGCCTGCACGCATGAGGCCCTACGATCAGTTCTAGCCCCTGACAGAACCAACCAAATCACTCAGAATGCATCTACAGAAGGCCGTTGAGTAGCTTGCAATTTGGAAACGTTGCTGTGATCACACAACCTCAGCAACACTGAGCATATGGCCCTGAAACACAACGTGCCGCTGCAAAGCTGCGCCTCAAGCAAGCAAAGAACGCCTAGATTCGGTTCAGATGGAAGTCGTGCGGGGAGAGGTGCACCTGTAGAGCTTGAGCGACTCCGGCTTGTGTGCGAGTCAGATTAGACAGAATCATCATTGCTACATCGTGGTCCGACGTTTTGCCCTCCACAACGTAGGTGATGATTCTTGAACAGGCTTTGGCCTGTACTAGGTCCCCACAGATGCGGTCATCTTGAGACAGGTTCACCAGGGCAGTTGCCGCTAGCCTGGACAGCTGGGGCTGTGGCACGCATAGAAGCAGGTTGGACACCAGTTCTGGTGCCACTGCACGCAGCAGTGCGATTCCCTCTGGAGCACCTGTTAGACCTTCCACAATCTCAAGCGCTGAACGTGCAACCTACAGTACTCCACCGCTCCGCTGGGCCAGCTGGGCTGCCGTACAATCTCCTGAGCCTGCCCCAAGCAGAGGCGATGCAACACCGAGCCATAGCTTAAAGCATGCAAACAAGGGCTAGTTCTTAGCAAAAGATGCGCTGACGCACCTCTGCATTGCCTCCAGGTTTGAGAAATCCCACCAACTCCTCCACTTCTTTGGGCATGGCGTCATTATCTGGCAACCATTGAGTTGCACAGCCCTTGTTCTCAGTACGAGGTCACAGATTGCTACAACCGGACGTCCGAAAGCGGTTGGCGGAAAGCTGGCCGCGGTCTTGAGTGATGTCTCACAGTGTCCTGCGGCTTGCCCAGCACGATGCTGCAAAACGTCACAAACCGTGCTCGCAGATTACGGCCGCTCACAAGAATTCCTGCTGCTGATGACAGTGAGTGCAGTCAGTGCGGGAATGAGTTTACCGTGCATCTAAAAGGATTCAACCGCATAGTCTGTGCAGTATCCACTCGCTGTGGACGTGTGTCAATAGATTCTGCACTCTAGAAACACTCTCGCTGTGTCCAAACCGCCAGCCACCTCAGTCCTGGCGCGAGATCATGCTGGGCTCAAACGGGCTCAGAAAGACCTGGCTGTGGTTGTCACAGCCATGCATGCGACACGATGCTGAAGGCATGGACCTTACACAAGCAGCGTGCTTGACTAGCAAAGGGATGGCTGCTAAAAATATTTCTTCGACGCTGTGATCTGTGGCACTTGTTGATCACACGTAACTGAGCCCTGCCATGGTTCTAGCAACGTGCATGCCAACCGGCTCCACCGTCTCGAGGATGTCACGCCCAAATGTATCACGTTGGTTATGTCCACCCAAATGTCTTAATATATGATTCATCTTGTTGCATCCTTGTTGCGATGCTGCATTGCTGCGTGCACCAAGCCTGTCAAGGCGTGCTTTGCGACTTGGCCAATGGCACTTCTCCTGGCGGTGCACTACGTTTTCCTGCGCCAAGGTGTGCAAAGAAAGCACATGATTGAATTCTACATTCTGTGATGGCTGTCCTGGACAGTGTTGTTGATCAAGCGTGACATCCTCTTCCGGGACAGCCTTGCTTGTGTACAGGACGTCAGGCAGCGGAACGCGCGAGGCGATACATGACTTGGAAGCTTATCAATGAGCTAGACGAAGAATCACTCCGTAGGCTGCTCGATGAGCTCCCCGCGTGGGTGAAGGTGGGCGTCTGGTCGGGAAGACCGTTGCACATGTGTCCCGCCGACCTGGCGCAAGCCTCCTGCATCATATCCAGCGATTAGAGGATGCTCATATGAAAAATATCATCAAGTTGCAGCACTTGGACGCGGCAGAAGTGCTGCAATATGCAGACTTGGTAACCAGTCCAGTGACTATGCAGTTCGAGGAGTTCGAGAGGGTCGCGTTCGTGAACCAGATTCTAGCAGGCATGTGGGCCTATCTGGACGCGACTATATGCTCAGCGATTAAGGAATTTGTCGAGCCGGTCATACAAGGAAATTTACCATTCCCCGTGTCTGGCTTTGAGTTTGAGAAGCTAGCGTTCGGAGACGCCCCCTTCCAGATTCGAGGTGTCAAACATGCGTCGCTGTTCGACGGTGCGGCACACAACTAGCCCCACTTGTCTACTCACTGCCTTCCTCTCGGCAGCTCGTGTTCTACAGGCTGCACATGCCTTTGCGCATCCTTGTCGACAGATTTCCGCCAGACCGTGCAAGCCGGTCGATGGCCGTTAACAACTCGGCACGCTGACTCACTGCCAAGCAAAAGCACCACTGCCCTCGAACGAGCCGCTCCAAATGTGTGGAACAAAACTTAGTCCCTGTAGGCCCAGGTCAGCCCATGTCACTGTCGGTGGAAGTTGACGCATCATGGGTAACCAAGCCAGACATCGTGGCCAAGCTCATGCCGTCCAAGCGCTGGCGAATGTCTCACCTCGACATCCGGCCTGCGATGTACGTCCGCGTGGACTACCTCTCAGTCACGGGCCGCCTGCGCCTCGTCTTCCCGCTCCAGCAGACCCTCCCCATCTTCAACGGCATGTCCATCTGCTTCCTCCGCCGCCCCGAGGTCCGCCCCTCGCCGCTCCCCACACTCCCCCCCCTCGCGTCTCCTGTCCTCGCCAGCGCAGCACTACCTGCAGCCATGCGCCCCTCCAAGCGCACAGGTGACCCCATCCCGAGCAGCCGCTTGGGGGCGATTCAGATCGTCCACCTGCCAATCGCACACCCCCGCCCTGCAGAGCCGCACCGCACCGCACTCATGGCCCGCCACCATGCTGCAGATCGACCTGTCGCTGAAGATGCTCGGCGGGGTGGACATCATGAGCGCCCCGGCGCTCCAGGAATGGTTCACGGCGCTCATCTGCAGCCACATCGCGCGCGCCATGACATACCCCGCCTCGGTCGACCTCTCATTCACCGACGGCCCCGTCGCCGAGCAGGCACGCGAGCACAGCTGGCCGCGCGGCCTCGCCACGCTGCAGCTGCAGACAGTCTACATGCCCCGCGGCCAGACGCAGGCATGCATGCCGTCCATGGTGCTCAAGCCCGCCGTCTGGGTCAACCCCGCATTCGCGTGCGACGTGCACGCAATGACGTACCCCCTCGTCATGGACCCCCGCCGCCCCGAGTCCATGGAGCCGTGGCAGGCCTCGTTCCCCGTGTTTGACGGCGCACAGGTGTGCCCGCGCCTGCAGCTGCCACCACAGCCGCGCCAGCGTGCTGCCCGTCTCTTCCGCAGCAGAGGCGTTCCACAGCACGGGCCATGGGCTGGCTGCGCGCTCGTGTCGCAGCGTGCACCGCACGCCGAGACAGCGTGTCTGTGGTTCACCAGAGGCCAGCCCCATCACAGCAGGGCACATACGACGTCTCCCAGCCGAGCGTGTCTCAGGGCTCACCAGCACCCGGATTCTGCCGCGTAGCCTGCGATAAAAGCAGCGCATGAATGATCAGTGTGCGCATGTCGCACAAGCCCGAGCGATGCTGCTACCGCTCCTGGGGACCTGCGCGTACACTGCAGTAGGTCGGCGTGCATTGCAGGTGCTGTCGGTCATCCTGGTTGAGAACGTCTCAGGCGACAAGGGCTACCCCATCACCGTGGTGCCTGTTCCGCTCTCCCCGCTCTTCAGCACCGACCCCAAGGCCGCTGATACCGCTCCCCCTCGGACCCAGCACCACCAGAACCACGGAGATACAGGTGCGCCACTCTCTCCATCACACCCGTATCGAACCATGCGTGTGCTGCGTAGTCCCCTCGACGGCCGGGGGTGTGTTCGCCCGGGGGTGTGTTCCGCACCACCGCGCAAGTGCCAGGTTGTGCGCAGGGGCAGCCAGCACGGCGAAGCGCACGGGCATGCCCAAGTCAAAGAGCAGCTCGCTGCTGCCGCGCATGCTATCGGCGACGTCGTCGCTCTCCTCCGGCAGCGACGGCTGCCGGCCGGTCGTCAACGCGGCCGACCTCGAGCGGCTGCTGCGGCCGGCCGGGCCGCGCGTGGAGCCGGTGGGCGCGCGCGCCGCAGCCGGGGCCCCCACCGGATCCATCTCGCGGCCCCCCCGGCCGCGCCGTGGGGATGGGACTGCCCGCGCAGGCCCCGAGAAAGTACGCTGCTCCTGCCTGGTCCTTCATGCTCTCCCCTGCCCACATCCACAGGCCAGCCGTGTGGCTCCGGCTCCCGGCTTCAGTGCCGTTGATGAGGACTGGGAGCATCAGCCCGGTTCCGATCTGCGAAGGCAGACGCGTCCAGCGCACGCTGTGCAGCAGCACCGGCTTGCTCGAAAGACCGTCCTCTGCGCCCCACATGCTCGATTCCAGCCGACCGTGCTGTGCTGTTGAGATGCAGACGAAGCAGTCAGAAATGATGTATCATGTTCACCGCCTGCTGGGTCTCGCCCGTACCACAGCTCCCATGATGGCCCCCGGTGAAACTGGATCCGTCTGCGCAGGCGCCGGTGAACCCCGCGTGTGGCCGCGCCTCCCTCGACAGCTCCCTCAGCCTCCATGCACCCTCAAACCTGCGGGTCCGCCCGGCCTCGCTGCGCGACCTCAGCGTTGCCGAGGACCCACGCGAGGACGCTGCAGCGCCCCCGATGTCCGAGGCGGCGTCCGACGTCAGCAGCGCGTGGGCGTCGATGTCAGCGTCCGGCGGCGCCGCGCACAGCTCGCCGACCCCGGTGTCCGGCACTGCTTCCGCCGCCGACGCCGCCGGTAATGCCGCCGCGCCGCGGCGGCGGAAAAACGTGTTCAAGCGTATCTTTGGTCGCAACGGGTCACGACCAGAGCTGCGGCAGGATGCGGCTGACGGAACGGATGCAGGCGGCGCGGAACTCAACACCGCCCCGCCGGATCCGTCCGAAGAGGCGAGCACGGTGCAGCTGCAGCTGTCCGGGGTGAGGCGGGCACCGGAGGAGCAGCGGTGCAGCGTATGCCACAAGGTGCTCCCAGAGGCGGAGCAGCTGCCGGAGCGGGGGGCGGCGGAGTGGCTGCTGTCGCGGCAGGGTTCGGGCGTCGCTGGCGCTCTTGTCTGCCGCCGTTGCTCGCGTCTATCGTTCGCTGCGCAGACCTCCATAGCGTGCGCTGCGCTCTGCCTGCCGTGCCATGCGTTCGACCTGTTCCGCGGCGGAGCCTGGACTGCTCTCTGGTTGTATGTGTGATTGCACGGGGCACGACAACTGGCCGGTGCGGTCCTTGCTTGCTGTGCGCTGATAAAGGTGGCTCGGGTGCAGGAGGAGCATGACCTTTTCGCCGAGGGTGCGTGAGGCGAATGACGATGAAGACGACAAGTGGGGGCCATGGGCTATTCAGGTGGGGGCCATGCCACACCAAGACGCGCCACCCGGCGCCGGTCTGCCAAGCCCGCTGTTCCATTCACCCAGCTCTCCTGCGCAGTCGCCACGGCTGGCGAGCAGCGGCGCGCACGCGCCCGGTAGTAGCTCCGCTGCGAGCCACCGCCCCAGCCACGTCCAGCCACACCGCGCCGCGGCGGTCGTGCCGTACACTGCACCCGCACGCGAAGCCGAGGCGGCGCCGGCGCCGGCGCAGCCGGCACGGAGGCAACCGCGGCCGCGGCCGCGGCCGCCACCGGCGCTCAATGTGGCGCAGGCGGACCCGCTCGCGTTTGACGAGCTCTGGGGTGGGCGAGCGTCAGCGTGGGACATGTCAGAGCTGCGACAGGGCCTCGTGACGCAGTACATCCCGGGCTCCCCCGCAGCCGGCGAGCGGCCGGGGGGCTCGCCGGTGCACGTCAGCGCCTCGCAGGACCGCATGTCGGACATGGGCGGATCCGTCGGGGCGGCCGCAGAGAGCGTTGACCGCGAGGACCTCCCGGGGGCGCCGCTGCCGCGGTACTCGCCGGGGGCCGCCGCTGCTACCGTGGCGGGCCCGCCGCTGCTGGCACGCGCCACACAGCACAACTGCGAGGTGCCGCTGTGGCTACCAGACTCTGACGGCACCGTCGCCGCGATGGGTGCGTGCTCGCATGCCTTGTACAGCACGTGCGGCGTCACGATCTCCCGTGTTGGCACTCTCAGTGCTGGAATCCTCAGCCCCGCCCCTCAATCATACCATGTCAACGTGCACCGCCGCCAGCCCGATCCCGGGCCTCCCCAGCCTGCTTCAAGCCCCTCGTAGACTGCTGGCCTCAGCCGTGCATGCGAGTCGCTGAACAGCGCATGGTCGTGCAGGCCCAGGTGGCGCGTACATCATGATGCGGCCGCTGCGACAGAAGGCGTGGTACCGGCAGCTGAGCCTCCGCTGGCAGACCGACATCCTGCAGCAGCTGCCGAAGGGCACGATCGTGGAGATGAAGCGCTGCGCCGCCGCGGTCCTCTCGTTCGAGGCCGCCCAGGGCTTCTGCGGGACTCACCCGCTCATCCGCTCCTACAACCGCCACGTCGTCGGCGTGCGCTGCCTGTCCCCACACCTGCACCTTCTCCCTGCCCGCTTGCCGCACGGCGGCCTGTGCGCATGCTACACCCCCCCACCCCCGGCATCACTCTGACAACGATCGAGTGGCCCGTTGCTCGTCTCTGTGTGGCCATTGTGCTGCTGCTGTACCATGCGGTGGGCTGTGTGCAGGAGACCAAGGCGCGCAGGAATTCGGCTCGACCGGCGACTCGCGGCAGCAGCATCTCGCAGCCGGGGGGCGCGCAACGGCAGCGCGCGCGCATGGCGCGCGCCGTGTCCGGAACCGTCGGCGGCATGCTCAACACCCTCCGCAGCATCGCCATGGCCCCCATGGTGTCCTCCCCTCCGCGCCGGCCCAACGTGTCGTCGCACCTGCCTGACGACGTCGTGGTGTGCCCCTCCGTCTTCCTCTCAGCACGGTACACCTCATCGCGGAGGCATGCACGGCCGCATGCGCTCCCGCCCCGTGCCTCTGTTCCAACCACGCCCGAGCCTGCGGTCTGAGCGCGCACGCGAGCCGGCGCTCACAAGCGCACCTGTGAAGAACCAGCCCCGACTGGGCCGTACTGTTGGAAACAGCTCGTCCAATCTTCCACCTCGTGTTTCACATCCGCGATCCGGACCGCACGCTGCAACAGGTGCCACGAACAAGCGCCTGTCTGCTCCCACGTGTGCCCTCTGCCACATCGGAGCAGGCAACGACGGCAGCAACGGTCCTTCCAGGCAGGCATGTCTCCGCAAGCCCCACCTGCAGCCACATCACCAGTCCCGCGCGACCTTCGTCGACATCACCAGTGTACAAACGCATCGCTGGATCGTCCTGTGCCAGCAGCTGATGCTTGGCAACAGGCGTAGTTGAGCAACAGCCCGCCAGAACCACCCTGGTGCCCACACCACACATCTCCTGTTAGCTGCCGCCTCGGCTAGCGCTGCACCGTGCGGCATGAGTGACGCCTGCTTGTGGATTCACAGCTCGGGGTGACATGCAGGCGGACCAGGTGATGGCTGACCTCGAGGCAGACCATCCAGGCCGCGTCACCACAGCTGACGTGCACCTCGAGGCGAGTGCCAGCCTCTCGCCGCAGCCCGACGGCGGCATATTCCGGGGCTTTGCTGGCTGCATCAAGGCAGAGCTGCAGTGGCTGCCCCTGCAGTGGACCTACATCGCCCGCGGTGAGTCCGTGCAACGCCTCACGTGGCCGTGCCTCTTGCCCCAGCCCCCGTGACACTCGCAGAGCTGCACATCACCGTCAGCACGATGGCCGGCTGCATGACACCGTGCTTCCAAAGAATACTTCGATGACATGTGGTGGTGACGCGGCGAAAGATGTTGGAAGAGGTTGCGCCGTACCTGCACACTTGCACGGCCACCTGACACACACCTGCACTGGACCGGCCGCATGACACCGTGTGTGTGGCCACGCATCACGGGTACCTGTATGAATGCATGGGGCTCGTGTGCGCAGGGGAGCCCTCGCCGCCGCTGTCCCGGACGTGCCGCAACGGCACCTGGACGGCCACAGGCGTCCTCATGATCCGGCTGCTGCGCACAACCGTGTACAGCACCAAGATGTACCGGCCCCAGGCGCGCCCCCCTGCTCTAGGCTTGCAACACGCCGTGCACGCTCCAGCCACTCGCAAGGTCGTCCGCCTCAGAGCAACAGGCCTGCAGCTGCCATGCATGCGCCCCGCCCTGACGGATCCCAGCAACAAGCGAATGGCTGCAGTGCGCGGGGGAAGGTCAGATCGAGCCCCGGCGTTTCAATCTGTCCCAGGGTGGTTGGGACAGCGGTGCCACATGTGGCCACTTTTGTGGATGGTGGGGGGTTATAAAAGCCGGGTGCAGGTGGTGCTGCAGCTGGACCACATCGGCGCGCGGCGTGAGTTGCGGCGCTCCGGCGTGCGGGAGCGGTGGGCGCGGCAGAAGGCGTCGCTGCGGCACGGCTCGGTCGACTGGGGCCTGAACTTTTCGTTCTGCGTGGAGGTGGAGGAAGACGAGCGGGGGGCGCCGCTTGCAGACGACCGCTTTCTGCAGGTTGAGGTGATGGAGGTCGCGCAGTCCCTGAAGGACCGCATGCGAGGCTACCTCCCGCCGGGGCCGGACGACGCCGGCCTCGAGCGGCATCGGGAGGAGCAGGTGGACCTCAGCGAGGCGACGTTCGTGGCTGCGGCGCGCGTGCCGCTCGCGAAGCTCCTTGCGCGGCCCAACACGACGAGGGAGGGCGTGTGGCAGCTGCTGAGCCATGGCGTGCTCATCGGCCGCGACGGCGCGGCGGACGTGGCCGAGATGGGCACGGTGGCGCTCGAGGCGGCATGGCTCCCGGCATGCTTGTCGACACGGAACGCGTGAAACCCCAGATGCAACACCGGCGGTGCCGGGCACGGGTCTGTGTGTGTGTGATAGATTAGGTCAAAGAAATGTGTAGGTGCCATCCGGACGTCGTTCTGGGTGGCTCCGTGGGTTTGACTTGGCACGTTGCAGGTGTGTTTAGATTTACTGGCCTTCCACGGCTGAAAAAGTGTGGCCAAGTTTTGGACTAGTGGTTGTCGATGGTATGGTGTAGTGGAATTTATGAGTGATGTAAGATGATGCAGCAACGATTGCTCGGGCGTAGGATTTCATACTGCCATTGTGGTGATCGTAACAATCGCTTACACTATTCCTGCACGGCCATCCATACTCAAAGCGCATGCCTGGCACACCTTTCACTACAAAAACACGGGGGCCAGAGACATACCATCCCAAAGACCACAACATCCTTCTGATCCGACATTTTTCGATGACATCCTGTGCGACCGGCTAATCAAACCGGGTGAATAGGCGAAAAACTCAACTTCGCCGGTCAAAACAACACCCGGCCCACCTCAATCTAGGCCTCGTCAATCGTCCCAATGTCGTGTTGATGTAGGTCGTGGTGCAGTCCTTGCGTGCTGGTGAGCTCGACGTACGACGCACGCTTCCCGAGCATCGGCGTCGCCGGCACGCCCGGGTGTTCATCCGACATCCAAAAAGCGAGCGCTCCTCCGGCCATCAGGACGGCGCCCATGATGTACAGCGCCCAGTCGAATGAGCACGTCTGCTGGACGACGAGGCCGATGAGCCACGGTGCGAACAGGCCGCCGATGTTGCTGACGCTGTTGAAGAGGGCGAGGTTCAGCGGCAGCGCAGGGCCAGCACCCTTTGCACTCGCGAGCGCGAGCAGCGGGCCGTTCGGGCAGAGCGCAAGCACGATGACGGCGGTGAGGGCGATGAAGCCGGCCACGACGCTGTGCGAGCTCGCGGCCGGCAGTAGCATCGTGACGATGCCGCCCGCGAGGTAGCTCGCGCTGATGTACGCCTTGCGATCCTTGGTCTTCTGCACCGACAGCGCACCGCGTTGCTCGATGGTCATGGCAACCGGAACCTCCGGCAATCCCACGCACGTGTGAAAGCAACACACGCTTGACAGGTGCACGGGGCACCTGCCGACATTACAGCTGGGTCGACGCATGCTGCACTCGGATCTGTGTTTTGCCACGCCCGTGGCACGGCACAGCGCAGCATGCGGAGACCTGGAGAAAGCGTGATGCCGCACAAGCTTAACATCGGCGAGCGTGTTCAAACTGCGCACACCAGTTTGAACACCCGCGATGCACAGTGGTGCAGAGCCTTTGTAGAAGTTAAACCAGTTACAACTTGAGGCGTGCGTGTCGCGCAAGGCGGCCTCGTGCCGAGGAGAGCGCGTCCGTCAGGTGAGACTCGCGTGCGGTGTTGGCGGCTGCCTGACGCTGCAGGCCTCGGTCACACAGCAGAGCCGCAACACAGCAGAGGGTGACCGGGAGCGGCGCACCTGAGAGTGCCAGCTGACGGTGATGCTGGCGAGCGCAGCGAGCGTGTAGGGGATGCCGGTGAGCAGCACCTCCACGTAGCCAGTCTCCGGCTCCTCGTCGTGATCACCCGCAAACGCCTCGCACGTGCTCTCGCCGTTGTTGTGGCGGTGAAGCATGTCCTTGATCAGCAGCGGCGCCCAGAACATGCATCCGTACGACACCACGTCCTTCGTGAACTTGACGGCGGCGAGGACGTACATGGGGGCGTTGGTGAGGGCCTCGAGGAGGAGCTTGCCGACGGGGGGGTCGGCGGCAGCATGCCGCGCGCGACAGTCGTCTACCTCGTGCTGGATGGCGTCGACCTCGCTGGGCTGCAGCCAGGAGGCGGCGGCGGGGCGGCTCGGGAGGAGGCAGGGCATCACGATGCCGAGCGCGATCGTCGGCACGCCCTCGGCGATGAACAGCCACTGCCAGCCGCGCAGGCCGGCGACGCCGTCCAGGTGCAGCAGCGCCGCCGCAAGCGGCGCGCCCACGACCTGCGTGTGGCGGGTGCTTCACCGGAGGGGGGCCATGCCGCCTGGAACTGGTGGCCACGGTCAGGCGCTTGCACGGCTGGGCATGCTCCGTGTGAGAGTTCTGAGCACGTGATGCCCTGTGAGGGTGGCCTTGGTAGTGCAACTGGCCGTGCTAGGGGCAGTGGTGATGTTTGGTTGGTTGTGCCGGATGGTTGCCGTGGTTCTTGCAAGCTTGTGCTGGCACAGGGAAGTGTGGGTGGGGTGTACACAGTGTGAACGGAGGTTCGGGGCTCCATGGCGCTGGGTGATCGGGGCTGGTCACTGCAATCATACAGACATGCTGTTTGCTTGTGCCAGGAAGGATGCTGGGTGTCGGACTGCACACCTGCGCAACCATGATGGCTGAATCGGTGACAGCAAATGGGAGTGTGATGCGGGAGTCCGGGTAGAAGTATGTGAGGTAGTACCAGTATCCGGGAAAAGAGCCAGCCTCAGCAAACCCAAGCAGCATGCGGACGATGTAAAACTGTTGTGGGGTGGTGATAGCTGCCATGCTGGCAGCTGTGATGCCCCATATCGTGACGATTACTGCCAGCCAGGTTGGGGCACCAACAGATCGCACAATCAGCTGGCTGGGAATCTGGAAAGTGGTGTATCCCACAAAGAAAAGGCCAGAGCCGATGCCGTACTCTGCACAGCAGTTACGTTCAGAATGGCCGAATATTGGGCGTGACCGACGCGTACGTCTGGCTTACCCAGACCAGTTTTCCATACAGATCTAATCAAGGCCGCTTGATGGGTCAACGGGTTGCTAGGGGGTTATGCTGGATGATCAGAGGCCTGTCCAATATGCCGCTGACTCGGCACCAGTGATGCGGCATGCTACACGGATAGACAGCGCACCTGCAGATGTCAAACCGAGATCTTGTGACATGTTGATGGATGCAAATGCCAGATTTGCTCGGTCGAGGTAATTCAGCATATTCAGCAAGAAGAACACGGGCAGCAGCCGCATGCCGAGTTTCCGAAACACGGCCGCAAGATACGCTGCGTTAGATGACGCCCTGTTGCCATGGACGGTCGAATGAGACCCAAGGTAGGGAGAAGAAGGCTCTGCTGACATCGAAGGCTCTTCAGATTCTGCTTCGCGCGGAGATGGTCCACCAAGAACGCTTGAGTGAGCCATGTCGCAGGTATCAGAGAGCCGCAGCCCTTATTTGCCAATCACCTGTAAAACTGCAGCAACGTCGGTTCACAGGCGTATGCTACACACTTAGGAAACACACATGGTGTAGTACTTGTGTCCACAACAGCGGCATCCACATAGTTACACCAATGCTCGCACCTGCCAAATGTCGCCTTGATCACACCATCCCTGCAGAAAACTTCAACATCAAAACGATAGAGAGCGCTGCTGGAGTGGGTTTTGTGGCCCGGTGGTGTCGTCAGTACTGATCGCTGTCAAGCAAAATATGCGCCCGCGACCGAATGCGGGGTTGGTTGAAAGGGCAGGCGCAAAGCTAAGGTGAGGTTCAAACTTCAAGCGGTGCTGTCGAGATGGGTGGGAACCAGCCTTGCGCAGGCGAAACGGGGTCCATGTGTGCCTAACTTGCCGTACCACCGAATCTGCTCGCCCGCGTACAGACAGCATTCGCAATACTTCTTACTCTGTGTGCAAGTCATGTGGGTCAGTTATACCTAAGCCCCGCTTGAGATGGATTGAGACGCAGACACCGAAGGCGCTGGTGCGGTGTTCACATCGGGGGGATATGCATGCAATGTGACAGGATCGTATGCATGTCTCACTAGTAGCCCACTCAGGAATGTACAAGCCTGCACGCTGTTCGAGCGGTGTTGGATATGGATCCCCCGAGCGCCGTGTCCATATTTCACGGGCCCAGCCATCTCGGTGGGGAAGATCAGACGCCCAGAACGTTGTTGACCGTCGCCAAGTTGACGCGGTACACGTGTCCTGGCGGAACTGTGCACAGAGGCTTGTCAAATTTCCGGGTCATCAACATCGCGATCTGTCATCACGACTTGGATCTGTTCTGTCCAAGCGTGACCATGACGGCAACCTGGAAGAGATCTGCGGCGTCAGCAGCTGTGGTAATAACTGCATGCCTGCAGGCTAATCTGGCAATCTATGTGCAGCTGGATTATGATGTGTTACACGGAGATCAACACAAAATCCCGGCAGCGCCAAGGGGTAAATCACAAGCCAACCCAAGCACACAACAAAACAACCAACCCAGCAGATCAACCACACACTCAACATACGGTCCAGTGGTCGGAGGACGCTATAAAAGCTGATCCCTTCTTCGGAAGGTCTTGGGTTCGATTCCGCGTGCCCCCC
>JAUMHO010000010.1:1740183-1778453 GCA_032360965.1 Ulva armoricana
CGGCCAGGCAGGAGCCGCCGGCGGCCGCGCCGGGCGTGCTGCGGACGAGCAGCAGGCTGCGGCGCAGCACGTGCTGCGAGTGGCCCCGGGGGCCCCGCTGGTGGCGGCGATCGCGGCGTCGAGGCAGGAGGACGGGGCGCATGCAGCCGCTCCGGCTGCCCCGGCGGCACGGGATGGCACGGGAGGAGGCAGAGAGTTGTCGGCGGATGCGATATCGCAGCGTGCGCTGGTGAGCCTTGCGGCGGGCACCGTGTCGGGGATCGTTTCGTCAACGATAACCTTCCCGCTGGACGTCGTACGACGGCGAGTGCAGTTCACGCCGGACATCACATATGCTCAGGTGCTTCGCCCCCCTCTCCGTGTATTCATGCCGGGCTCTGCAAGCTCTGCCCGGACATGCTGCCGATGGCGGCCTCTGCTGGGGAGACGTCACCGATACGAGACCTGATCATGTCCCCGAGAGCCTCTTCATCAGGGTGCACAGCTGCTGCTCGCCAGCTGCACGCTGCCTGCCACGGCTGCCTCCCCTGGCACGCTGGCTGCGCTATGCATGCTGTGCCGTGCGTATGATGTGGTGGAGGTCGAGCACGAATTTGCTGCTGGGGCCCTCGAGGGCATCGCGCGGGTGCTCATCCCTTTACGCGTGCGTTGCGTTGCGGACGCCATCTTGCCTGCCTCAAGTAATTCCCTGTGTGAGCATCGCCGTTTGGTGTGGACCGTGGCACATGCTGGACACTGGGTCGAGCGTGGCCTGCCGCTCCCGCCTTTCCCCGCCCTCGGGCTCCAAACCGCTCAGCCACCGCTGCCGAGGCTCCGCTGCCGCTGTGCGCGGTGTCGAGAGTGGAACCAGATCGGGTACCCGCCTAGCCTGCTCCTGGTGGCAGCTCCATGTGGCGTGGCCTGTGGCCGCCGGCCGCCATGGCACGGCGACCGAGCGTGTGTCGCGGCCAACATCACCAGCCATGCATGCCGCATGGCGTTGCCTGGCGTAGCATGGCCAGCTCCCACTTGGTGTGAGGCGCACCTTGTTTGGGGTCTCCTTCCGTGCCTTGCCGTGCTCATTCCGGCTTGCGGCTGTGCAGGTTGTGCGGGCGATCTACTCAGACGGCGGTATCCGGGCGTTCTACCGGGGACTGATGCCGGAGTACATGAAGGTCATCCCCGGCGTGTCCATTGCTTTCTGTGCGTATGAAGTCCTCAAGGCCGTGCTGGAAGTGTAACCCGTGGCCTCGTTGAGTGCCACCTTCAGTCCTGGGCGCCACCGCCGCAGCCGTCGTCCCGAGCAGGGCTGCCCCGGCGCTGTGCACGTCCTGGACTACATCTGCTGCTTCCTGCGCCTGTGCAGCAGTCTGCAGTTTGGAGCCTGCTGCTCCATGGTGTGAGTGTGCTGTCTGCGAGATGAGGTGCATGCAGTTGTCTGAGCTGTGTTGCTGCGGTGCCACGGTTGAGTATGGGTGGTTGAGTATCTGGTGGGCAGGGCTCTGTGAAGCAGGGCGGTAGTGCACCGGCAAGACAGCACAGGAGGTCCTCAGGTCACCTGCGGCCATGGCTTCAGACGGAATTGCGGTGTCATTGACCCAGTCCCTATCGTCCATGGCGTAACACGGCCCCGGACAGTTTTTAAATGATGTTCGTCATGGGTAAGCACGTCCGTGACGTTGTTGGAGTGAACGTGCCGACATGTAACCGTCCCTCATGCGAAGTGTGAGTCTTGTCCGACCGCGCACGGCCAGCTTGCGGGCCGGCGTTTGGTTTTCCGCAGACATTGGGTGAGATTGCACAACAAATTTGCAGTTGAAGCGGCCTCATTACCGCCAGGTGTGACAGGGGGCGTTGCTGTGCCTATGTGCCTGTCAGCCATGGCTGCCGATGGTTGGCGTGAGTGACGTACCCTTGCGCCGCTGCTTTCAGGCAGTAGTGACGCAGCTGCAGACTGGGACAAGTTCGAACAGACATCATTGCCGGGGCCGGCCTCTACCAGCAGCTGCATGACAGGCTTGTTGGGCAAGATTGCATACCGGGTTCGTGCGGGCACATCGTCTGTACATACCGGCAGTTGCTCAATTCTCCGTTTAACACACACCGGCATTCACAGTGTACGGGAACTTTGTATAAAAGTGGCAGGTGTAATAGATGATGCTGCGGATCGTCAGTGAGGTGTTCACGGCATTGGCACCTTTGTGGAAACTGCAGACTCCAGTCACTTCTTCTCTCCCACACAAGCAATAGTGCAGAATCACAATGCACAGTCAAATGACAGGATGGCAACATCTCTTCCGCTTCATCGAGGACAGGAGCACTGGGACCACAATAGATCAGCCAGAGCAGCGGATGAGAAACAGTCGGGTTTCAACTCATTACCAGCCAGCTTGAGTGCCTGAACTGCAGAAATCAGTTCCCGATGATGCAGCTCACGTGTGCAGCAAGGCCAGTATACACACGATGATTCAACTCCGGAGAGCATGTTCACAAAGCTAACGACTGGTAGGTGAGTGTCTTCACCAGGCAGATGCCTGGCCCAGTGTGTTGGTCATGGGTACAGGCGTGATGGATAAAGGTAGCTCAGTGTTGCAGATGGTGCAGAGCAGTGCATCGAGACGGCCATTGCACAGAGCCACGGACTGCACGAGGGAGCAGCGCATGGGTCTGAGCTTGACAGCCTCGAGTTGATCGGTGCACATGCATTGGGTACACGAGCCTAGCGCTGGAACCTGGCACGATGCAATAAACTGCAGCCTACAATCCACATGGTGAGGGTCACGCCCCCCATGCGGCAGAACGCCTACACCCCATCCCCACAAGGCCCCCCTTCGGTGGACACAATCAGCAACTAGCGCGGCGGTCGCGCCGAATATCATGGTGCCCGTTCATCTGAGCAACGCGGCCACGGCTACTGCGGCACACACTCGACCGGAAATGGCACACTTTCAGGGCAAAGAAAAACGGAATAATCATTGATTGAATCTCGTAGGGCCCTCAGGACACCTCGGCCACCTCCTCGTTCCATCAAACTTCCACCCCCTCGGCCCATCAAGCGTCCACCATCGCCGACACCTGCACCAGACACCCCCGTGAGCAGCCTCCAATTTGATCCGCGCGCGCGGCGCCGCGCCACACATCCACACAGCATGCACAGCACACATCACAGGCACCAGGCCCGCCTGGCGGTGACCTAGGCGCGTCAGACGCTCCCCAGCCTGGCTTCGACGGCTGATGCACGTGCAGAGGTGATGTGATCCAACGCAAGATCATCAGGTGAGCAACACGGTGACATATCATCAGGCGACATATCGGCGCATACGAGTCAACAGGCTGCGCAGCAGGAGGCAGGAGGCAGGTGGTGACGCACCAGATCCTCCAGGGCCTGGAGCTTGCGGCCATGCTTCTTCTTCCCCCCCCGCTTCTTCTTGCCTCCGCGTTTCTTCTTCCCTCCCTTGCGGCCCTCATTGCCCTCATTGCCCTCGTTCCCTTCGTTCCCCTCATTCCCGTTGTTGTTGCTGTTCCTCTTCCCTCCCTTCTTCTTGCCCTTCCCGCGTTTCTTGCCTTTACGCCCCTCATTCCCCTCATTGCCCTCGTTCCCGTTGTTCTTGCCATTCCTCCGCTTCATCCCCTTTTTCCCCTTTCGCCCTTCATTGCCCTCGTTGCCCTCGTTGCCCTCATTCCCCTCGTTGCCCTCATTGCCGTTGTTGTTATTGTTCGAGCTCCGCTGCTCCACATTCCGCACGCCCGAGAAGCTTCTCCGGAAGTTCAGAGCTGGCGGGCTCGGGCTCCCACATCCACCCGTGACCATCTTGATATCATCAAACATGATGTACTGCGTCTTGCTCGGTCTAAACTGTGGCGAGCTTCCTCCATGGAACGAATGGAAGATAACTGCACAAAGGCCCACCTCAACGCTCGCCACATCGAGCCTCACCACCACTCACAAGCCCCCCACCGGCCACTGAAAGCACTTGCACATCCACCGACTGGCTACGCTGACAAGGACGCCAGTCTGCTCACCCGGCAGCACGCGGTTGACCACACCACAGGCATGAGCCACTGTCTGCATGTGTTATCAAAGCAAGGAGCACATGCAGCAGGATTGCCAGGTCACAGTGCCGGCGCGTCATGGGTGCCATCACATGAGAGTAGATGGCATGGGAACGAATGATTGCTCAATGATTGCTCTCGTTGCAGAGGAACTCACATTTCTCGATCGCATGGCTCCCAGAGTTGCGGTACACGATGTCACTCTTGCTGAGGACAGTGTTGCCGTTGATCTTGATTGTCTGCTTGCCATTCTTCTGCCCTGCATGCTCGCAGCAGCGTCAGCCCTACCTCTCACAGCCAGGCATGACTTGGCCCCATGCATGACCGCGGTTACCCAAGAGCAGAAGAAACCCCAAAGCAGTGAGAGCGTGCTGAAAGAGAGCACATCATCAGCCTTGGCAGCTGTTGGATCTACTGGCCAACGGGACCACGGAAACAGACACCCCCGGAGCTGGGACTGCAAAGAAACGGGGAAAACCCATTATAGCACTGCTGACAGTGCCATGCTCAGCACTGGCAGTGCTTCCAAAACTGCCCTGCCCTGAGGCAGACACAGTTTACACAGGCATGACATGCTGCTTCTCAAGATCATGCAGCTTGTGCATGCACATGATCTGGCTGCATGCATGAGCAGCCCACAGCCTGTTGGGGCCTGCCCCATTTGAAGATACCATGGTGCATGCACTCCCAACCACATCCCTTCCACCATGCACATCCCACAGGATTCTTGTGTGCTGCATGACTCTGCAAATTTGGTGATGCACGACACCAGCTTACAAATCACATGGTGTGCATGCATACAAACCCACCAGGATCCCACAAACCCTAAAAAACCTCACAGCACAATGGAGGCGTGATCTCATGATTGAATTAGATGGTCACCCATCCAGCACACTCACCACGAAAACCCCGCCTCACTCATGATTGAATTAGATGGTCACCCATCCAGCACACTCACCACGAAAACCCCGCCTCACCCCGCCTCACCCGGACCAAGGAAGTGAACAAAACCACACTGCAAGGGACTTGAGCCCTAGTGTGGAAAACACTGACCCTGTGACAGCAGCATGCCTCAAAACCAGGGTTGATCTGGATCAGGGTGCACCATCTCATTGCACAAATTATGCATGTGCCCCATGTGCAGGCTCACCCTTGCACGCCCCTGAGCCCTGAGCCACTTAACACTGCATGCACATCACTCGCTGCAATCCAGTGGCTGCAGTGGCTGCATGACGACTGCTACGTATCCGGGGTGTATCCGGGGCGGCTGAGAGGCAGACCCCAGGCACTGCCCACCCATCCTGGGCCACCTGACTGCCACCTCCCATCCTGATGTGTCTGCCTTTCCCCCCACACCGCAGCCGGGCAGGTTGCAGCAGGTAGGAACGCACCCGGGGTGTTCATCTTGGTGTAGATCGACGCGGTCTGCCAGCTGCTCGATCCCTTGGAGCCGTACGTCCAGTCGCGGCCACACGAAGACGAGTCACCTGGCAGGTACATGTACGACACGAGGTCACCGCCGTCGCGCCACATCATGCGGGCGCTGAACCCGATCGAGCTCGGCTTTGACTGGCACCCTGACGGGCAGTCTGCAGAGGCAGCCGGCGCCGTCAGCGCGAGTGCGATGCCGGACCAGAACAACGACCAGAAAAGGTCGCATGTAATGACCGGGGCAAGAGTGCACCCCGGGGGGGGGAGGGGGGGGGGGCTAGGGATCGTAACAGTAACAGCGTGAGGGGGGTGAATCTCGGGAGGGGGGGCAGGCGCACCTTCGGAACACATGCCGGGCCCAAGCTTGCCACCAGCAGTCCAGTCGTAGCCACCGTCAAACTTGAACTTGAAGGTGACGGTCGCGGACTCGACCGGCTCGGGCAGGCGGACGGAGTACAGCATGCCGCACTGGTCGCCTCCCACGCAGCCTGCAAACAGAACGCCGGTTTCCGGCGGCGCGCAGCAGAGGTGTCTTGCTCGCGCTCTGTGCGCTGTGCATGCTGTGCGCTGCGAGTGTACCGCCCGGCTGGTGCTCCGCTGCCGCGTGCTGGTGCGGGGCTGCGGCTGCCGACGTGCGAGCGCGGGTGCCGTAGCCAGGGTTTGAATCCGGGAGGTGTGGGGGTCTGGTGCAGCGGAGCACAGCGTGTGGATTCACAGCGTGTGGATTCCCCTCGTGGGCTGCTGGCGATGGCGATGCTGCCGCGGCGGCGTGCTGCTGCTGATGTCACTGGCAGCTCGATCACTGGACCGAGCACACAGCCAGAGATCGTGCTGGACCAGGGTGGCGCGGTCGGAGGACCGGACGCGCGCAGCTGCTTGGCCCCGCTGTGCAGCGCGGCCAAGGCCACCAGTGACCTGCGCGGCCCGCCCCCGCAGCAGCACCGGCCACCCTCCGGCCCCCCTCCGGCGCGGCTCCAGCGCAGCAGCCGGCCTTGCGGCCACGTAGCGGCCGGACGCACGCACGTGTGTCCACCGCTGGGGCTGGCAGCCCCCCCGGCCACCACCACGTCAAACACGCTAGCAGTGGTGGGGGTGCTTCTGTAGTGCGGCAGGGACTGCCGAGCGGTCAGTCGGCTCGGGGCGGCCAGCACGCTGTGCGGCGGTGGGGCGGGAGGGGCGGTCGCAGCATGCGCAGCAGGGCGCACCTTGGGGATGCTTGACGCGGAGATGGCCGTTGCCGACCTCTGCGCGGTCGAGGCCCTTGGCGTAGGTGAAGCCGGCTGAGTGCTGCTTGCCGCCTCCGGCGCCCGCCCGCTTGCCACCACGGGGAAAGTCAGCCATCAGCTGGTTGAGGGAGAGCTTCTTGTACGACCCACCGTACTGGTTGAAGTTCTGGCTGATCACCGTCTTGCCGGAGCAGGCGAGCGCCGGCGCCGCGAGAAGTGCAAGCGCCAGGGCGCGCAGCAGCAGCACCGCCAGGCCAGCCGCGCAGCCATGCGCCCTGCGAAGAGGAACGATGCGTGAGCGGTCATCGGTGGTGCAGCACGCACGCGCTGATGAGTACCGAAGGCGTGCCGGTTCCGCGCTGCCGCCGACGTGGCAGGCGCACTGGCGATGCCATTATTCTGGCGCCGTGTGGCGTGCGGGTGTTGCGGGCTGTATACTTGCGTCTGCGGTGACAGACGTGCAGCTGCCTTGGCCAATGTGACCCCTGGGCTGCAACTGTATTTGTCGTGCCTATCAAAGCACTGCGCTGCGGGCGCGAGGCAGCGTGCGGAGTGCGGGGCAGAGTGCCGCTGTGCGCGTTCGTACCGCAGCGCGGGGCCACAGTCGCTGGACCCGATCGTCATGCACATACGTATGTGCACATGACCCTCGGCTCTGGGATGCGTCAGGCCGGATGCCGCACGCCACCTGCCTGGGGAAGACAGTGCAGGTGGCAACCCGAGTTTTAACGGCCAGTGCGCTGTTGGTGGCAGACGAGGCCGTGCGCTGATGCAGGTACGACTCCTCGCTGGGCGTTCGAACGGCGCAGCGGTGTTTTCGACCGAGGACATGGTACAGCGAGCAAACCTGGTACGACCCGCAGCCCTCAAGCTTGTGAGGCGGTGGGGGCCGCGCTGAACTAGCGCCGTTCCAGTGCTGAGGCACGGTTACTACGGAGCATTTCTAGGCCAGGTTTCAAGCAGATCGGGCAGATTTCGTAACGCAGCGCAATTAGTCAGCAACACTCTTCACCCGGGCAAACAGAGCGTGCCCGAGCCAGCACAGGCGAAGCGCGTTTGCTCTACACATGCGGGTAAAATGCTTAGCTTCCTGCACGAGCACGGCGATCCAACCGAGTAACCACTAGCAAACACACAGGCACGGGCGTGGTATGCACGCGGTTGCCAAGTGAGCCACAAACACGGCCACAAAGAGCTCACACTGCGAGACCCAAAGAGAAGGTCCTGCTATCGCGCAGCGAATGTATGCAGCGTTTGCTGTAGTTAACTGCGTGCGCAACTGGCGACCACCGCGCTGAGGCCGCGCCTGCAGACCGCTCGAACATTGGCACAGCCCGCCGGCCTACTGGCAACCCGCTTGCGCCACAACTGCTCCTCGAACACTTCATATGCTATTGTATATGGTGTGCGCTGTGCTGGTGCGCCGGGCGCGCATGCCGGCCAGAGGCGAGCGCCACGCCGACGCGTCCTCGCAGTTCAGAGCGGCCCGCTGACCACCGCACAAGAGCATTGCAGCAGCGAGGAGCCACAATTTACGCAGAGAACACACCTCTTCTCAGCAGCGGCGTTCGCGGGCATGGCCCAGTCCAACTTGTTTTGAACCTTGCGGGCCATTGTGTCGAAAGCGTCTCCGTCGTCTGAGATATCTTGTATTACAGCTCGACCAGCGTCTATCACCGGCCAATCTGCTGTATGATCACCGTGACAACCGGCCGGCATCTCTTAAGTAGTGCCTCCCACGCTTCCGTCAACTACGCTGGCATGCACTAATGGCCGCAGCCCTGCTTATTGATGGACGTGCATGCATGATGCCATCACGTCCGCCAGGGGGTATGCACCCCCATGACAGTTACTAACGCTATGGTGCACCTCTCCCGGCTATCACGCCGAGATGAAGTTCAACTGGGCAGGCTGCGTGTCAATCCGCTCAGGTAATAAATTTTCCGGCTGGTGTCGCTGCCCGACCTCAGCTCAACCGCTGCAGCGGGGCGGCCCGTGCGAGGCTGCATGGAGAGTCTAAATTGGCACGTGGACGCGACCGGATACGCCCGTGCCCATGTGAGAAGCCGTGCCACCCGGCCTGGTTATTAACTAAGACACTCAGGGTCGGCCGCTTCGTGCAGGAGGCGGAGCTCTTATGGAGGCATACATGGCGATTTTCTCTTTCACGCACGATCGATGGTCACTTCCGCCCAACACGGCAGTACTTCGCCTCATGCATATTGCGTCGTGCCAGAGCCCAATCTTGTGCCGTCACATCATCAGCGAAAATGTTTACATCGAGCATTCATGTGCAGCGCTTGCAAGCGCCGCCCCGCCGCCGGTAGACCATCTTTCGCATCCAACGAGGCTCCCTCTGACGGTGCCTAGCCGCATTTCGTCAAATTTGTCACCCCAGCAGGCTGACTTTCACACCAACGAGGGCGCGCCTTGTATGAGCAGCTCAAGCCGCGGAGGTGCCACGCAGGTGCCCAGCGGCCGGTCTGCGGAACCCATCGTTCTATCCTAGTGGTTTGGCGGAATTATGGCTGGGCCATCCACAGCACGTGAACCCGACAGGCGACAGCGCGTCCGAGTGCAACCGCGTCACCCGACTCATCCATTACATCAGCATCCGGATTCTTCCCGCCACTGCTGCGAACCCCCATTGCCACTAATAAGCGGCTTGCTCAATTCGACTGCCGCGTTCACACTTTTGCACCTTCACGTAGAACTTCTCTAGTACGTATCGCCCGCGAGCACGGGCGGGACAACGCCCATCGCCGCACTGCGAGCTTGTCCAGCATGCATATGATAAGCGCTCTCATCATCACCCTCGCCATGCATGCGCACCGCTGCGCCGCCAGATCCCGCCACCGCTCCCCCTGGAAAGGCCTGCCGCAGGGCCCCTGCGTGTGGGACCACTGCGCGCAGGGCTGGCGGCGCGTTGGCCTGGTGCGTGGCCGCAGCCTCCGCCGCACGTGCTGCGCGCTGCGCCAGCAGGAACTGGTACCGAGCGGTCAGGCCGAGCGCGTCGTCCAGACTAGCATGGAGGGGCGCGGGCAGCGTGAGGGGCCGCACGGCCGTGCCGTCATGGTCCAGCACGTCTTGGCAGAAGCACAGCACCGCCGCGGCGGTCGCTTGCTCCACCATCGCAGCCAACGGGTGCGAGGTCGCCACGGCCACGGCTCCGGCCTGCAAAGCGAGGCCGCGGTGCGGGGTGCTGCCAAGGCGGGCAGAGGAAACAGCGGACGCGCCACCACGCTCGCGGGGAAGCAGGCACCGGCCAGACAAACAAGCACGGCTCGCAGGCGATGTGTGGCAGACCGCTTTCGGCAGTAGATCGGTTGTCCTTGTGACGGTCCCTGCTCAAGCGCAAGTCCGCAGATTATCAGCTATTCCTCGTCCAGCGCGGCCCACCGCACGCAATGGCCAGGGGCAAACCAGTGCCATCATGTAAATGTAAATGTGACAGGTACTCCATGTGACCATCATGCCCATGAACCCCCATCTGATGCGGCCGGCTGATGACTGGAGTGCGTGCCATGGTTGCTTCAAATTTGGCCTGTGTCTACCTGGGTCTACTGTGTTGCCAACATGCCAACCGTTATGGGTAGATCCACTTGGCCTAGCAAGTGCTGCTGCCTCTACCAACATTGATGGCATATGCATGGGCTGCATGCAATCGACTCACCACATGCATGGGGAGAAATGAGGCACCACAGGCCACCTCACAACATACCATGCTAGCTCTGCATGGGGAGCTGCAGCTGATGGCAGGGACGGCCAGCTGTGCGCATGCATCTGTGCAGCAGCCACCACAGCATGCTGGAGCTGCATGAACACAGGGGAGCTGATTCGTCAGGGCATGCATGATGCAATGCCACAGTTTGCAACAATTCCACCAGTAAGCCAACAATTCCACATGCACGCCCTGTTTTTACCCAGCTGGAAGCGAGCAAGTCGTCTCAAGCTTATGTAGTTGGTCGGTCCGGAAGCCGGGCGCTGCTGCGGAGCTCGAGCTCACGCCAGCGAACCTCGCAGGCGTACCCCTGACGCTGCACACCGCGTGCCAGGATTCACAGCCGCATGCATGTGCGGTCGGAGCTGCCGGGGGTCAAACCGCGCGCAGGTGCACCGCGGGCGTGAGCAAGAACAGACGCGAGGTTACTGACGATAACAGCGAGGCGTGACGACGATGTTGTGGTAGTTGCTGCAGCAGATCCAGACAAGCACCGAGCGCAGTGCTGGTGGACGCGGGGGTCGCTGTGAACACGCCACTGTCAGCACAGCTGGGAATTCTGGTAGGAAGGGCACTGGACCTAGCTGCCTATCGCCTAATTTGCCCTCAAACTTGGCTTTGGCTGTCCCTGAACCGATCACAACCACTTCGAACATGTCCAACAACAGCTCATCGCCAGGCTGCATGCCACCAGGATGAGGCAGCAGCGCCGCATGCAGCTATGCTGGTGAGTACTCCCCCTCCAGCCATGTCCTCATCTACCAACCGTTCAGCCTTTCCACGGGGGAGCGGAACGCAGGTGGCACGTGTGGAGCCTGCCTCCCGGAGTGGTCACAGGTTCATGCGCCGCTCACTGGACCAGCATCTGTGACAACCCCCCAAAACGCAGCACCCCCTTGGAACTGGCCTCCCCGTTTCCGCCATACCTGCCAGTCTAGGGGTACTGTGGCCGATGCCCGCCTGGGTGTGGCGTGAATCCCGACCGTGTGATGCATGTTCAATCGTGCCAGCGTCAACAGGCACCCCGAGCCCAACCCTCCCTGAGACACTCCCCGTGGAACAGAGTCTGGCCCAAAGTATCCAATCTCCATCAGCCCATATGCATGCCGCGCCGAGGGGGCACCCGGTTTCAACAAGGCACCCGGTTTCAATTCGCTGCAGAGGATGAAGCCACGCTTAAAGGCATCGAACACCGTGGACTGTCGTGCCGACCTCGCATGCATGCAGTCGTCAGCCGTATCAGCCGGGAGGGAGGGAAGGAAGAAGGGAGGGCACATAGCGGGACCGGGCGAGTTCAGCAGCGGTCCTGGCAAAAGTACAGTGTGTGCTTGTTCGGGAGTTGTTCCCGGGCGCTTTCCCCAGACATGGATGCAGGAGCTTCAGGGAACGGAGAGCACCAGGAGCATGGGCAGAAGGTGCACCTCAGCCGCCGGCAGCTGCGGGAGCGCCCGATGCAGCGGCAGGACGGCGACGTAAGCGGCGGCGCCGCCCCAGAACGCCGCAGCGCGCAGCACGGCCGCGGCCGGGGCGAGCGCGTGCTGCGCGCTGCTCAGCGTGCCCATGCATCCGATGGTCGCCGAGGCGGCGAGCGCCGCAGAGGAATACAGGCGGCCGCCGCGCAGCGCGAGGCCGGAGCACACCGTCGCCGTGTCAGCGTTGAGCAGTGGCCTGCACCAGCGACTGCTCAGCCGGTTGCATCGGTGCTGCGTGACGTGGCGCACACCATGCTATCTGCACGGCAAGTGGCGCCGAGTGCTCGCTCTGAGCATAGCCATGCGTGTGCATCAACTTGAAGGGACGATGCCCGCCAATGCACGTGCGCCAATCCAAAGCCGCAGATCATGCGGCGTGCCACTGCACGGGCGGCGCACCATGCAAGCATCTGCCGTGGGGTCAGTACGGTAGACGCCAAGGCACGCAGCAGCGCCGACACCGGCGCGGTGGCCACAGCCGCAAGCAGCGTGCCGGTGTGGTACACGCACACCCACACTGGGATGCTGGCGACGGCGACGTCCGCCGAAGCCGCCCCCGCGCCTTGCGCGTAGCACGCCGCCACCACCGCCGCGCTGACCGTACGGCACAGCGCGACACCCGCGCCGTACGTCCAGCATGTGTACACTGCAAACAGTAGCACTGCGGCCCCTGCACCACCACGGTCCCCGCCGTCGCACGTTGTGCGCGCCAACAGGAGCACGCATGGGGCCTGCAACGAGCCGGGCGCGACCGAGCTGCACGATACGTGTACAGCCAAGTGCGACCGTCCGTGCATCACTGCGGTGCGTGTACGCATGGAGTCAGAGGGGGTTGGCTCAGTGTTGGGGCCGGCACCTGCGGTGCTGGCGCGAGCGGGCGGCGTGTCGGCGGCGGCGATGGGCCCCGTATCGCCTGCGTGGGCGTACGCGTACAGCGCCGTTGCACCGAGCACAGTCGCCGTGCACGTGAGCGCCTGGCACAGCAGCGCGAGCAGAAGCGGCGGCAGCCACACCGTCCATGGCCGCAGCAGCGTGGAGAGCACGCACGACACAAGCCTGCATGCATGCATGCACGTCGGGTGCACCACAGTGCCTGCAGCACACCCCGCCGCTGCTCTGCCTTCGTCCTCGTCGCCGCGGACCCTGGATGAGGGGACGTGTGCGGGTCGGCATGCATGCAATGCGCACGCGTGTCTCAGGCGCATGTCTACGGAGGGGGGTGGCAGAGGGCGGCTGCATCCCACACCGTACGGCCGCCACGAACACCTCCGCTGAGCACGCCCGGCAGTTCCTTCCACAGATTCCGCTGCCCCGGCTCCGGGTCATGGTGCCGGCACAGAGTGCCCGGGGCCGTTGTGCGCGCGTGCGACGAGCGTTCGCGCCGCGGCTAGTGCGAGCAGATGATGCCTCAGCACCAGAGCAGCAGGGCGCAGCACCTGGATGTGGGTTCGAGCGTGTGCAGGCGGGTGTAGAGGCGCGCGAGCGCGGCCGCCGTGGCCGCGGCGCAGAGGCTGACGGCGGCCCGGGCGGCCCACGGCAGCCAGCGCAGGTACGGCGCCTGCAGTGCCATCGCTGTGCTCGAGTCTTGCCACGCCCCCTGCACAGGCCACATGCTCTGCTCCGGTGCCTCCCCTCGAGGCCGCCGCATACACTCCGGTGAGCCCCGCGGCCGCTGCGCTCGGGGCCACCCCTCCTGCGTGTTTGCTCCCATCCGTCGCCAACAGGGTGACCGAATCTCTTGAGGAAAGCAGGCGGGATGTGCTTGTTCTGCAGCCCGACCCGCATGGCCTCCTCGAGCCGGGATTCTCTGACTAGGACGACTGGCCTTGCTCTTGTATTCCACAGGCCGCAGGTACGCAGTCGTAGCCCTGGCTCCGGTTGGGGGTGTAAGCCACAAGAGTGTTGGCCTTTGCCACATGGTCGCACCGGTGCTGATGATCGTGGCATGACCGAGTGATGGGGCGTGCAACCGACTCAACCGACT
Source organism: Ulva armoricana (assembly GCA_032360965.1). Classification (NCBI taxonomy): domain Eukaryota; kingdom Viridiplantae; phylum Chlorophyta; class Ulvophyceae; order Ulvales; family Ulvaceae; genus Ulva; species Ulva armoricana. The sequence goes on from JAUMHO010000010.1 coordinate 1,754,050, forward strand.
CGAGGAACAGCCTGGATAATGTAAATGCAAATGTGACACTTACTCGCCATATCCTACAAGGACCTCGACGTCTCCGGATAACCGGGACCACGGGCCAAGGGGGTAAACCACCTGGAAACTCCCCTCAGACAACCGCACGCAACTCACAGGGCCTCCTCCGGTGCTAAGCGAGGTGGTCGCGCGCGATTGTGTTCGAAACCCAGGGGGGCACGCGGAATCGAGCCCAAGACCTTCCGAGGAAGGGGTCAGCTTTTTTACCGTCCTCCGACCACTGGACAAAATTTGATGTCTGACTCCCTGTGATGTCTGACTCCCGGTATCTCACTGCTTGAGCAAGTTGCAGCCGTGTGTGGCCGCCGAGGCACTGCGCCTGCCGTATTGCGGGAGAATGTTCACGACACCGAACCTCGCCAAATCAACCATCTGAAGTTCGGGTACCGTTCTACAGGGATAAACTCCGACAACGGATGCCAGATAGTTGACACTCTTGCCGGAGCTGCACCTGGTCGGGGAACAGCCAGACGGCAGACATGCACACGAACATGCCCAGGAGCGCCATCGCGAGGCAGCCAGACACTGCTGCTGCGACCGTGATGCGCACGAAGGCTGTGGAGGCGGCCAGCAGTAGCAGCACTGCGTCCACGAGCAGAGCTGCAAGGATCAGAGTGTACATCGCTTGCCACGCGGCCATTACGACCGCGCTCTCGGCATCCTGCACACAGGGAGTCTGTCACCATACACGCATGTCACCGGCATCGGCTGGCTCCTGCACGCATGCGAGTGTGCTTGGCTTCCTGGTGGGCAAATCCAGGTCGGTGCAAGCCACACGGCGGGTGCCTGCCAACGAGCTCGGCACCCGCTCGGACTAGGGATCAGCATCCGGAGAAAGCGGCAGCAGCAGTGCCAGCGGCTTGACAAGAAAGACCGCTCCTACTTGTTGTATGCAGAAGGGAAGCAGTTGCAGGCTGTGATGGGTGGATCAAGCCGAGGATAGTGCATGAACAGTGCTCGGGGCTGAACTTTCGTAGCACCTGATGCAATAACAGCACAGCTTGGGGCTGACCAGGTACTTCAGCTGTGTAGCCATCACATCTGCCAACGGCTCGCGCCCGGTGGTGTTACTTTCGATAGGAAAGCATCGGTGGAGGAGTGCCGTTGAAGGATAGCTGGCCACTGCAGCTAGTGCCTGCGTGTCACACTCGAGACTGAGGCTTGACGTGGCATCAGGGCTGGATGGGCGGCTTTGCTGCTGTGGCAGAGCCGATGCTGTTGTTGAACAGACAGTCCAAGAGGTGTTGGTGCTGGGGCATTCAGGGACGCAGAAAGCCGCTGGTGCCCCCGTGGCTGCAGCTGTTTGCAGGTTTATGCTGAAGAGGTTGGCGTTGGCAGTTGATGTGGCATCTGTTCCACATGCTAAACCAGCCGAGTTCCTGGGGTAGTGCATGGGAGTGAAGTTGATTGCAGAAGCAGTGATGAATCCATAAATGAGTCCCGCAGTAGCGATGAGCCATAACAGAGTCCAGTGTGTGTCAGTGAACCTGCAGCTCTGGGGCGGGTTGCTGCGCACGCTGTAAGGACTTCGAAGTGCCTCGTCATCGTCCAAACATTGAACACATTGACGATGTCGCCATCATGCTTGATGCGGATCTGACATGAAGAAAACTCTCGTGAAATTGCACAGGGAAAGTCAAGCACCGTTGCTGGACGGAGCCGCTGGCCAAATCATCCATCTGCTGTCGACCAGCTGTGAGTTGAATTGCGACTACCGCTTCCACACTCGCTGCGTAGTGATTTCAGCGTTGCCACTAGCTTTCACGGTTAAAAATATTCGTCACTTCGTTGGCCGTCCTCACTCCACGGATAATTGGTATTACCTAGACACACCGCCAGAGGCACTCGATATAGACGCACATGTATACGCCCCCTCTAAAACATCGAAATGGATTCAGGGATATCGAGCATGTAGTGCGTTTCCCAGCAGACACCCAAAGACAACCAGCCTGAGGATGGTGGCACGCAAATTTGGTTTAAACCAAACACATCTTGGACTAGCGTCTACGTAAACGTGTACATAATCGGTTTGAACGGCCAGAATTCTCTGAAATGTTTTAATCTGTTCCGCTCAACCGCTTACCGCGCGGCCTGTGGACCAGATCGTCGGCGTGGCGGTCGGCCGTCGCATGGGACCGCCCGACTGCCGCGGGTGCAGCGGGTGTTGCAGACAAATTCAGCGCTGTCTGGCGGGCATGGCTATCACTGAACAACGCGATGCCGCTGATGTGCGCGAGTCCGTATGCTATTCAGTGGTTGCATGGACATGGCGCAGCTCGCGAGGGAATGCATGCGGCCAGGTGCTGCGGCTGGTGGTCCACGAGACAGCAATATCACTTGGGCACCACGCAGCGGAAAGGCGCCAGCTACCGACCCGCTGTGTCTGATCAGGACTGTGTGGCTGTGTTCAACACTCGGCCTGATCAGTGCGCGAATGCATGCAACCCCCCCTGTCTGAAACCTGACTGTGCATGGCCAAGGCCGACCATGAGCAGGATCGCCAGGCCTGCAGTGCCCGCATGATTGATGCGAGACCACGCTGCTCCCCATGCTTGTTCATAATACTCATCAGCGCAAGATGGCTGTGCCTGTGGTGCCATTTTGTCGACGTTGACTGTTGGAGGTAAATTCAAGGGTGTTGCATATGCCGACGTAGGCGGTTCTGCGCTCGGCCTGTGTTGCTTAAAGTAAGAAATTGTTTCTGAGTTGAGTTTTAGATAGACAGGTATGATGACAGGGCTCGGTAGTCCTCAGAGCGAGCACTTGCCATCGAGAGGTGGAGCATTCGCGTTCATCAACATGGCCTGGAGCAGCGGCGCCTGCACGCTCATCCCCGTCCTTCTCTTATACATTGCAGGTGTGCTGAATTCTTCGTCACCAGCGCGCGGTATGCGTGCTGGCCTGTGGTGATTCTGCGTTTGGTGTTCAGAACGGCACGTGTGACCGTTCACGCACAAGCGCACCAGTTGGCACCGTGGCAGCAAAGCAGCACTAGATACCATCAAATGATGCTGAGATCGTCAAAGCGTGGGTGCATTGTTCCACGTCGTGTTCGCAAATCAGCCCAGTCTGTCTCCATCGTCGATCCACGTCGACTAACGTGAGCCTGACTCAGGCTTCGCCGTGATGAGCCCCTTCCTCCCCAGCCTACTCACCGACTTCTTCGCCAGCAAAATCAACGGCTCGCCCATCCGCTGCGAGCAGTTCCCGCCCACCAAGCTGCCACACCCATGCATCGAGGGCTCTGCTGTCAACGTCCAATGGAGCTCCATCACCTCGTTCTTCACCAACTCCGTCATCGTCTTCTTCTGTGCCCCAATGACGGGAGTCTGGAGCGACATGATTGGGCGCAAGCCCTTCCTCGTCCTCTCCCAGGTCCTCTCCATCGCCTCCAAAGTCGTCGTGCTCCTCCACGTCTTCTCCGGAGCGTCCCTCTACACATACTACCCTGTCGAGCTCGTCAACGGCGCCGTGTCTCCCATTGTGATCACCCTGGCTGCCATCGCCGATACAGTCCCACCAAAGCACCGGGCCGCAATGTTCTCCATCACGCTCGGCACGTTCTCCGCCGGAATCGCCGTCGCCCCCAAGCTTGGCGTCGCCCTCGGCCTGAAGAAGGCAATCGCGCTGGGAGTCGTGCTCAAAGCCCTCGGGATCCTGTACACCATCGTGCGCCACCACCCCCACAACCCCCCTCGCCCCCGCAGGCGCCACCCACTCACACCCGCACCGATCACCCCTTCTGCAGATCTCAACTGCTGGTGAACAGGCCTGGCTGGAGAGAGACCCCCACACAGCCACACAGCATGCCCCGTCCCAGCCGCCGTAGCTCTCAACACGCTCGCAGCTGCGTGCGCATGCGGTGCATGCATGCTTCACATCCACCACAGCAGAGCCTCAACAGCGGTCGGTGCATCCGCGCAGGCCTCCAGCGGCGCCGGTCGCCACCACACCGCCGCACCCCCCGCCGCAGCCGCAGTGGCCGCCCCAAGGCTGCGCACATCCACAGCGCGGTACCGATGCGCCGCATGTAGCCACGCGTATGAACCCTGTCCACCGCTGCCGCTGACACACGGCGCCTGGCCAGCCGTAACCCTGACCATGCCGTGGCATGCATGCGCTGCAGTCCGATGATAGACCTCCGTGTCAGCTCCCAGCTGCATCAATCCGATTGCCGGGTCTAGGCTCCATGCGCAACCGCACGCCCGTGTATATCTCCTGTGCCCCTCGAGTGTCGCTGTCGTGGCCGATGCCGTCGCAAGTTTGGCGTCATGCCAAGCTCGCTTTGCGTGTTCCATGTGTGAACGACCCACAATGCCCGTCCCAGGCCAACCATAGCCCGACACGCAGACCGCGGCCAGATTCAGCCACATGCTCGAACGCCGTGGCTACAGTCACGCATGAAGTGCATGCATGGCAGTGCCAGCACCACCACCAGCGCAGCCAGCATGCGGCCGATAACATGCACCCCCGGAGCCCAGACCGGCCCTCCGTCGCGGCGCTAACAGAAGGGGTCACGCTCGTCACCGGATCCACTGCAGTGTCCGATTTAGCAGCGCTCTCAAAGGCAACGAGGGCGGGTGTTTGGGAACAGACTTCAGGTTTGAGCGCCGACCGGTACTGGCTCAGATAACACTGATCCGATGGTTGGTGTGTATTCGCGCAAACTCACCACGGGCTGCAGAGGCCAACTACTGATCATGATGCATGCGGGCTCGCAGGCCGCATGCAGGACCCGCCGTCCTCATGAAGCACGAAAGCCGCGGTTCCAGCATTACAGGCTGAGGTCGCGCACGGCGAGTGACCCTGGTAGCGAAGCACCGCTGCCGATGATTCGCGCACCTCTGCCAAGCGCGCAGCTGCAGCCCACCCGCAGCACGAGCTTGCCTGTCGCACGCAGTGCCTGCTGGATTGTGCACCTGTGCTGACAGCTGCTAGATGACTCATCGCGCACAGGGGCTGCCAGCCGCCGCCCGAGGTATATTTCCAGGGTCTTGCCCCAGAAATCGAACCTGACAAATTTGAATTTGTCTATCAAAACAGCATGATTGCCCAACACCGCCGGTCCCAGGCAACGCCCCGCCCCTCGGAACACAGCCGGTCGTGCGCGTGCAGCTCAGGGGCCTCCTGTGCCGTGCGCCGCCGTTCCGGAACAGCGCGTCGCCGCTGCCAGGGACCGGGCCTGCCGCGGCTGAGTCATCGCTGCATCGCGCAGGCACCGGCACGGCACACCCACGGCAACGGATGACTGGATTACTCGCGCAGCCGTCACCTGCATGGGCATGCGCCTCTCAGCTGCCGCCGGCTGCCACCCGCCCCATATGTGATCCCTCATGCGGTTGTGCTCTGATCGCTGATGCACGCCCCGTCGCCCACTGTGGCTGGATGCGGGCTGCGTGCGAGTAACCCCCAGTCAACCACAGATTGACCACCGTCACGCCCCACATGGTGCTGCGTCCAGCGTCTCCCGGCTCAATCACGGCCGGAGGCGGCCGCCGCTGCAGCTGGGGCGGCGGCTTCACACCGTGCTGTGGCATGCAGGCGTTTGTGCGGGAGACGGTGACGGCGGATGTCCAGGAGACGGCGAAGCAGGCCGCAGCACAGCAGGCGGACAAGGCGCGGCGGGCTTCCTGCATCCTGGAGGAGGCGCTACGCGCTCCTGATGCTCCGCCCTCCACAATTGCCGACTGCCTCGCGCGCGCAGGGCACGCATGCATGCAGGTCACCGCCATCCGCCACACCGTCACCGTGCGCTCCCCCCTCCCCCCCCCGGCCCGGCCATGCATGCCGGAGGCCTCTCAAGCCTGCCTGCAGCGGTGTTCAGTGCTGCGTGCGGCGTTGTGGGTTGGAGCAGGGCGGTGGCAAACAGTCCCCCAACCTCTGAAAGCGTCTGTATGAACAACGAGCAGTGGGTCGCGCCACCCCACTGTGACGTCCCTGCGGCCCTCCGGCATCAATCCACCCATCGACTGCTGAACCCTTGCACACGGACGCTGACGGCACACCTGCTGAGCGTCTGCGCTGCTGAAAAAAAACCACCCAAACACCCGAGACCCGATGTCCCATGCTTGATGCAGCTGTGGCCGCACCCCTCGTGGCAGCATACCAATCCGTTTGCCCGCTGTGGCCACTGCTACTGCATGCATGGCCCCCTGGTCAGCACAGGAGCACATGCTCGGCCGCCTCGTCATCGATCGGCAGGTGTTTGCTTATCACCCAGTCCACGGAGATGGCCACGCATGCTCACCAGCTCCGCTGCACTCCACCAGCACGGCACGCACCGAGGCACCGTCCGGAGGGTTCCACGTGGTCGTCACCACACACGCGGCAGAGGGCCCTCGGGCGCATGCATGGCGAGTGGGGCAGCGCGAGCATGAGCGCCGGAGCGTACAGGGCCTGGCGGTGGTCGTGCGCAACGCCGAGTTCATCAAGCTCGCCGCGGCGCTGATGGTCGCGTCGTTCGTGCAAGGCGGCCTCGGCGACATCGAGGCGCAGTACCTTCTCACCCTCTTCGGCTTTGACCAGCTCGACTTTGCCCAGGTCTTCATGCTCATCGGCGTCGGCATGCTGCTCGTGCAGGCACGCCCCGCGCCCACCGCCGAACACCCTCTCTGTCTGCCGCCTGCACCTGAGCCACCACTGCCCCGTCGAATCGGCACATGGTCCCCATGTGCTGGTCAACGCGGCGCATGAGCGGCCGCATGATCCTGATGATGCCAGCAAGCCCGTACGCACAGCCCTGTGCCCGTGTGGACACAACAGTCCATCACGTCCACCAGCTTCGACGCCCTGCAGCTTGTCCAACTGCGGTGGTTCCCAACCAACTGTGTCATTGCTGTACGTGAACCGTAGGAGCCCCTTCTGTTCGGTTCCTTCAGTTTACTGTTCGCCGCGGTCTGCTTGCGTCGCCACTGCAGCATGCTGTGTCGTGCTGTGCCATGCGCCGCCTCGCCCGCCATGCTGCAGGGGGGAAGTTGCGGGGGAGGAGGGCAGTGTTGGGCATTTATGGCGGTTTGATAGAGAAATTTTGATTTGTGGGGCTGAATTCAGGGGGCAAGACCCTGGAAAATCACCTCGACCGCCCAACACTGGAGGAGGGGACGGTGCCGATGCCCTCGCTGTCGCGATGCGCAGCAGTGCGGTGCAGTGTTGCAGGGGGGGGGTGACATCCCCTGACTGGTGTTGACGTGCAGTGGGATACGTGCGCGCCTCCTCCGGCAGCCTGCTGCGTGCGCTGTGCCACACCGCGTCGCCTCAGCCACCCCCCGCATGCAGGTGCTGCTGATGCCGGTTCTGCTGACAGTGATGAGCGAGCGCGCGATGCTGGTCGCCGCGTTTATCGGCGGCGTCGTCAAGCTCGGCGGCCTCGCCGCGGCCACCGCGAAATGGCAGTGCTTCGCCAGCATCTGCGTCGGCAGCCTCTTCTACATGGCCTTTCCCGCCATCTCCAGCATCAAGGCCAATGCTGTCCCGGAGCACGAGCAGGGCAGCGTTCAGGGAGCCATCGCCGGCGTCCAAGCCCTCGCCTCCGGCGCCGGCCCGCTCCTCTTCATGGTGCTCTACAACGGCTCCATCGGCACAGACATCCCGCGCGTATGACTCCCCCCCCTCCCCCCCCTGCCGTGCTACTCGCGCCCGCGTCCGCACGTAGCACTGCAAATGCCCACACCCTAACCCCCACATCTCAGTGCACCCGGTCGCATAACCCCGCAGACCTGAATGCATCAAGCGCACGGCTCTGCCGGACCGGGTGCCTGCCTGATGCACAAGTGCGCAGCGTAGGGTTATTCCATGCGCAAGCAGGCGCGAGGGTTGTGGCCGCAACACGATGAGACCCTCGACGTCCTGCTGCAGCTGAGGAGTGCGCCTGTCGAGTGCGCCTGTCCATGCGGCAGGGTCGGTGCAGCCGTTGCGCCACCGCTGCGGCTGTGACACTGCGGCACCGTCGGCCGCTGCGCAGCGCACGCGACTGAAGTGTTGTTTGCCGGTGTCTCTGTGGGGTTGCATGCATGTGGTTGAGAGCAAGGGGATGTGTCGAGGCACAGCGCACGCGAGCTGCCGGTGTCATGCGTGTGCGTTGGTGTTGGTTTGCATGTCCGAACGGAAGCTTGTGGTGTATGTGGAGCACAGCATGCCGCAGCATAGGCTGCACTGCACATGGTGTGCCACAGCCTCGACTGGTGGCCATGCGTGCGACGAGGTGCTGCTGTGGTAGGTGACCGGCCGCCTGTCTCGGTCGTCCACATGGAGTGCTGCACATAGCAGACCTCCTGAACCCAACAAATCCGAATTCTAGGGGGTTATTTTCAGGGGTGTGACAATTGACCACAATCGCACGACTTTGTCACGTGGGCACCGCACAGCAGCGCGTCAGGCACGAGTAGTGTGACAGCGTGGCCAGTGATGACAGGGGGAGCCGTGTGTGCAGCTGGTGATGGTGATCGCAATGGTCATCTCCATCGTGCCACTCGTGCTGATCTGTTTCCTCGACCTGGACAGGCTGCAGAGGTGGAAGGAGCATGCGCATGGGGCTGCACAGCAGGCCACTAGCACCTGCTGCGGCGGCCAGGAGGAGCCTCTGCTGCCGAAGGACGTGTCAGAGAGCTCGGGGAACTGTGCAACTGGCCGTGACATCCTCGTGGAGGATGCGGCACTGGGGCACTGGGAGATGGATGGTACAGCTGCCTTTGCTCTGCAAACCGGGCTGTTGCACCAGGAGGTGATGGGCTACGGGGATGAAGGTAGCTGCTAGGCGGATGAGCAGCACGGAGCAGCATGGATGCAGTGGGTGGAGGCGTGATCAGGCTGTGGGTTGCTGTGAGTGTGTGGTGGATGTGTTTCATTGCGGTGCACCGGATGGACAGTTTTCTATCTGTCCAAGCAAAGCGCTTTGTTGTAGAAGAGTTGTACAGGAGAATATGAACGTGTAGGTAGATCCATGTGGTTGAGTAGCGACTGTGTGCCTGTGGGTGCATGGACGATGGCAATGATGGAATGTGAGCTGGCTCATGTCTCTGCTGGGTAGGCAGCTGTTCTGAAATTTCCAAGCTCGATGATCAGCCAGGTACACCGAGATGTTTGTAAGACAAAGTTGAACAAACGTGTTGATGCGGAGATGGTGTGACGGGTAGTTCACTCCAGATCATTGGCAGCCGTTGGCGGAGCAATCACTCGCATGGTAAAGACACAACAGTTAGCAGATTTAGAGCATTTACCCGCACAGCTACAGGTCATCATCAGCCAGCTCAACTGTGGTGCGGGCAGCAGCAGTCAAACCACTATTCCAGCTGTTCCTGGCGAGACAGTTGACCTGCCCGGACGTCGGTGACCTGAATTCTCAGGAGCAACGCGGTGTATTTGGCCAGCCGTTCAAGTCAGAGTCACCACAGGTGTACTCGTAACGTCGATATGTGGCAAGAGCGGCGCAGCCGGCTTGCCAAGGATGGATACCATGCTGGCCCGAATAGCGTTGTACGGACAGCAGGGCAGTTACACCACCAACAGCGAGCTGATAAAACCCCCTCAAGAAAAGACTGTGGTAAATGCGGCGAATTTCTGGTTGATGCATTTGCGTTGCTCGGAAAGACCAAACACATACCAGGCGGTGTGGCATATTCTATACTACGGCCCACACCATATTCTGACATACCGCTTGTGCCTTGCAATTTATATGCACTGTACATATTCGCTGCCCCGGCCTGAAGTCTTATTGCCCTAAGCATTACGTGCTGATTAGGGACGGAACGTGGATACACTGCCAGCGTGCCGTGCGCAGCTTCGGGAGCGCGCAACTGTAACATGGTCAACGTCAAGCTGTTTCCCTGCGACATTCTTGGTTGTGTTGGGATACATTTTGGTGGCCACGTGGTGTGCTGGCAGCCAGAGCCATAGCGGGATCTCGTATACTCCCGGATCTTGCAATCTGCGACCTCCAAGCCACCGTGCGGGCATGCAACCCGAGTGGAATTGGCGACAAGAGCCATATATGTGCACGACCGTGCTCCACGGCATCACTAGTTTATTGTACTCGTCGTATAATCGTTCTATCTTGTCCCGTTCGTGTGCATCATGGCTATGACCGTCGCATCACCAACGGTTGCCGGACGGCGGGGCGTCCGCCCTGCTCGCCGTATGATTACCGCACGGGCGGCTGAGGCCAAGAAAGGTGAAATGGGCTTTGAAACCATGCGAAACGGTGTCAAGGTTGCAGCGGACGAGTCTTTATTGACGCCTCGTTTCTACACCACCGACTTCGACGAGATGGAGGAGCTCTTCAGCAGCGAGCTCAACCCCAACCTCGACATGGATGAGATCGATGCTGTTGTCAACGAGTTCCGTCAAGATTACAACAGGACTCATTTCGTGCGGAACGCGGACTTCAAGGACGCTGCGGATGGCATCCAAGGAGCCACACGCAAGATCTTCGTCGAGTTCCTCGAGCGATCTTGCACAGCCGAGTTCTCGGGCTTCCTGCTGTACAAGGAGCTCGGACGCCGACTCAAGAAGATCAACCCCGCTGTTGCTGAGGGATTCACGTTGATGTCCCGCGACGAGGCCCGCCATGCTGGTTTCCTGAACAAGGCTCTCACGGACTTCAACCTCGCTCTTGACCTGGGCTTCCTTACCAAGAACAGGAAGTACACCTTCTTCAAGCCTAAGTTCATCTTCTACGCCACATACCTCTCAGAGCGGATCGGGTACTGGCGTTACATCTCTATCTACCGTCATCTGCAGCGCAACCCCGAAAACCAGATGTACCCCCTCTTCGAGTACTTCGAGAACTGGTGCCAGGTACGTTCGCTCCAAATGCAATTGCTTCACGGTGCAAGCTGGCAGGGTGTAGCTTTATGTTGCGCAATACGAGGTGTCCCGATCCCAGCCCAAGATTCCGCTTGCATTTCGATGTTTTCCGTTGCGTGACCAGTTAGGCTCGTGTCAGTTGTTGAGATTAGTTTTAAACATTGGTCATGTGTAACAGTTTCGCTTGAGCCGCCCAGATGTGAAGTCGTCCTCACATGGTTGTGCTTTGCTGTGTCGAAGATGCCGTGCCCGTGCAGGACGAGAACAGGCACGGAGACTTCTTCCAGGCCATCATGAAGGCTCGCCCTGAATACCTCCAGGACTGGAAGGCCAAGCTCTGGTCACGCTTCTTCTGCCATTCCGTATACATCACGATGTACCTGAACGACCATCAGCGCTCCGCCTTCTACGAGGCTCTTGGCCTCGAGACCACACAGTTTAACCAGCACGTCATTGTCGAGACGAACAACGCTACAGCCCGTCTCTTCCCCGCGGTGCGCCTTTTTTATCACCTATGGTTGAATTTACATTGACCATTCAGACAGTTGTTTTGGTCAGTATGCAGTTGCCAGGTCACCACAACAGCTGTCACAGGGGCTTGCGTTTGCATGGGCCCTGCATGTCAGTGAAACTCCGCGTGGGCCTCTATATTCGCGTTTGACATAGGCTGAGGTGTGCTGCAGGTGCCGGACTGTGAACACCCCGAGTACTTTGTCCGTATGGATCGTCTGGTAGAGCTGAACAAGAAGCTGCTGGCCGTCCAGGCCTCTGACGCACCAGAATTTGTCAAGAAGATTCAGTCTGCGCCCATCGTTGAGCGCATGATTGCTGGTGTCTGGCAGATCTTTATGATGAAACCGCTTGAGTGTGGCTCCATTGACATCAACGAGCCTGCGGCAGCATACTAAGCTCCACTGAATCCTGTAGCATAGTCCAGTCTGATCCAGAATATTTTCATGCTTTGTGAAGGTGCAGATCGTGTGGGGGGAATAATCTGCTCTTCCAGGTGGTGAGAACATGTAACCAGTTTTGCAATGATAGTGGTGTTGCACATGGTTTATGATGTGACTGTGGTGCATCTTGTATATCCACAGTCGCAGTGTGCTAGTGTCTCAATCATTGTAAAGCAAAGCATGTGGATTACAAAAGTATTTGACACCACGCATTCAAGTACTTTATGAATGTGATCTTGGCTAATTATTTCTGGATTGACATCCACTGGGCTTTCAAGATTGAATTTTCTTGCATCCTTAATCTTTGGGATTTAGGGATTCCTGTGTAATTAACTTCGAATCCTCATTCGTTTAATTTTCTAGTTTTCGTTTGAAACCCATCTTTGCCCCAAAGTCATGAAGAAACTGCTACAGTTCATCCAGAAGAATAACATGTGGTTCTGTGAAACCTTTCACGGTAATATCATCATGATCATGTTTGACATTTCGTTAACTTGTATGTGGTTTGGTCTGCGTGGTATGACAACTCCGCAGGTGAGTATGCATCATAAACGCCTCTCCACCAGGTTGACGGGGTCACCTACTGTGAGCATGCCTGTGGCATCCACGACCACATTCCAGCCAAAGAATGTCCTGCTCTTCCACTCTTGTCGATCATAAAATGGCTTGTCCACTCTCAGGACTCGCCCCGTCCGCAGGTTCGACAAGACTTGGAAAGTCTCCCGCCCCTCTGTCACGCCTGTGGCAGGATTGATGTCAGGTATGGTACAACGGGTACACGGCTTCACGAGCCGACAGGTGAGCAGGCCACCCTCCTCGTCCTCACCGGTCGCCAGGATGCTCCAGCCGTCCTCTGCAAACGGTTGCATGCCCTCACCAGCCACAACCACATTGGGCCGGAACCTCTCAATCTCTATGGGAATGCCAGCCTCCTCCTCCACACATCTCCGAGAAGCCTGCATGTTCAACGGGGTAGCTACCAAACATTGCAGCCACCGCATGGGCAGCCCTGCCGACGCCATTCACAGCCGTACCACTCGCGGAGAAGGCAGGTCACGGAACGAAGCAGCATGTAACGCCCCCTGCGCTTGTTCCCTGCTCACAGCACAGCACAGCCCAAAAACACAGATCCAAGCACACATCGACATACACGCATGGACACACCATCCAGGGTCGCCACCATGTGAACATGACAACTCCATTGTTGCAGTGTGCTGCGGGTTGCGAAGTCACTGTGAACACCCAAGAACACACAGAGGAGGCACTACGAAAAAAAGGAAACAAAAGGAATCGGTCTTCACGCCAAACCCAAACGGGCATCGGTCACAATATCCCAACCGGTAGGGGCGGACAACATGTGGGTTTCTGAGTGGTGATGGCGAGGCACCTCTGTGGCCAGCAGGATTGGAAAGCCATCAGCAAACGCAGTCTCGTGGCCCGGAGCAAACTCAGCACTGACACTCCTGGTGGTTGTGCTGCCCTCGGTCGAAGTGCCTACGTCGCCCACGTACCTCACCATCCTGCACATGAAGCTGCTCAGATGATGGCCATGGCACTCTGTCACGAGGCAGCACCTGCCAATAGACAAAAGAATATGACCTTGCGGCAGAAAATTGAATTTGGTGGTTACATGCAGCGCACCAATCGCCCGTACTGCGTTTGATTTCCTTCTAATCTGAGTCTCTCGTTCCACGCTGGGTATGATTTTGACTGGTGACACGCATGTCGGATTGGCTGCTGGCCGCATGTGCAAAGAAATGCAACGGGAAGGTCGGGCAGAAGGTAACATAGCCATCACACGTTAGTCCTGTGCTAGTCCAAGAGCACAGCTAGAAATCTCAATGCACACAATGGCTTGGAGGACACTTGGCTCATCAACCCGTTGAGAGGATGGGTTTTGATCATTGTATGTTTGTGGTTGGAGTGCTGTCTTTGCTGTGGGGGCGTGAGGTGCTCGCCATGGGGTGGGCTGGCGCCTGCGCCCATGCAGCACCACGGGTTCAGTGCTACAGCCAGACCTCGGGTCACACAATTGCCGCGTGTCAATAGGAATCTCAGCTGGAGCGTAGGAGGGAAGTCTGCGACTGCGCACCTTACCGGATCGCCCAGTACTGTTGAGAACCACTCTGCTGCAGCATCACCTTCATCCCAGACGTGCCCAGACCATTCCCAGACCTTCGCCTGGACGATTCCTGATCCACTGGGGGTGTCATTGGGAGCTGGTGGGCATGTTGGAGATATGGGAGGCCGAATTGGCACTTGCATGGTGCCTATGGTCAAGTCTGGGAGGTACTCCAACCTCAACTCGCCGCTCGACGAAGCAGTCGAGCCAATGGTGCGATGCGCTTGCGTAGTGCAAGCTGATTGTTCAGGCTGCGTTGTGTCATCGTGCGTGATCACATCATCGCAGATACTCACCTGAATCTGTACACGAGTGCGCACACTGTGATGGTCTTCGTCGATCAGGATGACGTGAACATGCTGGCAGATGGGTGATCTACGTAGGCAGAATATATCACCTGTGACATTTTTGGATGGGTACGCTGCGTCACAAACGACATGTCTTTCTTTTTCACGAGCATCCACTGTCGGTCCAGCTCCAGGCCTGTAACAAGCGCAACGCTGGCTCACCTACGACTCTAACCTACTCATACCATGATGTACAAAAACACCATCATTCTACCGCAACATGATCCCTGGCCACGGGATATGGCCCGGGCAATGGCAACAGGACAGACAGCATCCATGTCGAAGGCTTGCCCGTTCGCCCAGCGTGGACGGATCTTAGCGATATCCCTTTGCATGATTTAACAGGAAACACGTGGAGGGATTTGATATACATCATGTTGTCAGATGGTTTTGCAAGGAGCTTTGGTGGTGTAGACTTGTGTTAAAACTTGCCTCCGGTTGCGTGAGGTGGTGCAAAAGCATGTCTCGATCACATAATACACACAATCGCATCGTGCAGGGTGATACGATTGCATCATTCTGATGTTCATTGCAACCTTCTGCTCGCAGACTCGCTCGTTTTGCGAGGCACAAGCGCCGATACCCCCATGCATGCGGATCGTTAACGTTTCGAATTCTTTCACATTTGTGTCTGAAGCAGTTGCTGTGAAAACACAGGGCGGCAGTCAGAGGGATCGAGTATCACCACGCTTCGAGAACCCCCTCCCTGGGCCATGCTGGGCCATAGTCCAACACTCAATGGTGCCTCTGGGTGGCCGTGTGCACAGCTGTAGCAACTTCATGGTATCTTCTCATGCCTTCATTGATACCTGGTAGCTTCGTTTTCAGCTTTGCTGAGAGACTTTCTGACTTTTGTGTAGAAGCTGGGGCTGTCTGAATGAAGCTTGCATGGGAAAGTTGTCGCAACACACATTGGTTACTACACACATTGGTTACTACGCGATAGAAACCAAAAGTTTCGACCTCTCCTGGATCTCACAGCCTGGACTCTCCTGGATCTCACAGCGGCCTTAAATGATCCCGGAACCCTCCCTCCCCCATGCCTTTGGCCTCTTGCATCCATGATGGCAGCAGGTTCCTCCTCCAGCTCCAGCTGCAGCAAAGGAGGGGGGCGTGGCGTACACTCTAATATTCGTATCAACATTCGTTCCAGTCACTGCCGTGACACGTATCCAGTGCATCGAACCAGAGTGTCCAAAGACAGTATGTGCACGCATAAGTGACAGAGTCATGCGTTTGCAAACTTTGTCGCTGCAGACGCCCACGCGAACTGGTCGCCGTTGCACGCACCATCTGGACCGAGTTCCCTCCGTGGTACGTGATGGCCGCACAGATGCATGCATGCCATTGTGACCGCAATTTCGATTTCCTTCTCGTGAGCTCTTGATTGTTTGGCACGGCAATCCGAATAGCATATATACACACTAATACATCCTTACTGTTCGTGAGCGTTGCATGCATCTGGCATGGTACTTCTTGAAGCAACAAGGCCTTGGTCGTAGCCAGAACAGTGCCCTGGGACCACGCTTTGCAGCTTAGCGCACGCAGAAAGCTCCACCAAGTCTATCAGCGTGTAATTGCTGCTGACGTTGACTGTGTGCGGTCAAAACACGTCAAGCCGCGACCTCGACTGCGACAATTGCCGCACTGCAGCGTCAGAGGTATTACTCAAGGAGGGCACCGCCACCGGAGCTACCAGCAGAAGATGATTTTACATATACTGTCATACCTATGTGCGCATTCCGGTGCTATGCTTGCCGTCCTCGCCCCGTATTCGTGATCGTCGGGCAAGACGAACTCTCCTAAAATCTGCCGCGATTCGCGGCTGTCGCCTTGCGCCCATTCACACGTGCCAGCGCTGGCTGCATTCTGCATCGCTACCGCTCGCTACTGTCGCGGGCTGTCCGGTAGACCGCGTTGTGCGCAGTGACCACGCGCTGGCACTGCGCCCTTTCGTCCCCTCCCAGTGCAGAAGAGGAACCGTCACTGCTCTCGCAAGCAAGCAGAAACCACCAGATACATCATATTCACGCGGTTAGAACTGCTAGATCTGCTTGCTGAGTCGGCGAGGTTCTAGGTATGCGCGCTTGGCGCTGTGTAATAGGGACGCAGCAGGGATGCGTACACCGCCGTCACATCGCGCGTCTCAGCCCTCAACAACCCTCGCGGACGACTTCAGGCAATTTCCGCGCCACGTTTCGCACGGTCCAACGCACCGGCCCGGGCACGTCGCTGCCACGGCCTCGTCGGTGACACACGGGCATGGTGCAAATCGATCGTAGCACGTGTGCGCGCTCGAGTTTGCAAGACAGGGAGTATACGGCACCGGAAAGCCTAGCGTGGCCAGGGCGGCGTGGCCACTGTGCAAGCTCTCCTCCGATTGGTCAGCAGACTCCGGATGCCTGCCTCAAGGGGGGGGGGGTGTCCCCGTCTCCCAGCGCAGGCCCCTGTTGCCGGCCAGCCTGACCAAGCATTCCCCCCCCCCCCCCCCCCTCCCTGGCACAATCAACAAGCATCTTGCCTGAACACCTAAACCCTCTCCACGCATGCAGCGCTTGCCGTGGCTGCAGCCGCCGCAGGGGACGCTGCGCCGCCTGAAACCACGGAGTGCGTGCCGCTGGCGGACGCCCTCCAGGTTGCTGACCACGTAATTTTCGCGCGCATCTTCCAAGCCGCGCAAGTGCCCCTCAACGCCACTGACCGCTACACCGTCTTCGTGCCTGAAGACGGCGAGGTCGTGCTACCAGGCAGCAGCGACGGCCCAGCCGGCATGAGCGGCATCGTGGGCCTCTTCAGCTCGTACGGCATTGACACCCGTAGCGTTCGCACAATCCGATCCTCACCCGTGTTCGACCAAGTCAAAGGTACGTGTCCCCACCCCACACCGCGGCTGCCGAGCGCGCGCACCGGCGGTTCCGGGTGGACGAGGCGATCATGCAGGCCACACATGCATGCCGTACAGGGCTGGTGCCATACTACATCGTGCGAGGCGCCTACAGCTTGGAGCAGCTGCGGTCGCGCTCGTCCAGCAACCACCTCACCACGATGTTTGATACAGACAGCCCGACCTGTGTCGACCCCAGCGATGAGAGCTCCTCCAAACTCAGCGACGGAGATATCAAGGTGCCCCCCCCCCCCCTCCACATGCAGTCGGCATGTGGCCCTCGGCCGGACCCTAGTTTACCACGTACACACGCGCATCAGCGTTCAGCTTCCCCGACTGTTTGTCGGAGTCACCCCTTGGCGGGGGCAGCCCCCGGGAGAACATGTCCCAATGCCGTGAGATGTTGCTGGCACGAGGATAGGAGATGGCGACACGCCATGGGGTGCATCGTTCAAACCCCACACTGCCCATATCTTCTGCTGCTGCGCTGCGCTGCGCACGGGGCGCTACTTGACCTCGCAACGGCGCAACGGCGCCCGCCCGGGGTCTGCCGTCCGATTGCGCACCCCCAAGCCGCTCTGCTTCCGAGCTGTGCGAGGGCCGACGTCTGTTTTCGCAACCTCCGCATGGTCCCTGTGGACACTGTGACCGCTCACGGCAACCGCGTCGGCTCGACAAACAGACGGCGACCTGGCGATCTGTCTGCCCGCCTTGGTTGGCGAGGGGGCTGACTTGGCGGACTCGGTATGGGTCGAGACGTCGACGGCAACAGGTTTCTTGTTCCTGCTCAGCTCCTCCAGGCCTGGCGTGGCAGGTCGGTGGGGGCCTTGTGGGGTCATGCATGGCCGCAGCCGGGAAGGTGTGCTGCAGGTAGAGGAGGTGAACGGCATGGTGGGTCTCACTGACGATTCGACCAACACAGCGGTGCAAGCGACGGTGGTGCAAGGCGACATCATGACGTGTGGCGGCTCGTACGTCCACCTCATCCGGGGCCTCCTCAACCCATGCTGCAACGACCGCAACGTCGACTGCACCACGGCGCCACTCGACCCGCAGCAGATGGACACGTCGCTCGAAGCGGACACCGAGTCTGCGGCGTCCGGCCGGGGCGGGGGCACGGGGGCCGCATGGGCGGCCGCCGGGGCGGCCTGCGCCGCGGCGGTGGCTGTGCTGGTGCTGTGAGAGCTACGCAGCGGCAGCACTTTCCAACAATGCATGGGAGGCTTTGAGCCGATGAGGCGGATTTTCGAGGTGCCGATGCGGCAGGCGGACAGATGAAGACATGGACCCCACTGCCGGGCGGGGCAGAGAGCATTGGCAGGCTGAGTGTGCGTGCCTGCGGCGACAGCGATGGCGGTACGCCACGTGTTTTGACTATGGTAGCAGTGTTCTAGTGCGTCGGTGTGGGCCACGCCTGTTGAGAAGGCCTGCACGGAATGTCCTAGGCGGGCTGCCAGTGCTGCATGCAGGGCATGCATTAACCAGGTAGCTGAATGCCACACCGTGTAATCAGAGAAAGATCTACCCTGCACACGCCTGACACGTCGGCATGACCGCACAGAGGCCTCCCAGGACACTGCCCAGCCCCGCGCTGGCGCATTCTCGCTGGAAGTACGGCCGCCTGCATGCTTGCTGCCTGCCCGCCGTGCAGGGTGACTCTGATCTGAGGTGTCCACGAGATGCATGTGCTGGGCTCTTTAGACACAGGACGGGATGAGGCTCCGGCATGGGATCGCGATCGCAGCACGGGTGCCACCAAACTGCCATGACGGCCAGCTCTCCGCCATGATGGGGGCGATCCTCCTGGGGGCGATGCTCCTCCGCCTCTAGCGGCATTGTGACCGATCTGTGCTTGCATGCATCTGGGCCTATCTCGGTAAGCCGTGCCTGGATGCAGTGCTGCGTGTGGCACTGCACGAGTACAGGTAGTGAGTGGTAGAGCTCCGAGAAGGCTCCGGACGTCATCTTGGTGCACGCACGCCCCCAGCAGGCTCCGTTTCAGGCATGCACACATCATCTTGTGACGTCGCTGGAAGCGTGTGCAACCGGGCCGATGTGCAGCCACCCGCAACCTGTGTCACACTTACATGTGTACCAGCCACCGGCCACCGGTGGAGCTCTACTGCAACCCCTGCTCGGGG
Source organism: Ulva armoricana (assembly GCA_032360965.1). Classification (NCBI taxonomy): domain Eukaryota; kingdom Viridiplantae; phylum Chlorophyta; class Ulvophyceae; order Ulvales; family Ulvaceae; genus Ulva; species Ulva armoricana. The sequence goes on from JAUMHO010000010.1 coordinate 1,773,348, forward strand.
TTGAAGCGAGGGTGAATCTCGGGCACTGCTTCGAATGAACAGGACCGGCGTGCCATGAGTAGAGAGAAGTACAGCTCGTTCATACTGCTTCGTTCGGCACTCTCACAGGTGGTTCCTCTTCAGGCACTTCAGTTTTCGCTAGGAACCAGACAGGGGACTGGGCCTGCCAGGCAGGCATGCTTGCAGAATGAGGCACAGATCTCTGCAGCTTGGCTGGTGGAAGCAGACGCAGAGGACGCTGTGGCCCATCCTCTGGCCCTTTGCACCTCTGGCCACTTACACAGAATCTCCACAAACTCACATGGTGTGAGCCTGAATACTTGCATCACTGCAGGCGGAGGTCATCCTCCACCCAGCCCATGTGAGCACAGCGCGGCACATGGGCACATGCTGCCCCTCGGAGCCGTGCCTGAGGCCGTCTGATTCCACGAAATCAGCACAATCTGTAGCCTGTGACATTCTGACGTCGAACCCATGGCTGCACCCGGCAGGTGACAGGCTCTGAATGTGCCAGGTTACGTGTTGTGGGTAGTCAGCCTGTTGGGGATGCCTCCTCTAGCTGCAGGGGCAGGCCCTCGTGCAAGCAGGCATCAAAGAGCCCTGTGCTGAGTGCACGTTAAACTCGGGTGCCTGGAGTCACAACTGGGGAATCATGGCTTGGGAGTCGGCATGGTCAATGGCAGCCGCACAAAGGCATCCCGTCCTCGGAAGACACCCAGTGCAGGGCATTCGTGCACGGGCGTCAGCTGTGCGCACAGGAACTGCTGTGACAGTGTTTGTACATTGGTAATTGGGTAAGTGTGGCCGCGACTCGCCGACGCGTGGCACCTGCAACTAACGGTTGATTTGTCGATGCACAACTTGGCCGCGCGTTTTGTTTGCGCCCTCTGCGCGCGGTTGTCGGTGGGGGTCCGTGTTGCACTGCATTCGACAGAAACAACGCTGTGAAAATGCTCCTGCGTTCATGCAGAACTGGCACGTGTATGATGCACACCTGCGTCCCGGGTATGCGGCTGGCAGCATTCATGCTTGCAACACTGGTGGTGGAATGTCGTCGACGCGGTCACAATCCTCCCGCTGCTGCGCTTGTGCTGCCGCATGCAGACGAGTCGTAAACTGGGCCACTGTATAAATCACACCGTTCGCGTGTCATGCTTGGCCTAAAGTGCAACACTCGACTCTGATTGTCGTGTTGGCGCGCAGCCGTGCCGGTGCCAGTGCACTTCCGTGCACGGAATACCACGCGCGGCGTTGCGCAAATCTGGCGCGAACTCCGCACTGGTAGAAGCTTGAAGTATCTAGATGGCCTTTCGTGGGCGAGGGCGTGGCCGGGGGGCTCCACCACCTCGTCATGACATCCAGTTGCCAGAACACGAGCAGGTGTCGGATGTGCCGGTCACTTTCCCCAAGATACCCGAGAAACACGTGCCAACTCGAGCAAAAGACATGCAGCTCAGTGCACAGCAGCAACGAGTGCTGGTGTGCATTCGAGTCTTGAGGGTGGACCTTGCCATGCAGCACAGTTTTGGTGTGTCACTCACACAAGCTATCCTGTAGATGCGCTTCACCAAGATGCGGACTTGGTACCGCAGAAGCCCCTTCTTTCTAGATTCAGGCACATCTGGTCAGGCTGATCAGGTAAAAGGGAGTTCACCAAACATAGGCAAGTATGAGGATGAGGCCCATGTCAGCAATACCCAAACCAGCAGCCAGCCTTTGCATGAGGTGCGATTTCCTCCACGCCTGTAAGAGGCTGCCACTCTGTGACTGACTTTGGTGACCTCTCCTTTGTGCATTCAGAGCACAGTTGTGTCATTCACACACCATCGCAGATCGCACTGACCAGTAAAACTCCCAAAGGATACTGAAAGGAGGACATAGATGCAAGGCACGGCAGATACACCACTGGCAGTGCCTCCATGCCTCAGGTGACGGCACGGCTCGGCTCACCATAGCTGCGGTGCCTGCCAGAGGAAGGCATGTTTGCAACCACATTCCGAACAATGGAGCACTGCCCCCACCACGCACAGCATGCAGGTCATAACGATGCATGACAAGTACATGCCAAAGGAGTTGTTCTCAGAGAAGGAGCAGAAAAAGTCGCTGCGAGCTCGGAAGACCAGGCCCAAGGCATCAGTAAAGCAAGGTGCACCCACCATCTGGTTGAGAAGGCCATGTGCACTTCGTGCTTGCTGACGTAGACTGCAAGCCTTTCTCAATGGATGGCGTAGCCCGTGGTCTATGTCCTGCTGGCATGCGCCGATTCTGTGCCACTGCCATGTTAGGACTGTGCGAACAAGGCTTGGCTTGAGACCGTGAGGCAGTTGGACGGCAAAGGCGGTGCTGTGCAGAAGCGGACGTGGACCTCATGCAGCTGCAGAAGGATGGCGAGGGGGAGAAAGAGGAGGGTGACGAAGACGGTGAAGACAAAGATAAGGTATGCTCTCGGCCGCCGAAACATGGTGCAGGAGACAAGCACAGCGCCGACCCATGCAGAGGCCGGCCCGTGTGAGCCGCAGCCGAGAGCGCCACGCCAGTCATGCCAGTCACGTCGAGTGCCACAACTGCCACTCCTACGCCATCTATTGGGACACTGGGGCTTTCCCTATGGATGGCTCTCCGCCACCGACCGCGTGCTCCCGGTCCAACACTCCCGCAGAGCACCTTTTAAATTAAAAAAAGACTTTTTGGAAGTCTCACGTGGCGCTGGGACGCCTGTTTGGCACGCACCTGCACTCATACACCCGCCGGGCCCGTGGTCCTTGTGCTGTGTGCTGTGCTGTGCCGTGCCCACAGCGCCGGTGCCTCTGGCCACCCCCTCTCCACCAGTGAGCTCCGTAACAGAGCGACGCGATTACCCAGCCATCTCCACGGCAAGAGTTGCTCGATGCGCCTCCATCCCCATGTTTGATCTGCGTTGGCCACGGGCAGGCACCTGCGCGCTGCTGGTGGTCCTCTCCCGCCTGGGCAGCTTCACCTGCAATGACGGTTCTGGAGAGTGGCCGCGACGCATGCAGGACGGTGAGGCGCAGGAGGAGGAGGACGACGATGACGAGTTTGACCATGAGGATGACGACTACTACCAGGGCGAGCACTTTGACGACGACGAGGAGTACGCGGATGCCGACGATGGTGAGGGTGAAGCCTACTTTTGATGACTCATGTCCTGACTCGCCCTGCAATGACCTGCCAGCCTGTGCTCCTGCCTGCCGCGCGAGCTGCTGGAACATGCAGCTGGGGCGAGGTCGCCGCCGCACACTTTGCCACGTGTGTGAGACTGCATGTGGTAATTGAGCCTCACGCCCAGTACAGCTGCGGCGCTTGCCTGTGCATGGGAACGGTACAACTTTGCGACGGTGTAAAACTGGACAGCTTTATCAGCCATGGGCCACACCGCATGATCATCCGAGTCGCCACTCCACCGGGCACACACACACACACACACACACACACACACACACACACACACACACACACACACACGTGTCGACACAACGTTCCTGCGTTGTCGCTCATTCTCTGCGGGCGCCTAGTCACTGTCTCACTGGCTCCCCCCGCATAAAGGTACATGGCATCTGGGCGTGCCACTCCTACAGCCCAGACACTCCCGCCAGCTCACACCCATGGAAGCCTGTGCGGCCGCTGGGTGCGAGCGACGTCGGCAGAGGCTATCTATCCCACAAACGGCCTGCAGCTGGCTTTGCTGCAGAGGGAGACTCGGCTGCACACTGTGGCTGCAGCACACTATGGCTGCACACTGTGGCTGCAGTGATATGGCTGCAGCACACCCGCCTGACCCACAGTGGCACTCGCTCGGCAGCCGCCGGGAGCTGATCCCAGTGAGAGACGGTGACCAGTGGTCAGGCAGCCGCTGCCGGGTCACGGTGTGAGCTCCTGTTGCCAGGAGGCGCCGGGTGAGGGCTACGGCCAGGCAGACACGACTCAAGGAAAATTGCCCCAAAAGGGCGCATCTGGTGAGAGAGCGCCAGAGCTCAATGTCAGGTTGTCCGGCCGGACCAAAACTTCCCTTGTTTACGTAAACACAGCATGGCAGGGGCCATGTTATTCATGTATGGCTGGCAGCTTGCTGGTGCCCTCTGGAGCCCCGAGGAGGCCGCTCGAGGCGCTGGAACCTGGCAGGATCCCAGGCAGAGGCAGCAGGTGGCCCTGCTTCCGGTGTGCGAGCCGCTCGAGGTACATCACACTCAGCGGCGACCCTGCAGCAGTGTTGGGGTTGACGCGATTGGTTGACCACCCCTGCCAGTAGGGGTGCTGTGGCCGATGGCCGTTTGGGCGTGGCGTGATGCCCGATTCCTCTTTTTTTTGGGTTTTTGACGCGACTGTCCAGGGCCTCGCCCCCACACAGAAGCCCCTACACAGTGGACAGCTTCTCCCAAAACATCGTGACTGTGGCAGTGCATGCATGTTGGACAGGGCAGGCACCAGGGGTAGACGGCCGGGTCGAGACCGTTGCTTGCTTTGGGGAGCGAAGGTCCCCCAGGCCATGCGTGCGCTGCCGTGCGGCAGAAGAAGACCAGACGACAGGCGATGGGCCCTTGAAGAGGTCAGTGGATGTGAGGGCATGATGTTCCTCGCCCCGTCGCGGGCTGGAGCGTGTGACGCGCGCGCGGTTGCAGCAGGAGTGGTGTTGCGCGTGCACGGCTGGCCGCCGATGGTGCGTGTGTGACGAGGGGGTCGACCAGGCGCTACGGAGAGATGACGGGGCGGCGTGGAGGGGCGGCGAGCGCACCTGGCCCCAGTATGGCCTCTGACAGCCGCCACGCTGACAGCCCCTCCCCCGAGTCCAAGGCCTCGCTCAGCAGCGCGTTGAAGTCCTCCTGCGACCCGAGGGGGTCCACACCACAGGTGCCCGCCACCGCTTCGGATGCGGCGCGCTTCCGCATCTCGTCGAGCAGTTCCCCTGCGCCCCGCGTCACGCGCTCCCACGCCTCCTGCGCCGTCATCGGCGCCTCCGCGGCGGCGGCGGCCGCCGCCGCCTCGAGGCTGCCGGACATCGCGGCGGCGAGCGCGGCAGCGCGTGCGCTGCTGCAGCCCGGGCTCGGTGGCATCGGGATGCGGCTCGCGCCGCCGCCGCTGCTACGCCGG
>JAUMHO010000010.1:1780829-1793638 GCA_032360965.1 Ulva armoricana
GGGGGGGGGGGGGGCGCACGTTGAGGAGGATGCATGCGGGGCGGAGGCTGCCGTGGCAGATGCCCTGCGAGTGCAGGAAGTGCATGCCCTCGGCGATATTCCGGAGTAGCGCGGTGGCGACGGCCCACTGCTCGCGGACCATCGTGCGGCAGAAGAGGCCCTTCCGGAGGGCCTGCTGCAGGCCCCCGCCGTTGCAGTGCGATTGCGCGAGGGTCACCTCGAAGGAGCACACGCAGCCGTCGCCGAGGTCCTCCAGCACGCAGCACGAGTGGCCGTAGGTTCGCAGCACGTTGGTGTGCGCGAGCCGCGGCATCAGCGCCGCCGCCGCCTCGGTCATCGCCTGTTGCACGACGAAGGACTCGCCGTCAAACTGAAGGATGTGCCGCGTCCGCACGGCCGCCGAGCTCGACTTGGGGCCTGCAGGCACCGGCGCCGTGTCAGCATGCCGCCGATGCGGGGTGGCGTAGGGGCGCCACCAGGCGGCGTAGTGGCGCTCTGTGTGTCTCTGGCGACCGTGCCGGTGCGGCATGCACGCGCGCGTACTGACACTCCGGGGACGTGCTGCCAGATGCGCATCCACTCCGGGGTCCGTTCCAGATGCGCTGCCGACGTGACGGAGGAGCTGCTTGGCGTGTCACATGTTCGGCACCACCACCGGCCGGGGGATGCTGCTGCTGCTGCTGCCTGGCGGTCAACTGGGGCCGGGGGGGGGCAGCCCCGGGGGCTCATGCATTGCAGCGGCGGCGGCGGCGGCGCACCTTGGAGGCAGGACCGGATGTGTGGAGGGGACGCGGCCGGAGGGGCGACGCCGCGGCGGCTCGCGTCGACGTGGGCGGCCATGCTGGCGTTGAGCACCTGGGCGCTCGCGCCGTCGCGGCACGCGCAGAGGCGGCGCGAGAGCAGCGGGCTCACCGGCTCGCTGTGGCCGGTGCCGATGAGGGCGCCCTCGGCCTCCCCAGCCATGTCGCTCGCGGTGCCCCCCGTCGGGAAGGACACCGTGCTCGCATCCGAGGCGCGGTCCCGCATGTCAGACGATTCGTTCCATAGCGCGTTGTTGGAGACGGAGCCGCCCTGGAGCGTCACGAGGCGGTGCATGCGCAGGCTGTCCTGCCGGCGGGGGCTCAGCACGTGCGACGTGCCACAGCGGGGCGAGTAGAGGACGGAGCTGGTCGAGATGCGGTTGACGCTCTCGAGCGGCGCGCTGTGCGCTCGGCTGTACGCCGTCGAGAAGCTGTGGGGGCTGTGCGCGAGGTCGAGCTTTTGGGGGGTGTCCACGGCCTTGCGGCGGCGGCGCCGGGTGATGGCGGTGCACGCGAGGAGTGCAAGGATGGCTAGCGCCGCTGCACAGTGCGGATCCCGTGAGGAGGGGGGGCCTTTGGGTGCGTGCGTGCGTGCGGGGGTGACGCGTGCAGGGGGTAACGCACCGACGCCACCGACGGCAAAGCCAATCACGATTGGCATGCTTGGGCTCATGGCTCTGGGGGGGGTGGGCACTCGGCCGCAAGCGAGCGGCTGCTGTTGCACTCGGGCCTGCCCAAAGTGCGCTGTCCGACGGGGGCGTGGCCCACGCGCGGTCCGGATTAGCGGCGAGCCTGTCCGCGGATCGGCATGAGTTTGCCGAAGGCGAGACCTTCTCGCCTTGAGAGCTGACTGATGGTGGCGGTGGCTGCTGTCTAGACTCAGCTGGGGTACGGGCGCGAGGTGGGCTGGACACTTTGAACTTGCGCCCCGGTGCGGTGGTGGCACAACCAGGGTCCCAGATAGCCACTCTGACCTTTAGATCCCTGCAGGCGATATGTCTGTCGTGGATGGACCTGGATGTGCGCGTGTTGCCGCAGGCGAGGGCGGAACGTACTCACGCTGCGCGCGGCATTGCCTTACAAGTGCGGAGACGCGGCCGCAGCCAGGAGCGCGCACGCGGGCGTGGGTAGTACAGAATATCAACAGCAAAACGTCTGATGACCCAGAGGTTGGATGCCTGCTGCATCCGCGAGGGCGTTGCGCTGACGAACGATTAACATGCACTTACGCAGAGAGCGGAGCGGTGCGGCTCGGCGCCGTCGCGACAAGGAAGAGTACTGTCTGCAGGTATCCACCTGAGCGTTTGTGGAACTCTTCCGTGGCCATCCCAGGGACCCCCGACCGTCTGGCGGTTGGGATGAGTTAGCCAGGTGCTTTCGGCTCATCGGGCCCTTCCATGCGGATGAGCAATCACACTGCACAGATTCCCTGCTTACAGAGGGCGAAAGGTATGCGTACCCGATATTCCGCGAGGTCCTACTCAGGGCATCGTAGAGTTGCAGAGCCCCAGCGCTTGATGCTTAGTACCCAGGACATGAGCGGCACGGCACGCGTCGACAACGAGTCCTTGACCAGGTCTATGTCTTGGGATTGCTGGCGGACCGGCTGGCTTCCGTTCGACACCCAGACTGTTATTGCTCTGCGCTGCTCTCTGGTTTGAGAGTGCGATGGTTCGAACACGTCCAGAGATTGTTCTGTTCGAGCTAGCGCGTGCCATGTACTGCCGTGCGTACCCACAACTGCTTCGCACGGTTCCACGTTCACAACGCTGCAACTGCCAATCACTGGTCTGCTTCACACCTAGGCTATGTGTCTGACCAGAGACCACGCGAGCAATTCAGCGCACAGAGAGGCGGAGTTTGAACAAGCTGATGCCGCGTTTGCCACCAGAGAGTGTGCGCGCTGCTACGATCATGATCGGAATCAAACCAGGCGTACTCCACAAGGTGAGGCTTGTCTGAGATGGCTGTGTTGGATCGCCTCCCTTGCCGCAGTCTCAGTCTCCAGACTGGGGTCTGCCAAATTTGCGAGGCCTTCGTGCACACGCATGGGCGTGCAAGTTTGACATGCCTCGTGCGACCATGCATGTGCCATGGTACCCCGCCTGCGCGCGTCTCACGATCATGACCTCGACAAGGCAATTCCCTACCGTCAGCAGCACCCTGCACGTAGTTTACTCTTTCCCCGCCACACGGCCCAGACCAGTGACGACGCAGTATTACCCGACCTGCTTACGTAGCTCTACACGATTAGAGGCAAACCGTACACCATGTACACACGGATCTCGAGCCTCTGATTCGAATGTGCCCCCAGACACGGCCATTCCTGAAACCGGTCGATCTAGTTCTGATGCACGCGGCGGCCTGCGTGCGCCTGGCGCAGCATCCACCGCTAGTTCTGAAGCGCAGCCGCTATGCCGGAGCGTCTTCGCGCGTGCACCCTGTGCAACGCCGGCCGACCAGCGCGGCCCTGACGGCTGCGCAATCGACGCGCCCCCAGATCGACGCGCACACTTCCAACCGGGAGGCAAGCTTACACGGCTCGCGGTGTAACTACGGACGGACCACCGACGGGCCAAGCGTCGCTGCATCCTGTCTAGCAAACGCGGACGACGCCTATGGCGCATCTATATTCCTGTGCAGCGCCGCTAAATGGCACATACTGCACCGCTCCGAACCGGCTCCCAGCCGGCTGGGCACAATTACTGGGGTCCCTTCAAGAGGGCCATATGATATCAGAGATGGGATCTGTGACAGACTCAGTGACACATGACACAGGCTGCCGCCTGCTCATGCCACTGCCAATCACCGTCACAGCCATCTGAGGGGGCCTCCACAGCACATTCTGAGCCCCGATCTGGTTCTGCATGCTCTTAGCTAGCCGCCACGGTGCCACTTTCTCCTCTAGCAGCAGCTGGCCGAGGCCCCCCGCCACGGCCCACAACAGGGCCTAACTGCTCTGACACCCTAGTGCGACACGCTCTCTATACTCTATACTCAGAATAGAGACACGCCGCACGCACACACACTATTTCCAGACCATTCCCAGAGCCGCTTCCACTCCCAGATACACCTCTGAGGCACAGGAGATATGATGGCACGTACACCCGCCGTCAGAGTGTACCTGGGCATCATGCTGACGGGCTGCCCCGGCCTGGATGACCAACAGCATGACCAATCAGCGTGGGCAAGCAGCTGCTCCCATCTGTGCCATGCATACCGGCTGGCCACTGTGCCTCAGCTAATCTCAGCTAATTCAGGTGTTACACATGACCCCGGCCCTCGTCACCTGGCCACCACACTCCCGGGCCACTTTAGTAGCCACCTGGTGGCTACTAAACTGCGACACCTGGACCCCTGTGGCCCGATCGGGCCCGCCCGCAGCTGCGGCGGCACCCCCCCCGGCCTGCCGCTGCTGCCAGCGAGCGGTGGCGGAGGAGGGGGGGCGGCTGTTCAGGTCCTCTGCTGCATGGCGGAGGTGTTGAACCAGTTTGTCAGCGACAGGCCGCCATCGACGGCGAGAAACTGCCCTGCAGGCATGCGCCGCGTTTGGTGCCGCCTGCGCGCGCACGCTGTCCGGGCCGGGCGGCTGAGGTCAGTGACGCAGGAGAGACATGCGGCTCCGGAGGCAGCGCAACATGTGTTGCTTAGAGGGGGTGACGGTGCACGTGACATGGTGGGGGGGAGGGGGAGGGGTTGTGCATCAGTGTTCCTTTCAGCATACCTCCCACAGCCAACAAACGCAGCTTTTGGGGGACAACCGTCTCGGATGAGCCCCAGAAAATGATGACTAAACTGAACACTGGTGTGCATGGCAGCTACTGGAGCGGTGGTACTACGTGTGCGGGCGTGGGTCGATCTGTGGCGGACCTGTGATGAACGATGCGAGTTTGGGGGACGCGAGGAAGAGGGCGGCGGAGGTGACCTCTTCGGGTTGGCCGCAGCGGCCGAGGGGGTGAGCGGGGCCCCGGCGGGCGGCGTACGCGTCGGCCGTCATGCCGGCGCCGTCCGCCATGCGGTCGAGCGCGCCGGTGTGGATGCATGCGGGGAGGATGGCGTTGACGCGGACGCCGGTGGGCGCGAGGGCGAGCGCGTGGCTGCGGAGGAGGGCGTGCTGCGCCGCCTTGGCCACGTTGTACGGGGCGGTGCGCGGCCAGGGCACCTCGCTCGCGACGGAGGAGATGACGACGACACAGCCCTTGGTGGCGATCAGCGCCTCTTGCGTCGCCTGTGGCCGGCGGAGGGTCACTGTGTCCAGAGGGCATGGAGTGGCCGTGTTGTGTGTACGTGGGGCTGTCGTGCGCAGCTTTCTGAAGGACATTCCCAGTTGTGCCGGCGCGTAACAGAGTTGAGCGTGGCATGGGTCTGGGGCGGTACCTTGATGAGAGTATCTGTGCCTTGCACATGAACACGCTGCAGGTCGTCATGGACTGCATCTTTGGAGAGATACTCGGGTGTGCTGTTGGCAGCTGAGATGACGACCACGTCCAGACCACCCAGCTGCTGGAGAGCTGTATCAACTGCGTTTTGAATGGACTGTGGGTCGGCCAGGTCGCCTGTGATGGGATGCACGGTGGCGCCCTTGATGGTAGCTGCAGCCTCCTCGAGCCGCTCCTGTCCTCGGGCGACCATCGCCACAGATGCACCACATGCGGCAGCTTGACTGGAGAGCAGCAGCCCGTGGCCAGTGGATGCCCCTGCGCAGCGGCTGTGTACTTCTATCCCAACTGTCGTGCACGCATGACTGGTCAACACACTGCGCTTGACTATTTCGACGGGGTTCCAGTGGAGAGGCCTATGGGCTCAAACGTGCCCAGCGAAGGCAGTGACCTCAGGATCTGGAATGCTGTGTTGATTCATGTGCGCCTGTCACACACAGTGCGCTGTGTGCCATCTGGAGCACAGTCACGACCGCGGCTGCTGCCAGCCTGAGCGCGCGCACCTACAATGAGGACTTTCTTGTCCTTGAGACCGTATACATCATCCATTTTAAAGCGGAACGTGTCGGCGATGGGTGCACAGTGAGCGGATGTCGCAGTAAGCACACAACAAGGCTGCCCCGTGCATACGAGCGCAGGTCAACACGATCATGACGCAGAGCTAAGCACGCATCAATGCCCTGTAGAAGTACGTAGGCTGTGCATGCCGACACCCGGGGGCTCGAAAGTCTTGCTTTCATAGTAATGCCACCGACCGATGCCATGCATACCGAAATTCGCATGACGTGGACACATGGCACGGTTTACGGCAGAACCAGCTCGAGCCCTGCATATCTCCATGGTAATGCGGTTGACTGAACCCCGGCCACGGACAGAAGGATTCGTTCGCGACGTGGGTGTCGGGGCACGAGACTTCCCGGTGTATGCAGCAGCTGTTTGCCTGGGGCATGAAGCAAGGAAGCACAGTGCTACCCCACTGCAAGACACAAGGTTGATGTCGACGTTGCGCCAAGTGTGCATGGTCACCATCACAACCAAAAGCAGCCCACATCCATTACAATTCTGAGCGCCACACTTCAACCTCACGGCCCACAGCAATCAGTCAGCCCCGTTGCTGCTCCCCTCCTGCGCGCAGCGGTCACACACAGAGGCCCCTCGGCACTGCGCTCCACGGGGGCGTGCGCTCCAACGCAATCACAGGTCTTTCAGCGTGATGCGGGGCACGATGTTCATCGCCTGCAGCTCCTGGAAGAGCAGCTTGCAGGCGTACGGCATCTTCACGGCCGCCATGTGCTCCGACGTCTTGTCCACCGGCGACACCGCCTGCTTGGTCTGAACATCGTACCACCCGAGCAGCCCCGACCTGCCGTCCACGTACGCCGTGAACAAGTCCGACGAGATCATCAGCCGCTCCAGCAGCAGATTACTGCACACACACACACACCGTCCCCGTCACACCCGAGCCACTCCCTCGCACGCTGCTGCTACTGCTCTGGGGCACCACGCATGTGCAGCATGCATGCGCATACGGCCGCACACAACCAGACAACTTTCGGTGCGTAACCGCCTGCGCCCGGCGCTGTTTCACGGCGGTTTCTTGCAGCAAGTGCTCTTGGGAGAGCGGCAGGTGGTGTGAGCGCTGGTGGGGCTTCCGATGTGACGTGCGGAGGCTAGAGTCCACAGGATGCATGCATGCACAGCAACCCTGCGGCCGCGACAAGAGCGGAGGCAGCCAGTGTGACGTGACAACGGCGGGGCCGCCGACATCGCCGACACGGTGGCTGGTGCGCCCGGTCATCTCCCAGACACGGTCGTTGCAACCCGCAAGTCGCACTCGAGCACACGTGCACACAGCGGCCCGGCCCCCCCACCGCACCCGGGTCGGAAGGGGGGCGAGGGGATGGGGGGCTTGCACGGACCTGGCGCCGTAGGCGACGAGGCAGTCTCGCTCCATTTCGCCGAGGCGGAGGCCGCCGTCGCGGGAGCGGCCCTCGGTGGGCTGGCGCGTGAGTGTCACGCGCGGGCCGCGGGAGCGGGCGTGCACCTTGTCGAGGACCATGTGCTTCAGTTTCTGGTAGTAGATGGGGCCCATGAAGATGTGCGCCTCGATCGGCTCGCCTGCAGCACGCCACGTGTTGCCATCCGGCCCCTCGCGCGCCGTGCGCCGCCCGCACATCGTGGAAGCATGCACCGCCGGGACCCACCCCCAGCACACCCGATTGCCTGTTAGCAGCACCCTGACCAGGCCACCCCTCTGCTGCGCCCACGCCCAGCCCCGTGTTCTGACAACCCTGGACCCTCCGGCGATGCAAAACGGCACCCCGCGCCGGCGGAATCGCACACGCTCCTCCCCTTCGCGACGAGGCACGCTCTGCTGCTGCTTCATGCACCGACGACTGCATCAGCAAGGGTACCGCACCCCGCGCACGCACGCATGCACCTGTGTCGGACGCGGCGCCGCCGCCGGCACGCGGCTCCCAGGCGGACCTGTGTCAAGCGCATCCCACAGGACGGCAGGGGGCACACCGGTGATGCCCGAGGTCATGAGGTCTTTGCCGGAGTAGCTGTAGCCGTGCTGGACGAGCTCCTCGCAGATGGTGGAGACGCGATGTGCGAGGCCGGAGTCCTCCCCAAAGGCGCCGCCGTAGTGGGGCTTGTGCGAGAGGACGGCGGCCTTCGAGCCGAGGAGCTCGATCATCTTGCCGACGGTCATGCGGCTGGGGAAGCCGTGGGGATTCATGATGAGGTCGGGGCAGATGCCAACCAAGCTGAACGGCATGTCCTCCTGCGGCACGATCAGCCCGACGACGCCCTTCTGGCCGTGCCGCGAACTGAACTTGTCGCCGAGCTCCGGTCGCCTGCACGCCTGCGCCCTGGTGACCCCGTGCTCACCCACCATGCACTAGCCCCCGCGGCGGCAGCGGTGCTACGGACTGACCGTCGCGGGTGTGCCCCCGCGCGAAAAATCCTAACAGTGCAGCAGCACCAGTCTAGCTGTACACGCGGCGGTGCCTGCGGTAGGCGGCTGCCAGCACAGCGCATGCATGCACGAACCTGGCCAGCCCCTCGAGGAACTGCCCCCCCTGGGCAGCGGCGACAGACGTGCATGGATGCATGCGGACACCGGCCATGTCGCATGCAGCCTGACACGCTGCACCGGCGAGAGCCCGGCCGCGGCAACGGCACCCTACCGATCGGTGCTCCGTGGGCGCATGTGCGGCGTGCGACAGAGGCGCGGCGTGGTACCGCAGCGGCGTGGACGGGGTGCACGCTGGTGGAGGGGGGGGGCGCACCGGACGTGGCGGACTTGCGTCTTGACGAGGAGGAACGAGTCGTCGTTGCTCGAGAGCAGCACCTTGCCGACGACAGGCTTCTCGCCCTGGACGCCCTTGTAGCGGGACTCCTGCGGCCGGTAGAAGTCGTCGCGGTAGATCGCCTCGCCGACGGCGTCGCGGATGTTGCTCGGCACCTGCTTGCACACGTAGATGTCCCCTGCACGCGTCGCTCGTCATGCGTGCCGCTGCCGGGCGGTGGCACAGTCGACCGAGTTGGGCGGGACACCAGGCTGTCGCGGGTGCTCATGGTGCGGAGCAGGCCGCACTAAACCGGGTGGGGATGCGACGGTTGGGGGGTGCAGGGGCAGGGTCACAGCAGGGGGTTGCTGCGGGGGGGGAGAGGGGGGCGGCACCGGGGTTGATGACCCGGCCAACGGCGGAGAGTCCGTCGCTCTCCAGGAGGTGGTATGTGCCGACACGGGCCTTGGGCACCGGCGCCATGACGCGGTCCGCGGCGCGGTTGGAGTACTTCTTCAGGGTGGCCTTGTATGTGTGGTGCACGATGCAGCGGCCGAAGCCGCGGTCGAGGGACCCCTTGTTCATGATGATCGCATCCTGCAGCACGACAACATGTCAGGGGAGACCCCGGGGAGGGTGGGGGCAGGTTGGTCACTGAAAGTGTAGGGGCATGATAGAGTGGGGGGCAGTGGGGTCAGAGAGTTGGCAGCCTGTCTGATGATATAAAAAAAAAATGAATTTTGACTTTTTTTTTCAGTGAACTGAGGGTACCGCTTTCAAATATGCATCTGTGGCTTACATGTGTCTCTGCCACAGGTCGTCGCAGCAGTGTGGTACTGACAGTGTGGTACCCTTGTGCTTGACATGTTGTGGCTGGGAGTAAGCTCCACATCTCCACAAACAACACCAACGACCAATGATGCTCCGTAAGCCCTGAGACCCATGCTGCAGGCAGCAGTTGCCACAGCCCCTGCTGCCAGCATGCCAGAGGCAATGGTCCGTCTTGTTGAGGGGCCTGACTCATAGCAGTGTGAAGATGCCCCTGTGGCCTGTGTATGCTAGCCCAGAAGGAGGCAGAAGTGAACACTAACAGCAGCACAAGTCTGCTGGCTGCTGTTGTCTGCCACACCTCCCTGCAATTTTGCTGGCAGCGTTTGGTGTATCAGGTGGTAGGTTGATGTACGCTGCTCTGCTTCTCGCGAAGCCCGCCAGGTCGAGCGGTCGGCTGGCTGGGCCTAACACAAGCTTGCAAATTTCCAGCAACGCCGCTAGATATCGCGTGTTTTCATTCATGATTGGGCGGCTACGGTGGTGCTGGAGGTCAGCGATGTGGCAGGACACCGACGCTGACGCGGTACATGACGTGCACGCTCAGTGGGCAGGTTCGCCGCCCCGGCGCTCGGAGAGCTCCGGGCTGCTATGTACTGATCGAATTCGAGCTCGCTGAGTGAGCACGGCTGATGGAGTGTTCGAGAGGGCGGACGCGCTGCGCGCACGAGTGCGAGGGAGGAAAAGCTTCCCCAAGACTGACTCACTTGTACAGGCATTTACGAAGCCACGGCTTGATGAGTGCACTTTCGGTACGGCAAAGGGGCTGGCCACAGCTGTGGTGTCGCAGGCGCAGCTTCCTGTGGGAGCCCTGGCCACGCGCCCATCAGTGCGTCCAACACGAAGATGCCCGAGGACACCATTGCCAAGCACGATGTCACATGGCCGGCCTGGGATTTATCAGTTACGAGTGGTATCTAGGAACCAAGATCCGCGCGGACCGCACGTAGGTAGGTCAACTCTTTCCGTTCACCTCCAGGCGAAGCTCGCGGCATCTGCTCACGAGGAGCCCAGCTCGCACAGATGCACCGTCCAGGCTGCTCCAGCACGCTGCACCTGCGCGCGGTGGTGTCCACGCCGTTGGAATGTGATTCAACGAAGTGATCGATCTCACATAGCCATGTCTGGGCACGCACACATGTGAACGTAGCACCCACGGTTGCACAGCGAGACCTTGCCAGATACAAGCAGCCACCGCCGAATCAACGTGCACAGTGGTAGGATCAGGCCAGCAACGACCACACGTGCAAGTGTGCCCGACGTGTAGCTCTACATCCAACTGAGAAAGTCACGCGTGGACCAGGTACAACGCAAAACACCCTCCACTCCGGCACCTGTGACAGTTGTTCCCAGGACAACGGCACACGTGACAGTTGTTTTGACAGAGAACACCATAGTGTTTCACCCAACCTTGCTGCTGGTCCCGCTGTCTCGGTTGTCCAGCTGACAACCCCAGCAGGTGGTCAGGCACATCCTGGCCACCATCTGGCCTGTGGCCCAGCAGCTGGCCGAGGCGGCTGTGCTCAACTCATGTGGTCAATGAGCCTGCACCCCGATGCAGCGCCCCATGCACACGAGGAGGCTCGGGGACCGTGGGGGCCAGTGTCAGGTGATCATGATATTGTGAAAATTTTGATTTGTCAGGTTTAATTTTAGGGGCAAGCCGCTGGAAAATCACCTCGACCGCCCGGCACTGGTTGCAAGCAGCGCTGAGCCTACAATGCTGCGCTCCCCCTTCAACAGCCGCACGCTCGCCCGCTCCCACAGCCCAGAGCCACAGCAGACGCATGCAGCGAGTGTGGGGCGCACCTCGATGTCATAGCCGGAGTACGACATGACACACACCATCGCGTTCTGGCCAGCGCCCATCTGATCAAAGCCCACCATCTCGATCGTCCGCGTCGTCAGCAGCGGCTTCATCGGGCTGACGAGCAGGTACAGCAGCGTGTCCATGCGCAGGTGCTGGTTGTTCGCCATCGTCCCCATCGCCTGCGCACGCGCGCAGGGTGATTGGCCTGATTTTCCGGGGACGGATGCCCGAAAATCAGCCCGTTTGTAGGGTCGTCGGTCACCCGCACACACCGGCGCCATCCCGGCCCGCAATGCTTGCGCTTCCGCTCGACACGACGACCCCCATGGTGAGCTCGGGCCGCTCCGTGACCCCCATGCCGCAGACAGTGCCACGGGCTGATGCGCGCATCTGCGGCTGCCGGCGGCAACAGGGCGCATGCATGCGCACTGCTCACGCTTGCGAAGGAGGAGGGCGCGCACCTGCTTGCCCATGGCGCACTGATACGTGTTCCTGGGGGACTGGTTGTGGTGGGGGAAGGGGATGAGCCCCGCGACGACACCCAGGATGGTGAACGGCTCGATCTCCATGTGCGTCGTGTCGGCCATGCATGCGGCCTCGTTCATCGCGATCAGCGTGTTGTTCTCCTCGTTCGTGTCCAGGAACTCCACGATGCCCTGCGCCACCAGCTCCATGAACTGGAGCTTCCCGGCCTTCACTCTCTGCACCATGCATGCGCGGCCGTCAGCCACGCGCGCAATCCCGCCGGACAGTGCCGCTGGGACACCCCCCCCTGGGCTGCCGCCTGGGGGTGCAGGGGGGAGAGACTGTGCTGCCGTATCGGAGCGTCGGCATGCATGGCATGTATCGAGCGTGAGGGTACAGCAGCGTTGCCCATGCGCCCCCAGAGGCGACTGTGCCGTGGTGGGCGCTCATGCATAGCGGGGGTGTGAGCGCGCGGGACGCTTCGGGCTCATGCATGCGGGCACGGCAGTCGCGCGGCGCGCACGTCGACGTGGTCTTGCGTCAGCCGGGGGCAGCCGTCCTCGCAGATGACGAGCGGCCGGCAGAGGCGGCCGCCGTCGACCGAGATCTGGATGAAGTCGGACATGAAGACGATGGAGGCAAACTCCGAGAGGAGGCCGTTGCGGCGCGCGAGGCGGAAGCCGAACATGAAGTCGTGCGGCCGAGTGTGCACGCCGAGGACGATCCCGTTGAGCATGACCAGCGCCGTGCCGTGCGTCAGCGCGTAGCTGCTAGGGTGCACCCCGGACATCGGCTGCACGCCCAGCATGTACGCAAACCTGCATGCATGCGCGCGTCGCGAGCGGCACCGGCCGCTGCTGGAGCGGTCGGGTGCGCGCGAGCGCCGGGCTGGTTCATGCAGCGTGGACGGTGGGGGGGGGTGGGGGACGTGGCAGGGGCCCGCATGTGCGCCTCACTCGTGCAGGAGTGGATGCTGTACAGGCCGCTCACGCGATGCGCACCGTCGGCCCCACGGCCCTGCTACGTACAGCTTCACGCAGCCAGTAGGGAGTGTTCACAGTACCTGTACCATGTTCGCAAGGCCAGCCAGGTGTACGGCTGGATGTACCGTCTCGCTTCATTGCAAGCATGCCGTGAGTGCATGAGCAAAGGGGGGGGGGGGGGGGGGGGGCCC
>JAUMHO010000010.1:1793738-1838222 GCA_032360965.1 Ulva armoricana
AAAAATTATCAATTTTCAGGTGGGTTACATGGTGTAGGTATCTCAGTGGTAAATGCGTTATCTACACGTGTTGATGTCACTGTAAAACGCAATGGCGTTGTTTATGAGATGGCTTTTGAAAATGGTGATAAGGTTGAAGAGTTAACAGAAACGGGCACAGTTGGTAAGCGTAATACAGGTAGCAGAGTAAAATTTTGGCCTGACGCTACCTACTTTGATTCTGCAAAATTTTCAGTGTTAAAGTTAACTCATTTATTAAAAGCAAAAGCAGTTTTATGTCCCGGTTTAACTATTAAGTTTCATGACAAAGTTGAAAATAAAAAATATCAATGGTGTTATGAAGATGGCTTAACAGATTATTTAAAAGAGTCTGTAAAAGGTTACGTTAATTTACCTGAAGAGCCTTTTGTCGGGGTATTCTCTTCACAAAATGAAGCCGCAGATTGGGCGGTAACTTGGCTCCCTGAAGGAGGGGAAGCAATAGGCGAAAGTTACGTTAACTTAATTCCTACTATTGCAGGCGGTACGCATGTTAATGGTTTACGCCAAGGCTTACTTGAAGCCATGCGAGAGTTTTGTGAATTTAGAAACCTGTTACCTCGTGGTGTAAAACTTACCCCAGACGATATATGGGAGCGCTGTAGTTATGTGCTTTCGGTTAAAATGCAAGACCCTCAGTTTGCAGGCCAAACAAAAGAAAAACTATCTTCACGCACGTGTGCGGCACTTGTTTCGGGTGTTGTAAAAGATGCATTTAGCCTTTGGTTAAATGAACACACAGATACAGCAGAGTTGTTAGCTGAACTGTGTATATCTAATGCACAAAGTCGTTTAAAAGCCGCTAAAAAAGTAGTGCGTAAACGCGTAACAGCAGGCCCCGCATTACCGGGTAAACTTACCGACTGTAGTGCAGCCGATAACGACCGCACCGAACTATTTTTAGTAGAGGGTGACTCTGCTGGTGGCTCGGCGAAACAAGCCCGTGACCGTGAATTTCAGGCAATTATGCCGCTACGTGGTAAAATTTTAAATACTTGGGAAGTAGAGTCGGGGCAAATACTAGCATCACAAGAAGTACACGATATTTCAGTGGCACTGGGTATTGACCCAGAATCAACAGATATGTCGGGACTGCGTTACAATAAGATTTGTATACTGGCCGATGCTGACTCGGATGGATTACACATTGCAACATTGTTATGTGCACTGTTTGTTCGTCATTTTCCAGAGTTAGTCAAAACAGGGCATGTGTATGTTGCAATGCCGCCATTATTTAGAATAGATATTGGCAAAGAAGTTTATTACGCACTTGATGAGCAAGAAAAAACCGCTATTTTGGCGCGCATAGAAGCCGAGAAAAAACGCGGAAAAGTAAACGTACAACGATTCAAAGGTCTGGGTGAAATGAATCCGTTACAGCTTCGTGAAACCACTATGGATCCTAACACTCGTCGTTTAGTGCAATTAACTGTTGATGAGCACTCGGAAACTATGGAATTAATGGACATGCTTTTATCGAAGAAACGCAGTGGCGACCGCAAAACATGGTTACAAGCAAAAGGTGATTTAGTTGAACTAGAATAGTAGTTCAAGTCATTTTTATTAACTGATTATTGACATTAAATAATCAGTTAATAAAAGCAACGTTGATTTAAAAAGGTATAGACTTATTTGCTATACCTTTTTTATTTTCACAATAGGAATATTATGATTGAACATCGTGAGTTGCGTAGTATTTGCCATGCCTCAATTGGCATCAATAACTTGGCAAAGGCAAAAGCCTTTTATACGCCAGTATTAAAAACATTGTCGATAGACTTAGTTAGTGAATATGAACATGCCGTTGCCTATGGCAAAGGCTATCCTGAGTTTTGCCTGTTAAAAGACCTCTTTGGCACTGACGACGGCCTCTCAAAATATCCTTATATAAGAGAGTCCCGCCGTCTTGCAGCAAAGACCATGGTAGTCGAGCAAGATATTGTGGCAGGGGCAGACGAGACCCCACTGGCTGGGCTGCAGCGCGCGGGGGCCGGACACCTTGCGCGTCTTCTCAAACTGTGACATGATGCGGGTCATCATGCCGAGGGCGCCGATGAAAGACAGCCGCGACAGCACCTGCATGCGGTAGCCTCCCGTCTCGCCGCCGCCGCCTCGATGAACCTTCCAATGTCGTTCTTATCGGCGACGGGCTCCTCCTTGCGGCGGGTTCACGGTGGCATGAGGGGCCCGAGGACCCGCGCAGCCGGAGAGGAGCCGAGCGACGCAGATCTCACTCTGTGGGCCCCTACGGCGCGCGGCGCGGCGGCGGCGCACGCTCTCAGACCGATGACGAGCACGGCTCCGTGTAGAGAGCGACTCTGCCGCCGCGGCCATCACCGACTCCGCACATGCGCGGGGTGTCACCGCGGCGCTGCACACGTCCTCTCGGAGGCACAAACACCACGAGCAGCCCATGCTGTGCTGCCTGTGCCTGTGCATCTTCGCAAGCACGCGGTGGGTGGGGTGATGAGGTCCCTGCCGTCTCCATGCGGCACGAGCGCAGGCATGGAGTGTGCGGGGGCAAGCTTGTGCTGGGAAGGGGGGGCGCACCTGGGTGGCGCCCTTGCGGTCCATCTTGAAGCGCTTGATGTTCCAGCAGCCCGTGGAGAGCGCGGCCTCCATCGCGTGCGTGATGATGTCGCTGCGCACGTGCTGCACCGCGTCGAACGCCGTCGTGCGGCTCGCCTTGGCCAGCGTCTTGCGCGCCTCCATCAGCAGGTCGCCGTTCATCTTCTTGAACAGGTCCTCAAACAGCAGCGACAGCTGCCCGCCTGCACGGCGGCGGCGGCCCCTCGAGCGGCGTCGGCCCGCGCTGGCGTCCGGGAATACGAAGAGTCAAAGCACGCAGCACGCAGCACGCAACGCACCGGCCAGCTCCAGGCGCTTGTTGCCGTAGTAGTCGCGGTCGTCGAGGTGGGTGGGGTCGATCAGGGCGCACAGCATGCGGCGCAGCATGAGCGCGAGGTACACGACCTTGGGCCACAGGTTGTACCGGTCGGTCGGGACGTGGCTGATGACGAGTTGCGAGAGCATCTCGAGGGCCTCGTCGGCGGGGTCGCGCACGACACGGCGCACGTCCGACGCGCGCATCTTCTCCTTCCGGCTGCGCTTCATCAGGTGCACGAGCGCATCGCGCTGCGTGTGCACGTTGTGCTGTGCGGCATCGTGGAAGGTCGCGAGCAGCAGCTGCGAGAAGCGCTCGCTCGCCCCAACCAGCTGGCACACCTCCTACACACCACCCGCTGCGCCTCGACGCCGCCCACGGCACTCCGGCCACACGTTCCAGTCCATCCCACGCACGCATGCCACCCTTCGCACCAGCCACAGCACACCCCACCTCCGTGCGGTTCCGGGCTCGCTCAGTTCTCCGCATGCATGTGCGGCATGAGTGCGGGGGGCGCACCTGGTCCGACACGACACCGAGGGCCCGGAAGACGAGGGCGAGGTTGACGGGCTTCTCAAAGATGTTGTGCTGCAGCTGGAAGACGCCGCGCTTGTGGCGCAGCTTAGTCATCGTCTTGCGCTCCGAGTCGGTGGACGTGACGCTCGCCATGACGTCGCGGTCGCTGTCCGTCTCCACGAGGATGCGGTTCTTCGAGAGCTGCTCCTGGATGAGGATGACCTTCTCGGTGCCGCGAATGACAAAGTAGCCCCCCGGGTCGAGGGGGCACTCGTTGCAAGCGACGAGCTCCGCGTCGGGCGCTCCGTGCAGAACGCAGCGGCTGGAGCGCAGCATGATGGGCATGCGGCCGATGAAGACATCGCGCCGCCGCCGCACCTGCCGCCCGACCGTGTATTCGATGTCCACCTGCACGCGCGCATGCCGCAGTCGCAACGAGGGGAGAACTGGTGGGTGCGGCTGGTGTTGGAGGCCCGGGGGGACCCGGTGGAGAGACCCCACACCGTTGCCTGCGTTTGCAGCTGGGCCTGTGCTGTGCATGCACGCTCTGCGGACGCTGTGCCCGCCCGTCTGTGGCTGTGCTGTCACGGCGAGAGGCGCGAGGGCAGTGACATCATGAGGCGCGTCCGCGTCTTGAATCCGCCGTTTGTGGCTACCTCGACTCGTGGCGCGGGTGCATCATGCAGCAGCGTACAGGCCCCGATGTGCGTATGCATTTACATCGAAGAGGGGCACGGTCACAGGTGCATCACGCAACAGCGTACAGGTCTCGAATCAGACCACCCAATCACACAGCCTCTGCATACGTCCCTCCTGGACACTCCGCCGGTTCGAAACTAGTCCCTGCAATCTGTGCAACGTGCGACATGGTATTTCTGATCAGCAAGCTATTCCCTTTGCAGCCCGCCGCACTGAACTCTCTCAGCGCCTGTGCCATCCACATCGACACATCTCTCTTGTTCCTACTACCGCATGCACTCTCCGCAAGATGGTGCAGATAGCTCATCGCCTGCTTGCCCAGCCTACCACACGACTCGTGGCCAAGAGGTACGAACTTGTACCCGCCCTGCGCATGTGCGTATGTGCTTGTGACGTGAAGGGTCGGCCTGAAAGGTGGATCTGCCCCTTGCAGGGGATGCAGGCGATGAGCAGTGCCTGCTGGCAGCCTTGCATGCATGCACACCTTGGATGGAGCAGATGTGCAGACGTGAGCAGCCTGGACATACATCTGACGTACTGCGGGCTGAATGTGAAGAGGTCGGGTGGGGAACAGGGTGGGGAGGAGGGCTCACATGTATGGGTGCAGAGTAGGTCATGTCTCGGAGGCGACAGTCGTGAGGTGTCAGCCGGCGCTCCACGTAGTTGACCTTGGTAGTCGGACTGCCAACACGGACATCTAGATAGCGCATGTACCAGTCCGGGTCGGCATCGCAAGTGAGCATGCGGTTGCCATCTGCCATCACTATGTTGTACATGTCCTCTTGGATGAGGTAGTTGAAGCTGTCGATCTGCTGCTTCACCAGCCCCCTCACCTGCACGGCGACACTGTTGCACAGTAGCACGGGTGACCAAGGGCTTGCCTGTGACACACGGTGCTGGAAACACGGCTGAGCAGCGTGGCGAAGGTGGCTTACAGCAACAAGCAGCGGAGCAAATTCAGAGATGCGCATGATCATGATCGGCGTCACCTTGAGAAATGCAGGTACAAGATTCCATTTGTCCTCTACGGCCTTGATGGGCTTTGTCAACTCCGCTGGGTCACCTGACAGGAGCTCTTCTATGCTCGAAGGCTCAGTCTTCGTCTCCGTTTCCATGGCGTACAAGTTCGCAAGCACGTAAACACCCGGAATAACTATTGAGCGCCATCATCCTATTCAAGGCGATCGCACGTGCACATCATACTGCAGCGCCGCTTCTATTGCATGCTGCACTCTCGTGACGACTGCGCAGTTCAACTCGTGGAATCTATCCGCGCTTTCACCAGCCGAAACAACGCACAGCCGTGGATATGCACACCAGCCACACTTATGCACAAGAAGAGTCCTTGTTGTCAAGCCTGTGCTCTGGCAACCTCTGGGCCTGTGCGGTGATCACCTGTAGGCACCTGCATGCATGTAGCCGCAGCCAAACCTGGATGTCGGTGTCCCACAGGCTTGATGACATTCTCAAGGACCAGCATGACGCACTGCCAATAGCCAGGTGCTCAGACCTGTCTCATATCTCTGTAGGCATGTGCCCAGATGCAAGACCGCGCTGACTGGCTCTGCAATCGCTCCGAGAGGCGTTTTCAGACGGATCCCTTTGTTCTTCGGACGCCGTGCATAGAAAAAAGTCACCCCAGCGCGCTTGGCCGACGCTAGAAAGTACCTTGACGTTAACACTGGCGTTTGCATGTCTTCTGTGTTCTTACACGCCTTGCTCATGTGAGCAGCTCCGTTGGTCAAGCACATGACATGGCCAGGCGACCTACCTTTGAGCGAACAAAGAGGTGAATTCCATGCACTTGGGGCACACACATTGGAACACGGGGTGGAGTACATTTTCTTCCGAACGTCGACGCACTCAACCACAAGACATGCCGCAGCCCATACCTCCCTGAGTCTTGCATATACGCAGCAGGCATTTGGAGGCTTCAAACGTGTGTCGCTGCTCCAGACCAGACAGTTCTCACACTGCCGAGCTACAACCAAGGGTACTAATCCCATAACAGGCTCATCACTAGCAACTCCACCCAATCCACACCACAGATCGAATCCATGTCGACACGTATCCTTCGTAGCAGACACCCCGGGAGCATGAGTCAGTGCCGCTGCCGTGGCAGCGCCCTGTACATGATCCATGCAAACTCGTCATCCTCGTCCTCGTCATTGCTACCACTCTGCGAGCACTCCCTCTTGCACCCTCCACTGTCCCCTTCTCTGTTTGCTGCCCCGGCCGGCAGAGACGCCCCCGCTGCTGGTGGAGACGCCCATACATCGTCGTCCGAGTCGGACAGTGCAGCCTCGCGCGCCACATATCGCTTGTTCCCGACGCTGCAGCACCTGTACGGCGCCTTGCGCTGTGCCCCACCGGCCGACACATCAGTCACAGATCCGCCTCCGCTCGAGCCTCCGACCGGCCCATCACCAGCGTCTCTGCCCATGCGGCGCCCCCGGAGCCCACCCCCTCCCGCCTCACCGCTTCCCTTCCCACGGCTCCCATGTCCTCCCTGCAGCTGCTGCGCTCCTCCCACAGACGCACTTCTAGCCATACCCTGGTTCGAGCCCGCACCCTGCCCGCGTCGGGCCCCTCCCTTTACAAGCTTTGCGGGCGCCACCGCAGCAGCGCGGCCGGCCCGTGGCCGCACCACCGCCTGTCGATCACCTTTCAGCGTGGGCCGCAGGGGCGTCGGGTCCACCGGGCTCACGCTCCTCGCCGAGCGTGCAGAACGGTCGCCTCCACGTTTCCCGACCGGCGCGCCCCTCTTCGCAGCTGTCCCACCCCCCGGTGTGGCGCCGGCCCGCAGCCCAGGGGCGTTCCCCCCGGCATCACCTCGCGCCTTCTCCCCCCGCCGCTGCACAAACCCAGCTAGTTTCTCCCGAATCGTGCCCCCTGAGCCCCCTGCCTCCCCTCCTGCCCTCTCCGCCACGTTCCCGCGCCCCAAACCCCCGTGAGACGGCCGCAGCGTAGCTCGACCGCGCCTACAGCCACCACCCTCCGAGTCGTCAGCGTCAGACGCAGTATCCCCAATGACGTCGTCCACATCCATGCGCTCACCGAGCCTGCCGGCCCGGATCGGCCGCACCTCCGCCGCGCCCTGATCGTCACCTGCACCTGCGCATCCCTCGCCACTCCGAAGTGATGCACCTGCTACCTTCCCCCTGTCTTGAGGCTGCCGGCTGCCAGTGCCCCCGTACGCATCCTCCAGGAGCCCGCGGATCGGTAGCTGCGGAATCTCTTCCGCGTTCAGCATCTCATCGAGCTCAGCCGCAAACGCATCCGTAAGGCGCGACCGCACGCCCCCACCAGCCATGCCCGGGCCCGGGTCAATCCCGGTGGGCCGCGTGCCTATCGCGAGGTCTCGCGCCACATCATGTGAGCGAGACGGCGCCCGCGCAGCCACGGCTTCCTCCGCGTCCGCGGTTCTCCGTGCCGGTGGCCACTCTGCCGGCTCTGCCAGGGCGCCGGTGCATGCCTCAAGAGGCGTCTCGCCCACAGGCGTGCCGTCCTTCAGCTCATGCAGCCAGGTATTGATCTTGCCCCACATCGCAGTCCGCCGGTCGGACCGCGCCCGCTCCTCCCGCGCCGCCGCGACCTCGCCCTGCCACCCCCGGACCGCCCTCCGCGCCAGGCCGCGCTCCGCATGCTCCCGCGCCGTCTCCGCCATCATCGCCTCAAACACGAGCTGCTGATCTAACGCCTGCAGCACACCAGCACGCATGCATTGAGCGGCTGGCTGCCACACCGACGGCCCAGACCGGGTCCGTTCCACCCGCACACCGGGGCTGCCAACACACCCATCACAGCGATAGACCCCCGGTCCATGCAACGTGAACATGACATCAGGTGTGCAGCACCCCACATACGCATGCATCAGGCAAGCCAAGTACCTGCAGGTACGCAGCCTTCCACAAGCCAAACGCCCCCCGCATCCGCAGGCGCAACCCCTGGACGCGGGCCTGAGCAGCAGCCGCCCGGCACCGGGTGGCGTAGGCGCGCCAGGTCTGCCAACACGCGATCAACACCTTGACCTTCCGCCAGCGCACCGCGGCGGCTAGCGACATCCAGGCACAGCAGGAGCGCTTGCGGCGGCCGGCCGCCACCCGCCGCCTCACCGCGACAAACCGCACGAGCTCGTCGAGGACGTCCGCCATGATCGGCCGGCGAGCGTTCAGCCGCAGCGCCGCCACGGCCCTGCCACCAGCGGACCTGAGCCTGCACCACCCCACCACCTCAGCCGCAACCCGGCCGCAGAACCCTGCCGTTGCGGCAGAGCTGCTGATATAGCACGGCAGGGCTACCTGCTGCAGAGCCTATGCAGTGCAGCCTGAGCGACTGGAACGCAGGGTATCCAGTACTCACGTCACTCGTGGCATCCGGGCGGGCGTGGCACTGCGCCGCATTCTGCAGCATCGAGGCGAACGGAGACCGCGGACCTCATCATGGCTGCGGCAGCCTGCTTGTGCTTCATTCGAGTCACAGCGATCCTCCAAGGCCGCCAGCCGTGGTGCCACTGGCACGCCAACGCGTGGTGCTCCTTGGCGACCTGCCACTCCGCGCGCAGCACCTCCGCAGCCTGCCGCCGCCGCTCGTCCTCCTGCCTCCTCCGTGCCACCCCTGCATCATCCGCACAGTGGCCAACCCGACAGTGCGGCGCTGACCGGTCAAACCCCCTGCGGCACAGGCACATGTGCGGCGGGTGCCGATCTGGCGCGGCGCACCCTGGGCGGCCTGCACACGGGCGAGCTGCGCCTCCAGCTCCTCCTGAGCCTGCCGGCCCCGCAGCCGGGAGAACTTCTGCACGGGCAGCAGGCTCCTCGCCGGCGGCGGTGCTGCAGCAGCCGGCTGCGAGGCGCCCGCGCGCTCCGCCCCATCCCCTTCAGGCCTGCTGATCACCTCCTGCTTCAAAAAGTCCACATACGTGTCCCACGACTTGCACACAGCTGCTGCCTTTGACAAGGCTGGCAGGGCGGCCCCGGCGGCGCCGCACATCTCGTCACCTGCGCCAGCATGCGCATCTGCGGGTGCCGCGGCGTCTGTGGCATTGGACTCCAGGCGGCCGCCCGCATCACCACCGGGCCCCGCGGCCTCGTCGATGCCACCTGCCGGAGCTGCCTGCTGTACAGCAGGAGACTCCGTCGACTGCGGAGGCGCCGCAGGTCCGCGCGTGCTTGCATGGGTCCCAGCAGCGGAGCCTGCCGGAGCCTGTCTGGTCTGACCACAGTGGTGTGGAGCCGCATGCATGCCTACAGCCGCGCAGGCGCCGGGCTGATGCCCCTCGCCGTCTCGGTCTCTTGCGTCGCCCGGCCCTCGGGGCCCCACCTCCGGGGCCCGGCATTCCTCCAGGTTCACCTCAGCGGCATCCCGCCCGGAACTCCTACACTCCAAAGTCTCATCAACATCGCACGCAGCCCTACTGCTGTCATCCCCGCACACAGGCGCCGTCGCCCGCGCCCCTGTGCCATCCGCGTCCACCGCTGCAGCTGAACTCGCGCCGGGCAGCCCCCCGCACGCCGCCTCCACCGCCGCCCACGCCCCCTGCCTGTCAACGCCATCTGTCCCTGCAGCTGCCACTGCGCTGTTTGAGCCCGAGGCTCGGCCACGCTCAGTCACTGCTTGAGCCTCAGCATGAGCCCGTGGCGCAGGTGCACCTTCTGCCCCCAAGCACAAATCCCGGGCCGGGGTGATCGCAGCCGGGTGCACGTCCCGCCTCCGATTCACGCCACCCATGCGCCGCGGCCCTGCCGGGATGCTGCTGCGGCGTGGACCGCCGATGCCACCCGGTGCCCCCGCTCGAGCCCGCGGAGCCGCTGCGGCGGGCTGACCCTGCACCCTACTGGCTGACGTCGCTCGTTGCTTGGCTGCAGAAGAGCCGCCGGCAGTCCCTCCGGAGCTGCTGGCGGCACTGCTGGCCGCAGTCTGCGGTCGCGGCTGCGCCGGCACGGCGGAGCTGCGCATCGTCCCAGCGCGCTGTGCTGCGCGCACCCGGCTCAGCACCGCGTCGATCCGGGACGTCACGTGCTGCTGCCGCTGCTGCTCCTCCCGCTCGGTCTTTGCGGCCGCGAGCGCCACCCGCCACCCCCGCAGCACGCTGTGCCGGCGGCAGTGCACGTGGAAGCGCGCCGCGATCGCCATGCGCTTCTCCCGCGCCTGTCCCTCGCGCTCAGCCTCCGCCGCCGCCTCGGCACGAGCGGCGGCTCCAGCCGCTGCGGCGGCGAGCCACGCGTGCAGGGCCGGGTGCAGCATGCGGAGCCGATTGAAGCGCGCCGCCAGCACCTCCTGCTGGGCCTCCTTCTCCCGCTGCCTGTAGAACTCCTCAGCTTGCCGCTCAGCCACGATCACCACGATCGCGCCTCGCCACGCCGTCCACACGCGCCGCCGTCTCGACAGCGTCAGCATGCGCGAAATGCGCTCCACCAGCGCAACAGCCAGAGCAGCGTCTCCTGGATGCCAACAACTGTGTTCCGCACAGCGGACCAAGGCGCAGCATTGCAGCCCCTGTATGCTTTCATTGCCAGGAGGACACACGCCGCACTGGTGCGGTCGCACACCGCAGCAGCGCAGCGTGGGAGGTAGCGGCCCGCGCATGGGATGCGCCACACCTGCAGCCCATCTGCGCCACACAGACACCGCCCGCCGCAGGCAGAACGTATTGCGATGGTGCTCCGCGACGTGACCCAGCGAGTGCAGCAGCTGCATGTCGTCCACGACCGCCGCGGCATCGTCGAGGATCCCCCGCTCCTGCAGCAGCCGCCTCCACGCAGCGGAGCGCCTCTGGTCCCTGCTCGCCGGCTTCCCTGCACACGCCCCACGCTGAGCATCCCGGACAACGCGCAGCAGCGCGCATCGTGGTAGCGGCAGAAGGCACACAGCAGTAGGCGTTACCGTGGCGTTTCGCGGTTGCAGACGTCGCAACCTTCTGGCCGGTGCTCGTGACAAAGTACTGCACTCCTCCGGAGCGCTGCGCCTGCACCATCCAGACCCTTCATCACGCAATCCATGCTTTCCGCTCGCGTGGACATGACCTTTGAATGGCCTGAGGTGGCATCGTGCGAGCAACAGTCGACCCGCCAGTACATCAGGTTGAGGGACCACAGGCGCAGGTAGCCGCACCCCTCTCCCATGGAGTACCATACTTTCCCTCTGATTTGATATATCCTTGCCAGCTGCCCTGTCTGCGGGCCCCAGAGCTCGCCCTGCGTCTGCCGGTCCATGCATCACCTGCTTTGCACCTGCCCAAGCCCCACCAGCAACCTCGTTCTCGGGCAGCTGCTCGATACCATCCGCTTGTCCATGCATGCGAGCGCTGTCACTTGCTGACGTGTCTGCCCGGTGATCCCAGCGCAGCTTGCCAGGCTGCATGTCCCCTACAGCTAGCTGCATTTCTGCCCCTCCAATCGATCCAGGATCACGCGCCACTGCGCCCGCGAGAGGCAGCTGTGAATGCCACTCGTCTCGGCGGTATGTGCGGCAGTCGACCACCAGTTGCTGCTGCAGATGGCGGCTACCGCAGGCATCACCGTCATCCCGAATCCGCACTGCGGGCCTTGTCTTGGTGCGAGCCAGAGGATCCAGCCATGCACTGACCTTTTCCATTGCACCTGGGGCAGCTGCTCCACACGCAAGAAACTGCACCGCACAGCCTCGCGGACTCAGCCTTCGCGGAGAGCAACTCTTCGGTGCAGAGGACCATAAGATGCATGAGGATGTCTAGGAACTGGTGCGGGGTGCTCCTGTGGCCGTGAAATGCAGAGCCGAGCAAGCAGAGGGGTCACATGCCGAGCTGGGTGGCGGGCGGCCTTACCTGAAGTGTTGGCAGCTGATGCGAACGCTGCGTGCTGGCACCAGGGCCATCAGCTGCTGCGGCGCTGCATCTCAGCCCACCATCGATCACCCATGCGTTCGGCTGCACACCAGCAGCGATGGCTGCTGGATCATTGTCACTAAAACTCCCGTGGTCACGTGATTGTGGCCTGGCCTTCTTGCTTGAGTCACACAAATTGTCAGAGTAGCGGTTGAACAAGGGCGAATCCAGCGGAGAACATGCTTGCTGTGGTGGAGTAGCAGCAGATTTGATGATGCATTCGTTGGCAGCTGGTGTGACAGCAAGTGGAGGGTCCATGCATGGAATCACATGGTGGCTCGATGTGCCAAGCTGGGCACATCCCTGGCCACTTAGAGGCTCAGAATTATACGGTGCTGGTGGCACTGCCTGAAGCGCATCCCTGCCAACCACTTGCAACATGGAATGCGGGGCTGCAACAAAGTTCTGCTTGTGTTGTGGATTGACAGATGCAGGGCTGGCTGCACGCTTCGCTACAGGCCTTTGAGTGGATGTCAGATCCAAGTGCTGTGTGTTCCTGCCTCGAGGGCTTGTGGCTTGACAGTGAGCTGTAGAAATGGTAGGCATTGATTTGCGCCCGCGGTCCTTCATTGAGAGGCCGATGTCACAATGGTGGCTTGAGGTCGGGGGATCCTGGTCAATAGCACGCAATTCGTGGACGCATTGGAGATAGTTAATCGACTGTTCATGTGCATCTGACAATGACTGGACAAGCCGGGTCAGTTGGTTCTCAGGCTGGCATTCCTGCACTGGGCTCAACTTGTGTGACATCATAGTGTTTAGAGGTACCAGCTAACTGGATATCCAGACGGAGCACCTCTCGCTTGATGTCACACGCCTCCTGCTGCAGCTGGCTCTGCATGACAAGAGCATCAGCTGCCCTGTGTATCCCTGCCCTACTTATGGATTGCCAGCGACTGGGCTGTTGTGTGGCACACGCCTGTGCATTGTCCGAGATGGAAGTGTTTAGACAGTCATCTATGTGGGCGCGCCTGAGGACCATTTTTGCTGCACGAAGGTTTGGTTTGCAAAGAGGGAGCGATGGATGAAGCACTTCTAGGACGGCAAATGGCCGAGGACCAAGGCAATACCTTCATCAAACAGTGTTCCATCAGTGGACGCAGCAGTCACAGCCACTGGACATTGCAATGCTTGCTCATCAATGTTTCCAACGCTTCGATTGAGAACCTCATCAAGCCACCGATGCATGTTCGTCTCCTGGGCCAAGCTCGTATACAACCCAGCAGCACGCGGCCTAGCAGCTACATTCGTCGATACGAATAGCTCATGCGTACTGGACTGTGCTTCTCTTTCCACAGGCGTGCACCGGTGCGTGCGGCCGTGTGTCTGGAAAATGTGCCTCTCGCGCAGCTCTACCTAATGTGGTAAACCCGCAGGAAAACTTGCTGCACGCTGAAGGCGAAGGGCACAAAACAGCGCTGCTTGCTCACGGCGCTACACCGCCTTCACCATTACGTTACACACGATACGATACATGCGACGGTCTGAACTGCAAATAGCGCTGCGAGCTGTCTCTGCAGCGGAGAGGATGCAGTAGGTGCGACCATGCATGTGCGTAGCTGAATTGCAAGCTGAACCGGCTGAGGGAGAACTATTTATCGCGTTTAATCGTCCTGACCAGCGAGGCGCGATCTGGCCTGGAAGAGCACAGAGCTCTGAGGATGACAGAGATAGCTCAAGACCTGGAAGCTGGAGGATACCTTTAGCAAGTGCGCTGCAGTACCATTGTGCGTTTTGCTGTCCGCGAATACCGTGGACTCGATCATACACTGGCTTGTCAACGATGGCCACGAATTCGGGTGCGCTCCCTGCCGCCCTGGAACGCTTTGAGAAAAACGCACGCAAACGGCTGACCATCATATTTGGCCACAGTGATCGCGACATGGACCGATTTCTCTCGTGCAGCAGTCGCGTTCGGGCGATTCCAGAGCACTCGACGCACGGTCTCTGGGAAACATGTAGCGCGTAGGCTGACGTGCCAAGTACAGCAGGTAACGAACGAAGATATAGCCAAGAACCCATGGACGAGCCCTGGCTGGCGTGGGGCGTATGTCTCAAGCCAGCCTGCAGCCACTCAAACTGCGATTGTGGCCGGGGTGACATTGCTGGGAGCAATCCTTACCTACTTCACATACACGACCGCTGGCCCATGGGTTTGCAACAATGTACCCTTGATGGACACATACATGGAGAAGGCCCCATTCATCCAAGGGCCTCTGATCGCTGCAGCTGGGATAGCACATTTCTACCCTTCCCACAAACTGTTCTGTGAATTTTACCCACACCCAGGAGCATGGGGGTTCTGGTACGGGCCGGTCCACACAAACTCCTGTTTCCTCGGTCTATCGTGTGTGTTTCGGCATGATACTGTGAAGTCAATCGCTCGTGCAGCAGCAGCGCTGGGATGTGTTGCTGCAAATCTGACAGCAGCTCTGCGCTACAGGTATCTACCAGGCTCACCAAGCTTCCATGTCTGGTGGACAGGAGTGGCCGAGATATTGGGAGGCGTGGGAATTGTCCTGGGATCTCTGGACCTGCCGTTCTCCCCAGACTGGCTCCTGCCTGCGAGCTCTTTTGGCTTGTTCCTGCTGGTAACTGTGGTCAGTCCATCCAACATGTATATGTGGACACACAATGCCCCTGGGCCGCTTACTGATGAAGAGCTTGAGAAGTTCCCGGATAGAGTGATTCCATTGCAATTCCACATCGGCCGTGCAGCCTTGCAGGTGGTCTTGCTGTCGACATTCCTTGGGCTTGCGTACCCCAACCCCTGAGTACGCTGTCAGCTTCGAGAAGCACTGTATGACGAGCACGGCATCGCGTGTATGCCTAGAACGGCGTATCTCTCGTCGCAATGCTCTCATATGAGCGTTTCGGGACGGGATACGGAGTTGGCAGTGCACGATGAGCAAGCCACTGTTTGTAACATGCAACTTATCTACAAAAGTGCAGTCTCGAAAGACGTGGATCCACCTACTGCATGTAGAGTTGTGTGCTGTATACATGGCGAACAAACCACGAACGTCGCACGAATATTTCCTGCGCACGAGCCCCAGTTGCAGGACACTCATACATGCATCGTCAGCTCCCGTACACTACTGCCTGAGGGACACTGGATTGAGCACAAGCATGAAATGTCATTAAAAGTTGTGAAAATTAAACGGTTGCAGACACTCAAACTTTCAATGTCGATCTGAAAAAAACATTCTGGCAGTCCCTACGCCATGCGCAATGTCAATCAATGGAGCCAATCTGAAACAACGATACAACCTACCGGCAGTCAGCATGGACACCTGGGCACGATCACTGAGCCATTCCAGATTGCTGCATCGCCCCAGGCCGCAAGCAGTACACCAAGTCGATGGAGACGCCGACATTGTAGTGCTGTTCTAGGAGGAACTCCTTCAGTGCATGCATGCTATACTGCATCTGCCCTGGAGCCAGGTGCGCCTGGACGTCAGCATCGTCTGGCAGCTCGGACGTCAGGAGATTCTTAGGTGTCTGCTCTGTCCGCTGCGTCCAGTCAACGTAGATCGCCAAGTCCGATGGTTGCAACCATTCGGCTGCGGGGTAGTGGTGCCCCCGGTCATGCCAGAAGTCCGGGTTCTTCAGGGCCTCCGCAAGCACCTGCTTCAACGCCTGCACAGCAACCTGACCATCAGCGCGTGACTCCAGCATTTCTGAAGTCAGTGTGCCGTTCACACGCTCAGCCACGGGCTCCGGCAGCATGGCAGACAGTACCAGCTGCTGCCACACTCGCAGGATGCCCAGTGCTATTGTGCTATTGCCACGGCGCCACGGCCGCAGCTACGATCGTGTGGACCGGGCGAGTAGCAGCCAGATGGCCAGGAGCTGCTGCGGGCAGGCAGGCGGCACGTACCCCAAGCGTGACCCGCTCCAGCGGTACACGCATGTAGGGTTTCAGCAGGGCTGGTAGCCGTGTGGCCTCCTGCAGGAGTCCGCTGGCGTCGCCCCACTCCTTCATCTCGTCACTGAGAGTCATTTGTAATGGCATGAAGAGGACCAGAAACATGTGGCCACTGTGGCTGGCGGTGGCGGGCACGCCTGGGTGTATCAGGGGCAGCTGCAGCTTCAGTGGCGGAGCCTTGAGATGTGCGCTGCACCGCCGTGATGTGGTCACGGCTGTAGCTGATGCTCGCTCTCGGCGTCCCGCAGCCATGCCTGGGTTTGTGGAGGATGGATTGGCAAGGCGATCCCCTTGAACAGATACCTCAAAGTGTTTCCGAGCCGCTAGATCTTCAAGGCGTCGTTCTGCATGTATCAAAATAAGACTGCATGATTGAAAGTGACTGGTCTGAGCACCGAGCTGCAAGAGAACGCAGGTAGGTTTGTGCCTGGGATGGGGCAGTGCGCACGTTCACGCTCTACATCTGCACTGACATAATCTTGCACCCGCTCTGGCCACAGCATTCGTACGAGCGAATCCGCTGCATCATCATATAGGAATTTGCTACCCTCTCTTGCAACTTTGCGGTTGTTGTTGGCGTCCACAACCACTTTGAAGGCTCCAAATGCATCTTCATTGATCGTTGCACTTCCCCCTGCTCCACATGCTGGGCACTTCCGAAGCTGCAACATACACACTTCATGTTGCAGCGGAAGAGTGGGATGGACTTCCTCTGAGGGCGGGTACGCAAGCACTGTCAAGAACAAGACCTCACCTTGCGCTCATACACAATGGAATGCAAACATCTGAAACAGTACAAATGGCCGCAGTCCTTCATCAGCCATGGCTCAAGTAAAACTCCTTTACATAAATTGCACGTGCAGTAAGGGCGAAGCTTATTTGCCAACTCTTCCATCTCTAGCTTGTCGTGATCCGACATGCTTTCGCGGGCTTTCAACGCCCGCTCACATTGTTGTCTAGACTCTTTTTCTTGCAAATGCAAGGCTTCCGTGTGGGCTGCTGCATCGTGCGGCTGTGCCGCTACGGTGGGCGCCATGGCTGCAATAGCAGCAGCGCCTCGGATGGCGCGCGGACACAGTCACGCACTAAGAGACGTGCCCAGCGCGGGGCAGTCGGGGCTAGAAATTTGTGATGGTTGGTGGTGGAGCCAGGGGCAAGCGTGGAGGGTGCGCATGCACCGTTCCGAATCGACAGCGTGCAACAGACAGTTGATCGGCCGAGTGTTGTCTGATGACTTTCAAAACCGGTGTAGCGGTCGGCAAGGCAGCTTGAGCACATTAAAGTTGGCCATGCATCCATGCGTTTTGTATCATGGTCGCAACGATGATCGATCAGCAACGAAGGCTGTCGGCCTGCTTTGGCGTCGCAAGAGCGAACTGGATTAATGAGTTGTTCCCTTGCACCGCTGTGCAAACCACGCAACACCTTCTCAACTCGCGATCGGCAATGTTCGCTAGTGCCGTTCCGTGACGATCGCGCACGAAAACAAGATGCCAAGCAATCATGTAACGTCCGTTTCTGCTCGCGGTAATCGCAGGAGATGTTCTTCGTGTCGGGAGGCGCTATCCTGGTGCTGTTCCCTGTCCCCGATGAGTGCACCATCGGGGAACTCTGTGTCAAGGGCAGTCAACACGCCATATGAACCATCACGCATACACGATACGCCACCAAATCAGCACTCCCGATCTACCAGGTTGTCTAGTTGTAGCGTGATGTGTTCTCGACCGAGGCCACACCGGCGAATGAACAATCCGAGCAAATCTACAGAAACCTGAGGTGATGCCAGGCGTCGCAAGCTATATCTGGGCCAGACCGATGCAGAATGACCTGGACCAACACAGCCAATCACTACATTGCTTTTAGCCCGGAGCGAGGACAGCCGTGCTGGCCTTGCTGGTAGAGCACCTTATTTAGGTATGGACACATACACGTTTGGCCCATAGGCTGCCCATATTTTGTAAGCAGCGCACACAGCATGGCAGGCGCGATGCTGCGCCGGTATATAGACGTATGAGGGCACCCTCTCGGCCTGACTTTTGTGCGAACCTCTCCCCCAGCTTCTTCGAGGTGGCATTGCCAGGCTGACATAAACAGCAGTACAGCAGCAGCTGAAAGGGGCGATCCTGTCTACTTGCCGTGCTGTAGAAGTCCTCATTCGCTGTGGCCGATGCCCGCCTGGGTTCTGCGTGATGCCCGAATTGTTTTTGTTTTCCCGCAACCAATGCCAATGACAGCAATTCACCCCAGGCCATGTAGCCTGCCATCATGCGCAGCATAGGCATGACCAGTGAAACGTAACAATGCACCCTTTACCCCCCCCAAATGAAATGTTAGCCCCCAATCTCCGCGGCCCTGCTGCTGAGTCCACATTTACATTTACAGTGGATCTTCCCCCCACACCTCCCCCCCTCTCCGCCCTTACCAAATTTGTGCATAAAGGAGTGCTGTGACGGATACCTGATGTAGGGATGACTTGGTATTTTGTGTGCCCCTGAAATCAGGTGATGAGAGCGTGTTGTTTCTCTACTGATGTGTGGTTGCACTTGCTCATGGAACACTTGACCTTGCTTATGCGGGAATACTCAGGGTCAAGCAACAGCTGTAGTGGGATACTCAACTAAGAGCATGGCGCAGCTGGTGCTGGTGAGCAATGACGTTGATATTTTGTGTTCATTGGTCTCCCCACATGGAACGCCATCAGACAGCCAAACACGATATCTGTCTGTGGTCAACATACAAGTGAGGAGAAGACTGAACGCGTCGACCTATGACTGATTCATACAGCGGCCTGGAAGAATGGGTTTGACCACAGGGCTAAGCTTCACCTGACATGCGATTACTCCACAACGTCACAATCAGAGAAGAATCTGATGAGGATGCCGTCCTCCAGATCACAGAGGCCTTTGCTATCAAGCAGACTGTGTCTCCGAGACTAGGGAAGCACCTAGGTCAGATATGCAGTGTGTGGATGGCTGAAGCCATGCTCAAGGGACCAATACGTGCTCACCCAAGTTGTGAATACGTGCTCGCCCAGGTTTGGAATACGTGCTCGCCCAAATTTTTAACACAAAGTGCTGTCTCATGAGGTAGTGCTGTCTCTCGAGGTACAAACATTTTGAGTGCTTGACTTGCAATTGGCTGTGCACACTGTACAGACCCATGCTTACCTGCCTTTCGAAAACTGGACCATTTGTGCCACTTCAGCGGCCTCGTTGTGCGCGTGTGCTACTTTAGCGGCCTCGTTGCGCGCGTGTGCAACCGTTGCCTGAAGTATGGCCAATAGTTTTGGCCGCGTAAGGCGCGGCTTTGCGAGCGGTTTGAACACCCGCTTCATGGCTACCAGGGGAGACTCAGTGATTTTGAAAAAAAAAAATCTCCGGCTGTCATTGGGTACGTATCCAAAGACAAGAAATTAGAAAAGCAAGACTGCTGCGAGCACAGCTCAGGTTGCCACTACGTAGGTGCAAGGTATGTTAGTCTTTCTGCTTCGGGACTAGCTGCCGGCATTCGATCCAAGGTCGTCCATGTTGTGATTCTTTAGGCTTCAAATTTTGAATCGTGATTCTCTACTGTCAACGACACCTTTATCATACTAGTGCGTGCTTTTGGTCAGGAGCTCCCAAGTGTTTGGTGAAAATTGAAGAACTGCGACCAGATGAGCGCGTTCTGTCGGGTACGCAGTTCCGCAGTTGCACCACACGAATAAGCGCGTCAAGCATAGATAGATATATGTTGATGCGCTGCACGTTTCCCATTTCTCGGGGAGCACGCTACTGCGCTCTCAATGCGCTTGATTTGCATGCCTATCCCCGGCTGTGACGTCAGACGCGCCAACCATACTGCACATGCAGGAAAATAATCCTGGAAAGGTAAGGAAACAATCTTCTACTCCTTTTGATATGAATCTTGGCGCGGAGCAGAGCGACAAGATGCTCTTGGCAGGTGTGCATCCCCTCGTCCTGTCACGACACATAAGTGACGACCCAGGAGTCCCATCTAAACAGTTTGTTGCGTGCAGCCAAAAGCAAATCTGCTGCATTTCCATTGATGACGGCCTCCACCTCCGGAACAACGGTCGCAAATCCAGCATCCACTGTTGCGAATGTCCTCCCTGGCCACCTGTCCCATTTGCTTGCCATAGCAGAAGCAATGGAGTCAATACTTGCCACCAAGCGTGGTGGCCATGTTAAGCAAGTCCTGTTTCGAGCTGATAAAGCTGGTGTTGAGAATTCAGCCAAGCGAGCATTCAAGGTGTGTGCTC
The DNA here is from genome assembly GCA_032360965.1 of Ulva armoricana. Lineage (NCBI taxonomy): Eukaryota > Viridiplantae > Chlorophyta > Ulvophyceae > Ulvales > Ulvaceae > Ulva > Ulva armoricana. The sequence goes on from JAUMHO010000010.1 coordinate 1,813,930, forward strand.
CTGCCTGCCTGAACGACTGCTCGCCCATGGTTCTGGTCCAAAACCTAATTGCTCGGCCATGCAGGTTGACCATGTTCTGCAGCTAAAGACCTTGCTGGGTGACTGTATGGATCTCTGTTGGGTTCCACAAGCTCTGTCAAAGCGCCCAGCTGGCAGCCGAGCGTCCGCCAAAGACCTTGATCTAGCAATGCGCTTCCGCATCCCTGCTGTCACGCCTCCCTCTCCCACAAGCGGCCCAAAGAAGACCCACACACCATCCCCAGTTCGTGGCAGGTCAGTCACACGGCGCTCGATCACCAGCTCAGCAAGCACCCCTCCAACAGAATGCGATCTTCCAATCAGCACACAGCCCTCTGAAAACAGTGACACCAACATCACTTGCCCTTTAACACCAACAAAAACGTTGACGCCGTCAAAACTGCCACCATCGCCTTCCATTCACCGACACGCCGGCCACGGCCGCTTACGGCCCATCTTGCTGCACAGCTTCGCGGACCACATCGCAGCTGGCAACGCCTCTCTGGCACGCCTGGGCAGCCTGCAGGACATGCTGCAGGACAGTTCGTGGGACGCCGCCGCATGCCCGGAGGTGCCCAAGGCGGTGCTTCCCACCCGGCCCTCAACGGTCGCTGAGGCACTGGCATCGTCAACGGCCACCACGCCGGTGCGCTGCGGCAGCTCGGCCATGATCACACCGTCCCCGTCCATCCGCAGCCGCCGAGACTACCCGAGCCTCATGCTGCCGTCGCCACAGGTGACGCCGCAGTCTCTGATGCCCCCTGCGGACCGGCCACCACCGTCACCATATGCGCCGAGCCGCTCCCCGTCCACATCAGCCATGAGCCGGGTGCCCCCGTTGCTGCCACCCCCCACCAAGATGCTGCGTGGGCCGTATGCAGAGCCCACAGGGCGAGCGTCGGCCACACCGTTTGCCACTGAACCTCGGCAGCACGATGACGTCGGAGGTGCGCCGGCTGGCACTCCGTGGGACCGGCAGCACAGTGTGGCGGCCAGGCAGGCAACCCCCGTGAAGTGCACTGCCGTAGAGCTGGCGCAAGCCAATGATGAGCCCACCACCCCCCGCATGGCTGGAGGGTGCGGGTTGCCGGGCATGCTGGCGGCAGGGTCGGCGTGCGGCACGCCACTGTTGTCCGGCACGCGGGTGCCGTTTGCGACGCCGTTGCTGACGCCAAAGCGCAAGCGGGGCGACGACGGCTCCCCGGCGCAGTCGCTGCCCCTCACGCCGGCCTCCAGCCGGCCACCGGTGCGGGTGCTGCGTACGCCCGCCTCGAAGCGTGGGGACCGCGGCATCATGGGCACGCCTGGCCGCACGCCCCGCAAGGAGCTTGTCGTGCGGGGTTCCACTGCGAGTCCACACGTGCGCAAGGCGATCTTGGCGCACGCGCGGTCGCCCAAGTTTGAGGGCGCGCTGCCGATTGTGCAGATGCGTGCGCCGGGGTGTGGTCCTGCACAAACGCCAACCAAGGCCGTCCTGCGTGACGTGTACAGCAAGAACGCGCACTGCGCGTCAGTGCCGGTGACGCCTGCCTCTGCCAAGTCCGCCCAGTCGCACCTGCAGCATCTGGTCAGCCCGATGGCGAGCAAGCGGGTGGTGAACTTTGCCTCCCCTGTCGCCGATGCCACCGCGTTCTACTCCGCAGCAGCCCCTGCATCCCGTAGCAGAGGAAAGGCGTATGCCAGTGAAGCGGGTCACAGCAGCGGCAAAGGCAATCCAGGTCGCGCAGAGCGTCTGCCGGCTCGGCAAGCCAAGCCATCTGCTGAGCCTGTGTGTGATGCTGCCGTGCTTGCGGCATCGATCATGGATAGCGACATGGCTGAACTGCTGCAGCGCAATGCTCGCTCTGCCGCTGCTAACCAGGTTGCCGACGATCCGAAAAACATTAGACGGAGTATTGAGAAGGTGTGCACCGTGACCTGTCAGCCAGTATCCTGCTTTTGGCATGGGTGTGTGGCATGCGTGTGTTCATGACTGGATGGCTGCAGGAGGCACGCCCGCATCTTCCAGCCATGTATGATCAGCTCCGTGCTGAGTTTGAGAGGCAACACAGCTTGAAAATGCCATACAAAGAGTGTGTGGGCACAATTATGGGTATGGGCCTGAACAAGGCAGGCCTAGCAAGGGAAGCAGCAGAAGTTTACCTGGAGGTATTGGCGGCTGCAGTGCCCAACTGGATGAGCATTAGTACGCAAGGCAGCTTGAAGAAAGTGTGTATCGCACGCATGTGTACGGGTGTCAGGCGACGACTGGAAGATGTTGCCCATGGGTACACTGTTGTATAGACCTGGATCGGTCCTCATAGTTTACACGTGGTTGCGTGATAGTTATGACTCGCGAATAGAAAAACCGCCCACCGGTTTTCAATGACATACTGCAGCTCGTAGTAGTGTTGGAAAGTCTGGCATAGTGCTGCGAAAGTAACGAGTTTGTATAATCCATCATTCATCGACATCAGACGGATTCAAACTGGGCACCACTTTGCAACGCGCCCCTTGGCTCTGTGTTGATATCATAGTTTCAGGCAGGCGGCTGCATTCCTGGGAAGCAGCGGGTGCGAGTGTCCTCCCGCATGAACATCCCTGAGCGGCCTTGCAGAGTGTCCTTGCTGTAGATCGCCATGGTAAACGAGGACCCAGCCCAGGACAAGAAACATATGTTAGCTGCATACTTGATGAATATATTCTGCACAGCTTCGTCCTGCACACACAAGCCGCTGCTCATGCACTGTGCCCCAGGGCACGACGACTATCACTGTGACGAGTCACGTACGTTGAGCTTGACGTACAAGCGGCAGCATTGATCAGGCGCCACCTTCTCAGACGCTGGGTGTGCACTTTTGCTGGGAATGATTCCGATCAGATCCAGGACAGGAGGCCAGTTCGAGGGTGGCACAGCCTGAGCTAGGAACTTATCTCCTGGGGGCACAACGAGCTCAACGTTGCGGGCTACCATCCCCTGTCCTCCGTACTGCTGCACAAGCCGTGAAACCCTCAGTATGACTGGCCTCACTTGAGCAAGGCAATGGCTCGGAGCTGTGATAGCACCACACAGCATGGGGTGCATCAGAAACTGCATGAGGGCAGAGCCACCTTCATGACTGAGATGCTGCCACGCCACATGGATGCAGCCTTGGCATCACTCGTCGCCAGTCGAATCGGTTTCGCGGTGTTGTGCTTGGCAACATGCATTCCAGGCCCAGCCTTCCCGGGTTGGACACGGCCCTGGTGCTTCAGCAGCTCTGGACGCAGCGCCCGCGAATTCACGGCCACATGGCCTGGTGCCCCGACGGGACGGCTCGTCGGTGCAGGCACGGGAGTGGCTCCGGGGGCATGGCTACCAGGGCTGGCTGAACCATGCACCGCCACGTTGATCGGGGAATTGTGTGGCGGGGTGTTGCTGGGAGGCGTCGTGGGCGGCGTGGTTGATGCCTTGACTTGCACCGGAGCGGCCTTTGCCTTGGAGGTGTCATTGCCTGGAGGTGAGGCGTTTGGGGGCTGCACAGGGCACGACCTCATGATGGTTCGTGATAGGATCATCAGAGGGAGCAGTGCAGTCGGTGAGGGCATCAGGAGTGCTCAGAATTGAGCAGTGCATGGCCATGCCATCATGCCAGCACACGATGTGATCATGTTATGTGTCAGCGATGCTGGGCTGGATCTAGTGTGACCTGTGTAGCTTGATGGGCATGGGAGCAAGCGTTGACTTGGTGAGTGCGAGTAGCAACGGGCACATGTCAGCTGGCTACACTGAAGCAGTACCTTGCCAGCTGCTGCTGCGCTTCTGGAGGCCTGAGTGAAGGCTTTGTGTTGTTGCTGGAACACAGGATCATTCATGACGTGTTGACGGATGGCTTGCATCGTCTTCCACACAACAGATATCTGGCTGCTACTCTTCAACAGGCAAGCTACAAGATCAGGCAGGATTGAGCAGGGCTGCAGTGTGAAAAGATCCTCTGGGTGCTGTCCAGCTGCCTGCACACAGGCGATGCATCAGTCCTTCGTGGCAATGGAGTTGGCTCAAGTGCCGCGGAGCAGAACAAGTGTTGATGCCAACAGCGCAGGTGTCGCACCGGAGGATTGGCAACTGCATACTCCTTCTCTATTCGGATGATGGATCGCCTGGAGCCTTGCTGCAGGCTCTGTGTAAACAGCAGCAACGCGGTGTTTGGATGCTGCAAAAGCATATGCGGCAATTTCTGCACAGCACGGCTGGATCAGGGTTATCACAACGACCTTGCTGTGGAGGACTGGCTTGCGTATACAAAGCGCACATGTGATGCAAACTGGCTGTGGATCTGCTGATCCGGGCTGGCAATCAAGTTTGACTGAGCAGGGCTTGCATCAGACAGCCAGAACATCATGATCTCGTGCAGCATTGGCGTCTGGGGTGCTGGCGTGAAATCACTCGGCAGCTCCAACATGGACATAGCTTCTGACACAGCTTCAAACGCAGCAACATAGCCTATCCCTTCCATCAGGGACGGAATCGCATCGAGCCACCCACTAAGGGTGGAGATGTCAGTTGTCCATGGACTGCAGCTCTGACAGCTCCGCGCTGTACCATTGGTGGCTGTGAATGTGAGGATGGCGACCTGCATCGAGTGCACAATATGATCGCTCGTTTTCCGTTTGCCGCGTCGGGGTCACGAGCACTCGCATTTTGGACCTGGTGTGCACAGATGCAGATTCTGGCAACGAACACAAGCAAATCGTACCTCAAAGGATACAAGTGCAAGCTGAGTTGTTAAACGTTCTAGTGCGATTTCCCTGAAAGCGGAGAAAGCACTGCTGGATGTTGACGACGTTTCAATGGCAAGGACAAGCCTATGATGCACATCCTCGGCGGACATCCACCAATAATTTACAAACGGCGGTAACGGATACACATGATTATGGTGCTAGCACGCTAGTAACGCGCAGGAATGAGCACCGGTGCCTGCATGCGAGCTGGCGACCAACACAGTGAATGTCCACGAAGATGTCCGAAACGGTTCTCAAGACGACAGAAATGTTAATCAAAGCATCACATGCGTCCAACTCGCACGCTGGGTGCATTGTTTCGATGACCAAATCGCCACACATGACCCCTTTCAAATGCACGATACTGGCAAGCCATTTGCATGCGTGTGCACTTCCATGGCGTTGAACCACGAAACAGGGCCAAGGTTGGTTAGCCGGCTCAGACATTGCAGCAGAATAACCCTTGGTCCATCCAAGTCGCGCCTGGTGTTACATCGAGTTCCCAAATGACCAAATTAAAGCAACGAGCGCATCGCCCACATCATTGTCGATTAAGCAGGTCCCATTTCCAGGATTGCAGAGACCACGTTCCGCGTTGTCTGTGATCCACATTTCCATATGCTGGCAAGTGTTGGTAACCATACCCTCACATTCTCTGGCGGTTCATGTACAGCTGTAGGCGGGCCTTCATCCCCACTGCCGCTCCAGTTTCACCCTTCTCTTCAGGGCTTAGCTGGTAAACCTCGACCCCAGTAAAGTTTTCACTGGGCACAGAGAATGACACTGCACCGCGCCCTCCAAGATGCCTCACTGGTGACACAGGACTGCCAGGAGTGTTCGGTGTTTCACTCATGCGCTGTGCACGTGATACCTGTGCAGGTGCGTCGACTGCATCCAGATTAGTCTCTGACTGATCCGCCTGGTGGTCTGCAGCAGCGATCTGATAGATGGGTATGGGTTCCAACAAGTGCTCAATCTCAGGACGTCGAACAGGTGCGCCCACTTCTTGTGCCATGTTCTTCACTACCCATGGATGCTCCAGCAGCATCGAAGCACAAGGTCTACTCCGGGCCTTTTTGTTCAAGACAGTCCTGCAAATGGTCACAGTCAAGAGTGTGGCTATGACACCTAGGTGTGAGCATGGGACACTGGCTAGAGACAATGCCATAGCACACCTGACAAAGCTGGCCCATTCTGACGAGAAGCATGATGGATATGTTATGTCATCAGAAGTCAAGATTAGTTTCACCGTCTCACTCTCATTGTCGACCTCGAAGGGAGGGCGCCCCGTGACAAGCTCATATGCAAGTACTCCTGCTGCCCACACGTCTACCTTTGATGTGTACGGAACAATGTTGCGTAGCGAAAGCTGTTCCAGTGTGGCTTCCTGTTCCTCCAGCCGGGTGCAGGGATTGATCAATACTTCTGGTGCCATGTAATCCAGCGTGCCTGCGGTATGACCAGTACCACATGTTTTCAGATCTAACGGCTCGCGAACAAAGGCTTGAGCACACAGAGAGCCATACCAGACCGACAAAATGGGATTTCCTTGGTTGTGTCGATTGCCAAACCAAAATCCCCAAGCCTGATCCGGTCATCACCGGAAAGGAAAATGTTCTCTGGCTTGATATCCCGATGCAATATGTTGAGCATGTCTAGGCTCTCTAGAACACGCAGCAGAGGTACGATTACGTCAGTGCAAACTCGGGCCTCGGTGAGGTTGCCACCTTGCTTGAGCATCCTCTTGAAGAGGTCCCCACCAGCACAGTCTTCGAGGATTAAATACTTCTTGCCCTCATCCTCGAAGTAAGCGAGCAGCTGACACACGTATGGACAGTCCCGGACTAGCGTTTGGATGTCAATTTCTCGTTGTAGTTTGTGCAGCTGTTTAGGACTCATTTTTTCCTTATGGTACATTTTGACAACAACGCGACTCCCAGAGGCGACGCACTTCGCCCGGTACACTGTGGATATGGACCCCTTGTAAAGTTCGACGAGGTTGCTTAGCTGTGATATGCTGTGGTATGTGATCTTCTCGGCTGCAGCGGCAGAGATGCGCTCCTCGGTGTGCCTCCTCTTTCGATCTTCTTGCTGCTGGTTCTTGGACTGCACCGATCATCACAAATCGTCTTCCATGCATCCTCTGTGGAGGATAATGATAAGGCCAGTACGAAAGTTGAAGAGGTTTTCTCTGCCACACGCTCCGTTGCGATGCCGGCGATGAGGCTGCCATCCGCGGAGTAAGCAATATCTAGAGAGTCTATGCATACCTTAACCACCGATGCATAGGAAAATGACTTGGCGGAAGGGGCAGCTGAAGCCGGCAGAGGGAACTCTTCCCCGTTCTGGCTAGATTCGTGCTTCTGCGGATACAACGACAAGCTACGATTGCATGCTCCTTCTGTTGCAGCCGACTGATTTGTGCTGCGTTTGAACGCTGAGAAAAACCCCATGGTGGGCCCACCAGGTTGAATCTTCCGCTGCTAGCGAGCTACGTCTTCCCAGCTGCTTCAGCTGGCCCACGTCTTGGTAACTGGGCAGCGACTTGTGGCGACATTGACTGCTGCCAGCAGCTATGTAGTGCTCCGAAGCTGAGGTTCCGTACCTACGCAGAGCTACTGGCACCGCTGCGGAGCCGGCTGCACCGTGGCCACGTCAACATGCATGCACACAGAAAACAACCTGGCGAACCAGGAGCTGCGGCTCAGGTGAGACAATGTCCTAGCAAAGAGACTTTGGGCTGAGTGGAGAAGAAAGCGTGCATCTCGCGGATTCGTGTAGCTGTAATAGGCACGCTGCACCCAATGATTAACAATGCAGCACTGCCACATGCAAGCAAACCATGTAAACACTGAGAACTACAAAGTGCCCGGGGTGTAGAGATAGCTTTCACGACAGGTGGCCAAGATCTCTTTGATTGTTATGCGTCGTGCATGGTAGTCTTCAGATTCATCCAGTACTGGGAGTCTGACACCAATCCCAGTACTGTCGTTCTTGCATCGAGCGCCCGTGAGGACCTGTAGCTCTGATCCGTTACCGATGAGCGTGCTAGGAAACCAGGCCATGGGAGTCTATTGTGTTTTTAAACAGCAGATGTGGACACCGCAGCGTGTGCAGTATGTACCACTCATCAAATGGGCCACATCCATGAGAAGGAGGCAGCACGCAACAAAATGCACCCAAAACGGTCGCGACAACTGCAGCCCACATCAACATGTCACGGCTACGACTGGTGTATCACAAGCGTGAAGTCTTTTGTTGCATCCACTGGCCTCACGAAACTGCCATCGATCGGCCCCTGATGTGGGGTGACCGCTGCAAGCCCAGATCTGCTCGGAAACAAGATTTAAACACCGTGCTGGAGCACAGCACTGTTCGCAATCTGCAACCTGCGGATCAACCGGAAAATCGTGCACTAATACCTTGCATATCATCATCTGGGCGGCATGAAGTGCTCGTGACCCAAACTGTGGATCCCCGAAGGCTTGGCTGCAGCTCCACGCAAGCCATGTTCCGATCCTGCAGCACAGGAGCCTGCCAGTGTGGCACCCTGCACCCGTGTGGGTCTGCCAGGCCGCTGTCACTGAGGCTTGTCATACGACGCAGCGATGTACAGCCACACACAGCAGACGAATGGCAGCTTGAAGTGCTCCACTGTTGCAGCCACAGAGTACTTCAGGTCGGGATAGGTCAAGCCTGCGATGCCCGTTCGCCGGATCGCATCCTGCAAGACAACAACCACCCTCACCGTCCGTCGCTGGTGCTCTGCCGTTCACTCAACCAACTGCAGATCCGCGCGGGTGCTCCACAGGAGCCGCGTGCCTCTCCAGACATCACTGCCGCAGACTCGCTGCATCACATCGCACAGTAAACTCACAACGCCGCCACCAGATCCACCAACATCACTCGCCTGCAGCACATGTACTCGAGGCAAAACCACACCCCGCCAGTCGTGCAGGCATACCACCACACCCAACACACACCAGCATCCAGACTCCAACGCGAGCAACTGCCACCACCACACGCACCTCCACATCTCCGGCCCGCCCGCCACTCTGTTCCTGCCACAGCAGCTTCTCACTGAACGGAAGCTTCAGCAGGTACCCCGCGAGGCCCCGGCCATCCTTGTGCAGCGCCAGCTCGGTATCGTGCCGCTCATGCATCGCGCCCGCGGCGCCTCCCCCACGGCGCCCCGGCCGCTTGTCCGTGGCGGCTCCCGCAGCCGGCCCGGACACCTCCCGGGCGTGCGCCTCCAGCACCTCCACAATGCAGTCGTCCCCCACGCTCTTGAGCAGCTTGTCCTTGAGGTCCTGGCTCAGCGCGTACCGCCAAGCGGGGGCCCCCTGGCACAGCGCCTCGCGCTCCACGGTCACAAACTCCTTTGCGATGCGCTCCACCCTCGCTGCGAGCTGATCAAACACCAGCCCTGACAGGCTCTGGAAGAGCAGCACCTCGTCCCCGTGCTGGTACTGCTGCATGCCGGAGTAGTCCGCATCTTGTTGCACCGTCGGCAGCTTGGACGCCGTTTGATCCGCCTCGGAGCTGCTCCACAGTGGCAACCAGCACCTGGACTCCGACAGGACACCTTTGCTCACACAGCGTGCGTGCCACCACGTGCCACTGCAGTGATTGTTGAACCGGAGCCCAACGTCCGCAGGAACTGCGCAAGTTGAGCCGTCCGCTGTGCATGGCCGCTCGCCTTCCTCTCCACACACATTTCAGGACCGGTGGCTCGCCGCACGATGTGTCGGTATCTCGCCTGATGCAGATCAGCGAGCCACGAGAAGGGTGGGGGCCGCACCGGGAGTCCGTAAGGTCCCAGTTCATCCGGTTTGGTGCGCCCGCCTGCTGCGTGTTTCCCCAGATGTTGCCTGAGTTGTACACCAGCCAGACGTCAAACACGTCACACGCTGCAGCAGCCAGCGGCAGAACAGAGCCCTCCACGGGGTTCCACAGCTTGCACGCGGACACTGTCAGCTTGTGGCTCTGCGCCCCGGGCTCCTGCGAGGGTGCCCGCGCTGAAACCGAGGGCGTGAGCACCGCATACGACGGCAGCCCTGCATTCCAGCCCACCTCTCTCCAAACCGCATCGCTTCTTTGGCCACGATCGTGTGCTGGGCCGCTGCCAGACCGCAGCACCCGATGGACGCCGTGAACGCCTGCTTGCCATTGCGTGCAGAAGACACGGACCATGTGCCAGTGTCCGACTCGTGAAGAGCTCACGAGGCGCACGCCGCCATGGCGAGCATCAGAGCAGGGGCGGAGGCACATCCCGCAGGCGAGGTTTCCGCGGCAGCAGGGGGAAGATGCGGCCGTCAGGGTAGGCGGCACACACCGTGATTTCCGGCTCCGCACACGATGTAGCAGTCCACGCACTCGTGGAGCAGGAAGCCCGCGAGCAGGTGCGCGTGCTGCCACGGCGGGCCGCAGGTCACCTCCAGGAACTCTTTGCTCGTGGCCCACAGCGCCACCTCCTTGGGCGGCGGGTGCCGCACCGGAATGAGAGCCACAAAGTGGCACAGCACCGCGCACTTCACCCGTGCCGTGTCCTGCATGAGTGGCAGCATGACCGGCCTCTTCCTGGAGGTGAGTCTGTGGAGATGCACGTAGAGACTCATGCACAGGCGTGCGCTACACACGCCCAGCGATCTCGTAAACCCCTGGCGTGCCCGGCTGTTTGCCGAGACAGCCGAGACTCGAGCAACACCGGTGCTGCGTACGGTGACCTGGGAAGTGATGGCTGAATGGTGTAGATCCTGACAGTTGCACAACGGGAAGGCCGTCGCTGTGTACTCCCGCAGTGGTGCCGGTGCTAATCAGTGTACACGAGGGGTGCGACCCATGGTCCCCAACGACCGAGAACAAGCCTCGCAAGCAGCCTACGGCAACCCTGACGCATCCGTGTGCCTGCCACATCTGAACAACAACTCACAGATGGCACAGGGCACAGGGGGCCGTGCCTGCCGAGAGATGCCTTCATGCTGCTGCAGAGCGGCACACCGCTCAACCAGCGACGCCGGAGGCCGCACGGCTCCGACGAACCGGGTACGGCAGTACGCCATGCCCTCGACGGAGCATGCCCACGGGTCAAAGCGCCGCGGTGCACGGCACACGGCTGCGCTCCGCTGCGCCCACCGCTCCAGCCGCGACCGCACGGCCGCGTCCTCAGCGTACGCCAGGCACGCGCACGGCGCCGCGGCGCGCTCGTCGACGTCCGCGGGCAGCTGTGCGCGGCCGCGCACCGCCACGTGCGCCCGCAGCTGCGGCGTGCCGCCGTTCGGCTGGTACCCGAGCATGTTCCGCGGCACGGCGACCGGCAGCGTGGCCTGAAGCGGCTCCAGCGCGAGCACGGTTGCGAGCGGCAGCGATTGGGATCCCAGCAGCCGCCGCGTCATCGAGCGCGTCTGCGGCTCGTCCGCTCTGCGAGCAGCCCGGCCGGTTGCGCCCAGTGCGACAGGAGCACGAGTGACGGAAGCACTGGGGGGGGACGGCACCTGCGGCGGACTGTGGTGCTGCTCGAGACTTCATCGTAGATGCGCACGTGCAGGAGCACGCCGTGCCGTTTGTGATCGGCGAGGAGCGTCCGCAGCGGTACCGTCACGTCCTGGTGCCACATGCGGACCCCCGTGCTGCTGAAGCTCATCGCCTCTGTGCGCCGTGTGACGTCACCGGCAGACACCTCGACAAACGTCCAGCTGCACCTGGCGCCCGCGTCGTCCGCTGGCGGTGCCGCCTGGGTGCTCTCCTGCAGCCATGCGCTTTCACCTGCCGCCGCATGCAGCTTCTCGTACCCGCAAGGCTGTGACCGGGCGGGAGTACCTGTGCGACCCGTCCGACGCCGGCGGAGACGACTGCGAAAAGTGGAGACACACGGCATGCAGTGCGTGAATAGATAGGCAGTGGGAGGGGCCGCCGCTCTGGCGGTCAAACGCACCAGCGCCGCACGCCTCGCGGTGGTGATCGTTGCGAACCGTCGCCGAGTGCCGTCCTCCGCCGTCAGCCGTGGCGTGGCGTCGGCCGTCTGCGAGGGCAGGTTGCAGGCCTGCTGGATGGTGATCACGAGCGCGGGCTCGGCGCCGGACGCGTACGCCTGCAGCTGCGGCCGAGGCCGCGGCGCCAGCCGTCGCTCCGGCGTGAGCGCGGCCGACAGTACCTCCAGCACGCTACTGCTCTCCGCGTCGTATGGCAGCTCCTCCACGTAGTCAGACACCTGCCTGCGACATGGCCGGTTCCTCCCTGAGCGGCCGTTGCCTCAGTTTCTGCCCGCACAGAGGTGGCAGGTCACACAGTTGTGGGTTGTGCCGGTCGGCTTGGCTCCAAAACAGCATGAAACTGGCCTGGTGCCATGTGTCCCGGGCGCAGCGTCCCTGGGAGTGAACAGACGCACTAGGGCTTGCAAGTGCATCCAAACCAGTGCACTCCGACCAAGCTGCCAGGTGAGTACAGCAGCTCAGGCGTGGCAGCAGTCAGTGAGAGCGACCGTACACGGCCACCTGCTGTTGGCAGCCTGTGTCCGGGGATACCGGATCAAGTGCGTGCAATGGGGTGTTCGGGAACACACGGTGGCGGAGGCGCGGACGCGAGCTCAGCCTGCAGGCCCCGCTGGAGGTCGAGCTGGTCGTTGAGGCGCCGCTGCCAGATCCGCAGCGCGCTTGCGAGCTGCTGCCCCCCCTCCACCCGGCCCTGCGGCCGCGCCGCCGAGGGCGCCTGACGGCCCGGACTGCGGGTCGCGCTGTTGGCCCAGCGCGTGCGGCAGCGCAGCTGCCGCTCGCGCGCCCCGCGCCGCGGCGACGCCATGTACGACGCGTCGCGGCCGCGCAGCCGGAAGCGGGGCTCCTGGTCAAGGTGGACCTGCGTCGAGTCCAGCAGACGCCGCAGCTCCACGAGGCTGGCGTTGTCCGGATCGTTGGGGTCCAGGTCAGCGTTCTGCAGCCACTGCACGCACCAGCAGTGCTTCAGCGTCGCCTCAGCTCCGCAATCGCACGAGCCTGGCATGGTGGCAGCGTCAGCGGCGCAGCCTGCCCAGCCTGCGGCCATGCTGCAACGCCCATTGCTTACAGGCGCCTCCGCACGTGGTCCTGACAGCTTTGTTGCCACTACCAAGACTCATGAACATCGATGGACGCAGCGCTTACGTGACACCAAGCCTCTCGCAGCCCGACACGACTGCGCAGCTTGCATCAGATGTTCGCCAGTGCATCCAGCGAGGTTTCGCAGCGGATGAGAAGCCCATCACCGTCGGATTTGATGCGTAACAAGGTATGCAATCTCAGCTGATGCACATTCGTGCAATGCGGAGGATGAAGGATGAGGTGGTCTGAATCGAGACCCGTACGCTGGTATATGTAAATGTGACACTCACTCGCCATATCCTACAAGGACCTTGACATCGCTGGTGCGTGATGGACCTGTGGCCGTGCTTCTCCTCAGGCCGGCGCACACCTGTGCAAAGTACAGCCGCTGGTGGTCGCCAAGCCTCCGCATCCGGGAGCCGGGGCGGTCCTCCGGGTGCGGTGGCGCCAGGGGCATCTCCACAGCGATCGCATCAGCCACATTCTCCGAGGCCTGGAAGACCGGGTTGCTGGCGTGCGAGCTGATGAACATCGGGTTCAGCTGCATCACCGGGCCGGCACTGGGCCGCGCGCACGCCGGCAGCGGTGCCCATGAACACCTGATGTGCAGCCGACCTGCGCGGATCCTTCCCCCTTGAGCGATACAGTACGGCACGCCTGTGCCCAGCATCCTGCCCCATCAGGTCTGCTGGCTGGATCAGTGGCTGCCGGGAATGCTGCAGCTGATCAGGCACGCAGCGCAGAGCACATGCTCCCGGGAGAGCTGATCACAGCCAGCCTGGCCACCTGCTTCCCTTCTTGCGTTCCGTGGCTCACAGGAGCTGATCCAAAGCGTTAGTCTTGCTGGGTTTTTGTTAAGCTGGCGCTCCGGAGGGCAACGCTGGCGGCTCACGCACCTTGCGGAAACACGGCCTGCTCTGCCTGCGGTGTTTGGCCGGGCACTTCAACCGGCATGAGGTTGGCCGGCAGGTCGGCGTCGTCCCACTCCCACATCGGGGGCACAGACGACTGTGTCGGGCATGCCCACTCATACCCCGTGGGCATCGTGGCAACGGGGGGCATGCCGGGGGCGCCCGGGATGGCGACGGGGATCTCTGCCATGAGCACCTTGGATGCGAGGCCGAGCGCGCGAGGCTTGCGCACGATCTCGTAGATCTTCATGGTCACCGAGCGCGGCCACGACTTGAGGAGCACGTGGAACTGCTCCTGGATGGAGATGTGTGTCTGGACCGGGACGCCGCGGCTGGGATCCATCAGCGTCTGGGGCGCCGTCGCCGACACCAACCTGGAGCAGACCGCAGTGTGGCCACTAGCGTCGCAGCGCTCACGGCGGCTCTGGAAGCCTGGCGCGGCTGGGTGCTGCGCACGTGCATCGTACCGCCGCCCCAGCCATGCAGCAGCCGAGCGCGGCACTCCGCCAGACCTGGCCTGCGCTGAGCCGCGTAGTGGGAAGTGGGCCTGCCGGACCATGCATTCACGGCATGCACGCGCGAGGTACTGACATGCGGGGGGGGGCGCACTGGCCGTTGACATGGACCGCGACGCTGACGGTGCGGAGGGGGAGGCCGGGCGGCATCGCGGCGCCGTCGCCGTCGCTGTTGCGCTCGAGGGGCTCTCGGCTCTCCAGCAGGCGGGCAACGCGCGGCTGCGGCCGCTCCGCGATGCCGACGGGCTGGCTCTCCTGGTAGCAGAAGTCGATGTACGCGCACGCTTCCCTGCATCCGCAGCGGTGTCGCAGTGCGCTGCATGGCCTCGGCCACTGCCTACGATGATGGCGGCGGGCCACCCTCGACGCATACGAGTGGCTTGGGCGAGACACCCCCTCCAGTGGTTTGCGCAAGGCTGACATGAGACCGGCAAGCTGCCCCGCAATGACAGTCGAGATACTCCAGCTGGCATCCCACACTGGCACCTCACCGCATCATGGCACCATCTGGCCGCGTTGGGAGCATGCCGTGGTGCGAGAACCAGCGCTGCCGCATGCATGCAAGGCATGCTCCCAAGCGGGGCACATTGGCTCGAGGAGGGCGTCTCACTGCTTCATGCTGTGCCACGCCGCGTCCGAGTTGTCCGCCAGGGGCTGCGGGTACGGCCCGAGCCGCTCCAGCAGCGCCTCGAGCGGCGCAGTCTCCTCCGCGCTCGTGCTCTGCCGCGACCGCAGCTCCGCCAGCTGCCGCAGCGCCTGGCCGCGGGCGTGCGTGTGCGCCGCCATGAGGCACTCGGTGCGCCGTGGCACGTGCGCCCGCCGCGGCGGCGCCGCTGGCGGCCCGTGGTACCCGCGGAAGGGCTCCATGGCAACGGAGGAGGGCAGCTGGTCGTAGTAGTAGGCGCCCTCGTGGCAGCAGCCATCGTCGAGGCCCCTGATGGCCACGTGCTCCGCCATCCAGGCAAACACGTCCATATCGAACCGGCTGATCCCCGCCGTCCGGGTCGGGTCATCTGCCCTCTCTTGGGCCTCGACTTTCAGCTCCTGTCACACCACGGGTCCGACGTTTGTGGCAGAAGCAGACGGGTGATTCACAGTGTAGGCCTCCCAACCGGCAGGCCACGCGCCAGGTGCGGTTGACATCCATTCGTGACACGACGGGAGCGCAGGCTGCGTTTGAGGACTCGTACTAGCAGCACGCCGCACCCACGGAGTGTAGCGCTGCTGCTGCTGCTCTCTAACCTTCACGATCTTGTCCCATGTGCGCTCCAGCTCAGCAATGACATCGACATACAGCAGCTGCTCCTCAGCCTCCAGCAGCATTCTGTACATGCGCACATTTTCCTCCAGCTTTGACAGCCTCCCCGCCACTTGCGCCACAGATTCCTGCTCTTCCTGATGATCTCCTCCTGAGCCTTGTGGCTCTGGATCTGCCTGCAGCAGCTGCGGCGTGCCCGTGTGGAGGGTGGGAGCCATCCGCCCGCTGGTTCTGGATTCGTTTGGCACAGCAAGCCAAGGAGCACAAACCGTGTGCCGCCGTGAAGCAGCTAAAGTGGGGCAGTACCGCCATGGCCAGCAGATGGTGGCGTGTCTGCAGGAGGGAGTCTTCCAGGCCAATCAGCCTGTCTGAGTAGAACTGAATGATGCCGGCTTCTTGGCGCTTTTTGTACGCGGTGTATAGAGATAGCAGCTTTGCGCCCAGTAGCTCCTCGCGCCGCATGTATGGGTGACTAGAGATGTCCAGGCGGTGGACCTACAGTGTGGCGAGTGGTTTCAGCCAGTTGTGGTGACGTGGTGATGCCAACCGGGCCCAAACACCATGAGATTGTACGATGTACCCAGATTTCCAGACAGAACAGCGAATCATTTGGTCCTTCATCGACGTCACGTTTCCCAGGGATGGAGCACTGTGTGGCCAAGTAACCAGGCGCTGCATGTGGGAAAAATCGCCATGGCCTCTCCAGGAACGCCTTGACGGCTAATGGAAACAAGCGCAGTAATCCCTGTTCGTCCAACAGATCAGTCTTGGCATCGTGCTGAGCTCCCGCAACTTCGGCCAAGGCAGCTGGGGTCTCTTCATTGTGCCGGACATTTGCTCCATGAAGAAGACGCTGCTCCAGCGCAAACACGCTCTCTTTTACCAGGTCTGACATGTGCCATTGGTGCTCAACCATACCCGATGGCTTCTCAATGATTTCCCCAAAAAGATGCACTCTTGTTTGTGTCGGCAAGGCATACGTGGGGTTGGCGCACAGCTGCCGGTTGAGAGCGAAGCAGGAGTCCTCGAGACCATCTGGCCCAGTGGTGGTTGAAAGAACAAGGCCACTAGCAGGTGGGTCCGTTACAGCAGTGTCAGTAGCTGCAAGCAACAGGCTGTATCAACTTCTTACAGGTCCAACGGTCGTGTTTCAGCTTACGACCTTGGCAGAGATCGTACTGTCCTCCTGGGAGGTAGCAATGCCTTCACCCGCTTCACATCCAGCGCCAAGCATTCGCTGGACTGATGTGTACAACGCACGCAGCGTGCCCCATTGACTGTTCTCCGCGGCAGAGGCTGCAAGAGGAGTTCGAAGTGTTGAGGCCCCTTCCGCACGCTCAGGATCCACCACGTCCCCTGGAAGATCTGCCATGGAACCACAGGACTGTTATCGTAAGGCTAGGCTAGGCTTTCGCGCAAACGTGCACACCGCATTCAGCTACGTTGTTGTTGCGCGCAAAGCGTCCGCAGGCGGACAAGTCATCGTTACATGCAGCGCAGACGATGTTAAACTAAGCAGTCGGTGTTCCACAAAAGTACTACGACCGTGGCTCCGGGAGCTTGTCCACAGGCCGCACGCGACGGGTTCATCAATGCATGGCGCCTGTAGACAAGCTGCTCGATTGAAATGCAATCCGACCACCGCCATCAGCCGCCTCTGAACACATCCCAAATGAATAAACAACATTTCCCCTCTTCCGCATCCCCGGGCCCTAATACCGCGGGCCTATCAGCTGTGCCAGATGGCTGCCACACTCCAGGGCGGACGGGCCCACAGACACCATCCCATTCTTCAAATTAACCTCATCCGCGACCCCCACTCGCCCCTGTATATCACAGCGTCACACAAAGTACATCCGGTTCAGGATCTGCTCGTTGGGCATATGCATGCGGGCTGCGCGGGCGTCGCTGCTGCTGGTCACCGACGGCGCGCTCTGCTTGCCGGCGCTCCGCGTAAAGTCTTCACTGACGTTGTCGCGGTCCAGCAGGACCCGGCCGCGGTCAGCCACGAGGTGCGCGTAGTACGCCGGGGGGCAGTACGACACGGAGCGCGTGCAGCGGCAGAACCCGTAGCAGAGCCAGTACGTCGCGATCTGAATCGCATCCGACCCAAACGCGTTCTCGTCATGGAGCACGTGGTAGTGAGCCGGCTTGACCGTGCCCTGGATGCCCTTGTGCGAGGAGAGGTAGAAGTCGAAGCCGGAGGCGAGGGCGATGCCGACGTCGACGCATACCCCAGGCCGCACGTTGCCGTTGCCGTCATCGGCGTCCGGCGCCGTGGGGAAGAGGCGCGCCCGGTGCCGCTTGAGCACCGTGATGTACGTGATCGGCGGCGTGTAGCCGTCCTCCAGGGCCAGCCCGGCCATCCGGATGGCTGTATACTCCTTCGCCAGCACCTGCACGCATGCCGCACGGTTCCAGCCGCACCGACCGCCGAAGGGCTAGCGTACAGCATGGTCAGGCGGCGTCGGCGAGGCGACATGAGCGACGCCCGTGCACGGAGAGATGCAGTGGACAGCCGCAGCAGTCGCCCGCAGCCACGGCGGCCTTGTGCCGGGCCAGCGTGGGCCCCACATGCATGCTCGCGCTGCACGGCGATGAGCAGGGGGCGCACCTCCTTGAACTCGCCGTGGGAGATGCCGTCGCGGTAGACGACGATGGACTCGGGCTTGACGCCGTTGCGCTCGCGGAAGACACGCAGCAGGTCCATGATGTCCTCCTGCATGCCCTGCACGATCTCCTCGCGGTATCCGATGCGCTTGATCCGACACGCGTACTGCGCAAGGTTCCTGCATGCATGTCCGCCTCACGGCCCGTGTGTCGGGCCCAGCGGCCGTGGCGGGCAGAGCACGTTGCGAGATGTGAGTGAGGTGTCATCCGTGCGCCTGCGGCGATGCCGGCCGACGTGCATCTGTACCCCCCACCCGTCGCCGGTGCCTGGGCTCCGCTTCAGGCAGCTGGCTCAGGGCAGCGCAGGCTGGAGAGCGATGTTACCACGGCGGAGCGCCCCGGCTCCGCGTCGCGACACTCCCCCGGCCTCCGGTCGTGTGGTATCAACACAGGGCGCGCGCGCACGGAGCAGGGCGGGCGGAGGGGAGCGCACTTGTCCATGGACGCGACGATGCCGGCGATGGACGGCTCGGAGGTGTCGAACGACTGGGGGTGCGAGACGTCGATGCCGATGAGCATGGTGGGCTTGGTGCTCCAGATGGGCGGGGCGGCGGCGACCGAGTCGCCGAGACCGCGGATGCGCATGTTGGCGCCGCCGAGCTTGTGGTTGACCTTGAGGCCGACGTTGGCCACGTACTGCAGCTGGCTGTTGTGTGGCGTCTGCTCGCCGGCGCGGCCGATGCCGGAGGCTTTGCTCGCGACGATCACCTGCGAGATGATGCCCTTCGCGGAGTCCATCTCGCGCTTGACCACCTTGTAGATCGCCGGGTCTGCACCAAGGCACCGGTCAGGCCACCCTCGTGTGCGGCAACGCAGGCGAGGGTACCGGCGCATCGAGGGATGCACAGGGTTTGTCCGATATTCTCGCTCAGCGTCTGAAAGAGGGTCATATGCGCATCTATGCTCGCGTGTAGAGACGGACGGGTGGGCTGGCTCAACACCACCGAGGCGGCGGGCAGAAGGCACAGGTGTGGAGTGCACGTGGGCATGCTGTGCTGGAATGCTGTGCTGGTGCAGCCCGACACGCCGAGACGATGGCAGGCCGGTGCAGTCTGGCAGCAGGGCGGGCGCACCCCTGCGGGGGATGATGAAGAACCCCACATCGAGGCGCTTGTTCTTGGCATGCAGCTTCTTCATCACGTTGGTCACGGCCTGGTCGAGCCGCCCCTGCTCCGGGTACCGCCCCATGTCGCCCACGATCTCCACATGGTCCGGCTGACTCGGCATCCGCATGCCCATCGCCGTGAAGCCCTGGACGAGCGAGCGCAGGAAGTGGTCGAGCGAGCCGGGGCCGCCATGCTGAAGGTCGCTCGGGTTGCGCAGCACAAACACCGCCCAGCACCGGATGGTCACGGGCGTCAGCATCTTGAACTGCACAGCCACCCGCCACGCTCGCGTTCTCGGCACGTCAGCGCTGTTTCCAGTAACAAAGGACAGTACACAGTTGACAGAACGCTCCGGTAGCGCCCCAGTGTCTATGTGGCACAGGAGGCGACCGCGCATGGTCCAGTCGGCACCGTCCCCCGGCCTGTTTGGGTGCTCTCGGCTTGCGGGTCATGGGACAAGAGCGCTCATCTGCCGCCCGGGAACAGTTGATCTACCGGCCAGACGCCGGATCACCACACCACGTGTGGAAACTGGCCGGGCGTGCAACGGGAGAGGTTGCGGAGCTTCGCAGATGGAGCGCTCGCGAACACGCAGCTGGAGGCGCAAGCGGCACCCGCGCCAGCGCCCGCCCCCCGCCAGTGCGTGCAACCACACAAAGACAGCCCGGCGACGCACGCGAGACGGCGCCGATGCTACCGATACGGCCACCACATGCAGGCACCGCAGCGGGTCGGAGCACGCAGCGGACATAGGAAGCAGGCGAGGTAGTCACAGGGGCAGACGCTCGCGGTCCGGGAGCAGCAGGCCGCACATCCTTCATGTTCCAGGCACCGGTCGTGCCTGCGTAGTAGTGCTGAGGAGCACCGTACTGGATGACCGGCGCCGGCAGGAGCCGCCCCGGCACGGTCGCCGGCGCCTTGTCGACCTTGAGCCCGAAGCCCTGCTCGACCTTGCCCATCATCGTCGTCGCCTTGCCCACCCACGCCGTGATGTCGTTGCGCTTGTCCTCGGGGCGCTGCGCGGCCTTGCGCACGAGGTTGGCCTGCTGGTCGCCGATGAGCAGGCCGCGCCGCTTCTGGCCGGGCTTGATGGTGAGCAGCTCCATCGGCACCGCGATCGCGTCCTTCGGGCCGCGGCCGCGCCCCTGCATGCGCGCCGCAGTCTCTCGGCAAGCCCGGGCCGCCGCCAGGCGGGTGGGGACAGCCCCGTGCAGCACGCAGCCGTGCCAGCATGCTCCCCGTCTGCACCTGATGCATCACAGGAGGACGAGGCATCAGTGCGCCCCGGCCCGGGGAGGCCGCAGCAGTAGAGGAAAGCGGGGGAGCTGCACCGTGACACACTGCAGGGCTGGAAACTGGAGAGGGATGCCCAAGGTTTTGGCAAAGTACTGGGCGACGCTGATCTCCTTCTCAGTGCCGGCCTTCCTGTCTTTGAACATGAACATGTACCGGTTGGCACCTTCTTTCGACAGCCCGGTGGAGGTGAACATCGTCTCCCGGCCACTCTTGGCGTACTTGCCAATGACCTGCTCACACACGCATACCATTTGTCGCACCTCTGTGGCAGCGGCGGCAGCCTGTGGGCTGTGCCTTGACCTACATCAGCTCCAACACCGCGTGGCTGCACCCGGACCGCAGTCGCCCTGTCAAGTGCAAGCAGCGTACAGGGGGGGGCACACGAGCAAGCCCTTGAGCTCTCTGCCGACCTCCTTGGCTTCACTGTCGAGCAGGTAGTCGTTCGTCCACTCCCACGGCCGGCGCTCGTCCTTGGTGAGGACGGCCTGAGCGTAGTCGACGACGTTCTTGCCCTCGTAGAACACGGAGAAGCTCGGCTCGATGCTCAGCATCAGCCCGTACTGGCACGGGCGCAGGTCCTGCTTGTACCCGATCCACGCCTCACCGCCGCTGCCCACTGTCGTGGCTTTCTGCACAGGCTCGTCACGTGCGGAGGCAGTGCAGGAAATGCACCGGTCGGGACCGGCCTGAGACTGTGCTCGATGACTGGAGCCGCTCATCAAGCCACCAGGGACCGTGGCGTGTCCGTGCTACGGGACCACAAGCAGCCATTGACAGTACTCAAGGCGTAAGAAGAGGTCGCTGATCGTAAGCCCCGCTGTTGACCTGGCGTGCTGAGAGGCAGTTGGTGCCCATCACCGATGGGCATGTGGCGCAGTGGCGACAGAGTGTGCACAGGGATGGGACAGACCTGAGCGAGCTCAAAGAGGGTGCGGGACTGGTAGATCAGGCGGGGGTCGTTTATGAAGGGGCTGTTGAGGATGATCTCCAGCGCCTGCAGCTGCCGTGCAGGCCACTCCGTGTGGCGGTTCTGGAGGTAGGCGATCAGGTCATCCATCGTCACACGGGCCACCATCTTCACCCGCAGCCTGCAGCAAGGCCAGCATGTCACCACGGATCCTGACACTTGCAGGGCGCGAGAGCTGGACTAGCTGCGCGCTGCACAGAGGTCGGTGGCACGGGAGTGGCTGCGATCAACAGAGGGCTCCTGGGAACAGGGCTGCATCTGGAGCCACCAACAAAAAAAAACGAAACAAAAGGAATCGGGCATCACGCCACGCCCAAACGGGCATCGGCCACAGCACCCCTACCGGAGCCGGAGCCAACACAAGCGCCACCCATGGCTCATACGGGACATGCTGTCGGAGCCAGCTGGTGAGCTACTCAAGCACTTGGGCAGCTGGTGTATGCTCTGCAGATGGAGTGGCAGCAGGATGCGAGCTGCAGCGCGGGTTGCGTGGGGTTAGGGGTTGAACACAAAGTACTACCGTGCAGGTGTCCATCTTTGCTGACCGTGCAGATGAGTGTGAACCCGAGGCCGAGTGGTGTATGCTGGGCGAGCTGCCGGCGCCAGTCACTGGCAGCAGAGAGGCTCCAGGAGGAGGCAGGGCCACGAGCAGCAGCGTGTGTGGGTCAGGCGGCGTGGGGGGAGGGGCGCACTGGAAGCGGGACGGGAACTTGCGGCCCTCGTTGGGCAGCTCGATCGTGAACTCCTGGTAGTTGTCCTTCTTGATCTCCTTGCTGTCCACGAGGGTCTTGGTTGCGTACAGGTTGTTGCGGCCGTCGTACGCCCACGGCCCGACGGTGGCTGCGTGCTGTTTCAGCCATGCATGCACGCATTCTGAGATGACCTTGGGCGGGATCGGCCGGGCCGCGTTGCCTCCATCCTCCTTCAACACCGACGCCTGGCCTGCATCAGCCCCCAGCAACGTCAGCGGCCCACAAGCACACACGGCCGCCTGCCACCCACTGCGTCAGTTCACAGCCAGAGCACGAGCTGCAGCAGGTCCTGCGGTGGTGCTGGTGCACCTCGTTAGCGTGACGTGTGATGACTGCACCTGCACCGGCACCGGCAGGCTGCACAGGCAGGTGATCCCATGTGGGGATACACATGCATGGCTGTTCAGGCAGCAGCAGGCCCCAGTGGCCGCCTGGAAAACCTGCGCAGATTTCTTGCACACAGCCCCGGCACATGGGCAGGTGCCGGCCCTGCGCAGCGTTCTGGGAAAGCCCTTATTCGGAGGTCCGAGGTGCTGCCTCTGAAGCTGCCAGGTATGCCACTGCGGTAGCGCGTGGGCAGAGCTGTGACACTGTGACACGGTGGCAGCCAATGTGGCCTATGCGGCCATGTGTGCGTGTTCGTGCAACACCTTCACGGTTCATGAATGCTGCCAGGGCCTGCCACGAGCCATGCAGCAGCCATGCAGCCAGGGCCACCAATTCCTCTCAAAACGGAGCAGCCCAGCCCGGTACTGCAGCAACGACTGCACCTGCCAGGCCTGCCAGCAGCCAGGCTGCTTGCACCAGCAGGTAGCCCAGCTCACCTCACAGCCGCCACGAGAGTTCTGGATGAAACCACGTCTCCACTTAACCGACGCCCTCCCCATCCCAAGCATGTGCCAGTCAGCACTGAGACAGGCGAGCACAGCTCAGCGGCTCTGAAGGCAGGCCAGCTCGGGTGACTGGGCTGGTGTGTGATGCTCGGGATGAGGCTGGTCGTGCACCAGATGCTCACCTGTCTCTGGGTCAAACTGCATGCGCTCGACGCGCATGTCATGGTGCAGGATCGGCGGAACCTTCTGGAAGTTGGCCTTGAAGAAGTTGGTGACCAGCTGCACCGCCTTGCCCTGCTTGCCGGCCTCCTTGGGGCGAGAAGCCAGCACGATGTCCTGAGGCTCCACAGACTGCACGGCACTAGTGCGGCGTCTTTCGCTGACGAGGTGATCCAGGCTCATGTGGTGCTTGTGGGCATGGTCGCTGCCTCGTGGACTCTGATGCGCAGGCATCTCGGCCGCAGGGTGCACCCTGACCGCAGGTGCATGGTGCTGAGCACGTGCCAGGAAAGAGGTACGGCACCGCAAGGCGCTGTTTCAAGGCAGCTGTGCTGTGTTCGTTCTGATGCGATGGGATGGATGATGAGATGGTGCGCAAGTTGCTGTGGCTTGCTCGAAGCCATCGCTCGTGCTGGCGGAAGCCTGCGAGGGGCGGAACACACGGTGCAACTGAAACGGTCGCCCTCGCCGGAATGCACACGGCCGGGGCAGCTCAACTGATTACGTACGGCTCGCAGCGCCGCTGCCAGGGGCACTGGGAGAACGGCAACTGCTGAAACAAGAGGCAGGCAGGCCGGAGGCCATCCTGAACCTCGGCGAGCAAACCCATGCGCGTGTCCCGTGGCAAAGGCACTGCAGGCATCGCACAAGCAAGCGTCAGTCCTCGGCAGGGGAGTGGCGCACGTGTGGCATGGTGATGCCGGAGTCCGGAATGCTCAGCTGCGTGATCTGGCGGATGATCGGCGTGATGTGAGCCTGCGTCTGCGGCTGCTGGAACTGCGCCTCGTCAGCAGCCATGCCCCGCCCGCGCCCCCGGCCAGCGCCGCGCCCTCCATCGCGGCCTCCGCGGCCGCGGCCACCGCGGCCTCCGGCGCCAGCGCCGCCCCCCCCCCCCCCCGCCCACCCCCCCCCCCCAAATGGGGTGCTCGAATATCT